>VZRX01000688.1:30448-45229 GCA_013398075.1 Notiomystis cincta | reverse complement strand
CATCCCTCCATCCACCCATCCATTTTTAGCTCACTTATAAACTTTAACCCACTTCCCCTTCTTGGCCAGGACCACGCCAGCTGTGACACAACAAGGCAGGAGAATGTCCCAGTGCAGCCAGCCCAGGTTTGCTTTCTGAGGCTGCCCATCCCAGCCATAAAACTGCCTGCCAAGGCAAATTGGATTAAGCTCAGATCAGATTATGTGAAATCTGGGCTGTGGGGACTTTTCACTGCAGCAAAAAGAACTCCAGAGGCTCAGCGTGACAAGAGAAGGAAAAAGGGAGAGAGACTGAAGCCATGAAGAGAGAGCTGAGCTCCTGGGGAGAGGAGAACAAAGAGAGATAAGATGCAAGGTAAATAAAAAGGCACAAGGGCTTAGTTGTGACTTCAGGGAGAGAAAGTGGGGGCAAGGGGTCAAACCTTACACTAATTAACCTCGTAGCAGCAAACCTTGAAAGCCTGGACAGCCCCAGTGGCCCTGGCACAGGCACTCAGCCTGGGCCATCTTCAGCTCTGAAACCAGGGATGAAAAGAGTGACAAAAAAAGGGACAGACCCCAGGCAGTTTGCAACTCTCCAGGTCTGACCTGAAAATGGGAGTTTCCTCTGGAATCTCCCCACAGCAGCACTTAAATTTGTGAAAAAAAAATAAAATAAAAGTGTTGTGAAAATGTGCACCTGATCCACAAAAGCAGGGATTTAGGAAGCTCACCTTTAAACACAGGACACTGTGAAATCATTAAACATTTGCTTAAATACTTTTCTGGATCAGCAAAGCATTGCCATGGGCATCCTCAGGCTGCAGAGTTAATTGAAGCAATACCTGGTTCTGGCAATGCTATTGACACAACAGTAAAAATCATGCAGCAGCTCACACAGACATAGAAACGATGAATAATAATGCCTAAAATACATTGAAAATCCATGTCTTGTATGATATATATATATAGGATATAGAAAAAGGGTAATTATATCTCTGTTCTCAATGGCTAATAGGAAAATAGTAAGCCTGGTTGGGGTGTTCTGGCTAGAGGAAAATCAGCATAATTGCCATTTAATGCCTTTACTTGTTGGCTTGGAAAGAGAGTTCAAATTCTTGGTGTATTAACACTGAGAAAGCATCAGAGGAAAAGGTGTTTTATTCAAACACTGAATACCCACCTTTATTCTGATAAAGAAACCAACCTCCCCAGCATCTTCCTTATTTCCCCCCAAAACCACTGAGGGATCCACTCAGAGCTTCTGCTCACAAAATAGAGGGAGATTTTTTCCATTATTGGTGGAGTCCTCAATTACAATCACCAACACCTGGAGTTCCTGCAGAACAAATTAACTCTTCTAGAGGGTCACCAGGAAGATCAATGCCACAAACAGCACTGAGGGGACTTCTCTTTATCAAGCTTCTGTCTGGAAATTCTGCACACCTTTTTCCCCTTGGTACAGAATAAAAAAAGGACAATTTTTCAGGGTTTGGGGAAGGTAGTGCCAGCACTGCCTAGCCCCTGGCACACACCAAGCAGGAGGAAGAACAAAGCTGCATTCCCATTCTCTCAGTATGAGGGACCAGTGATTGAGAACTCCTGAAAAGCCCCTTTTGCTTCCCAGTCCAGTTTGTATTTGTTTAAGCCCAAGGCAGACAAACACGAAGGAGCCCCCAGGAATCCATAACCACCCTGATGCTTCTGGGTAGCAAATCATCTCCACTGCCATCTGTTTTCAGTCACTTCCAAACAAGTTCTGAAGAGTCAATTGTTTTCTTCTAGGAAAAATAAACATGCAAGCTGCTATTCACCCGATTTCCAGCAATTTTCTGCTGTGGGTAAATGTAGCTACAGATTTTAGAACTAAGTCTCACTCACATCCAAAGAATTTTGCAATATAATTACCTCATTTTTACTGACTTGGATAACTGTTGCCCTTTGAAAAAAAAATAAGAAAAAAAAAAAGAAAAAAAGGGGGGTGTAAAAGTCTGCAAGACCAATTCCTCCTCTTGCCCCTTTGTTATAAAATCTTGGAACAATTGACAGTGATTAATCTCACTTGATATTTCTTTGGTTCTCTATTTGTTGATTTAAAGGCATTTTATGACTGATTGTTTTCAGTTGCCTGGACAGCTGTCAGATCTGTACTGTGGTTTGATTTGGCTTGCAGGGAGCAAAATTATTATTTTTCTGATTTTTTACAGCTCCAAAACATAGTGGCTGACGGAGGTGGCCCGTCAAAAACCATCTCTGTGAAACCAAAACTACCTCCAGATTGAGAGAAGATGGCTCAGACATTCTACAGGCAGATTACACAAGCAAGATGTGCAAGGCAATAACACATTTGTCTTTATTTTATTAGTAGTTTTTAAGATGCCCAGTTTGCACACAGTCTGAAATACAGTGGCAAAATCCATCCTAAAGAGATGTTTTGTAGGAATAACTTTGGCCTTTGGAGCAGCACTGGTGGAGCTGGTTTGGAGCTGCATTTTCTGCTTCTTTGGGGGCTGGAGTGCTCCAGTCCAAGTAATTCCCATCCCAGCTTGCCTGGGAAAGGCTATGCCCAGTGAAAGGAGTGTGAAACGGGGTCTAAGACTCTGAATCACAAAAAAAAAACACCATAAGAGAATGAGGAGAACTCAAGAGAGGAAGGTGTTGATACCAAACACCTGAATATCCATCACCTTCAACCTCCTGTCTCTGACAGGGACCACAACCTCTGACTTTAAACTTTACCCTCAATTTTAGCCTCTTTTCATCTCTGCATCTTCCTTCTACCTCCACCTCACCACGGAGCCCCCCAGGTGCCCACCTCTCTGCCTTCCTGGCTCTCCACTTCTCTCGTGGTGCAAACCAGACTAACACAGCCTGAATGTCATCCCTGGCTCACCCTCCTGTCCCTTTCTTTGGATTTCAAGCTAAAACCTCACCAGTTTCTACCTCAAATGAGCTGGACAGAGCTTGGAGCACCCTGGGGTAGTGGGAGGTGTCCCTGCCCATGGCTCTGGGTGAGCTTTAAGGTCCTTTCCAGCCCAAACCATTCTGGGATTACCTGATTCAAAATTTACCTGTGATCTTAAGCTTGGGGAGAGAACAACTTCTATTGACCCCAGTTTGCTAAAACCCAAGCACAAAAGAATGAATGCTCTTACAGCCTGGTGTTTTACTGGTTGGATGATGTGATGTGATCTGCTCACACCCCTTCATGTTTGTCCCTGTCCAGTTAGAAAGGATGAGAAGACAGCTCCAAGGCAAGCATTAGATGGTGGCACCTTTGGGACAGTCACAGCCCACTGTGACCGAATTTCTCATCCCTTTCTGTAATGTGTGGCTCCCACCAGCCAGAGTTTGCAGCACACAGAACAGGCAGAACAAGTGCATGAACACAGTGAAGTGAGGGCTTGGACTCATTCTTTTGCACTCCCTCACTGCCTGCAAAGGAAGGTGTCTCCACCCTCCCCTTCCACTGCCCACATCACTTCCCAGGCTGCCTCCACTGGAATTCCTAGTTGGAATTAGGACTGCTACCGGCTCTCTTTAAAATAAAAATAACCCACACAGTCCTTGTTCCAGTCAGCAGATTATTATCCACCCTTTCAGCCCATTCTGAAGCATCTTACACCATTCAGATGTGATGCCTCTGCTCTTCTCACTGAGGGCCTATGGCCCTTTTCAAGGTTCACATTTACATTTTCATGGAATTTTACTTTTCCTCTCCCAGTCCCCTCCTCCACAACACACTGCAAGCAGTGGAAGTGAGCCCCACATCACGCCCTGAGAGCCTGTGTGTAACAATAGGCTTGAGTTTGGGTCTATTAAATCACTCATCCCAACATCTTCTCTCCTCTGCTTTCTAAACCATGCCCATAAATCGTTGGGAAAACAGCACAACAGTTGTATCTTTGCATCCATGCCCTCATCAGCTCTTTCAGCACGCTGCAAATCCACCAGGCCACTTTTAATCCTGCACAAACACCCTGGTGAGCTTTCCCTCACCCTTGCTCCCATACAGATCTTTCAACCCAGCTGAAACATCTGGGAATTCTTTTCCACAGATCCCACAGTGTTCCTTTCCCTTCCACCCCTGGTTGCCTCCCTAGGGTGCCACCTTCTCCAGACACACACATCCCTTCTTCTCAGCCACCTGCACGCAGCGTGGATCGGGACCATCCTGGAACAAATAAATCCCAGTGGGTTTCCCATCTCCCCTGCTTTCCACCACTCTGGTCTCATTTCTGTCATCTGATTCCTCTTTAGCCACATTGCCTGTTCTCATCCCCATTCACGTCACACATTTAAGAAGGTGGCAAAGAATGTCAAATGTCTTTATAATCCCACTAAGCCACATTTGCCGCTTCAACCACCGGCTTAGTTCACTGTGCTCCTTTTAAACAAACACAAACAACCCCAGAAGATGTAACAACAACAGAAACAGGCGGGCAGCAGAGCAGGACATGCTGAAACTCAGCGTGGTCCCCCATTAGGGGGAAAATTTGGAGTGTTTTAATCATGACAACGGCACCACAATGAATCAGTGGATCTGACGGGTCAGCCTCTCGGCTGGTGCAGCGCCAGCAGCTTCCACAGGGGTTCATCAGGCAGGAATTGGCCCCATATGTGAAAACCCTCCACAATTTGTCCAGTTTCTCCCATCCCTGCGGAGCAGAGCCTCCATATGTGAGATCCCACAGAGCTGTCAGCCAACGTCACATTTCAGCAACAGCAAAAACAACCGGGGCTGCACAAAGCAGCGGAACAATCCCACTGCTCAGAAACTGGCAAGTGACCTACGCTGGCAGTGCTTTTGTTGATCACAACCCCTTCTACGGAACAAAACATAGGAGCTATCACGCCAGAACACACTCAGTGATCCATCTTCCCCCTGTCTCCTGTCTCCTGCCTCCAGCAGAGGCCAACAGTGATGCTGGAACGGGAGATTAAAGATGGATCTGCGAGGCACCTGGGCTGGTTGTGCAACACTTTGCCCTTGACCCAGGGAAAAACTCCATATGAGTGTGCAATATGTTATCCCAGGGAGGAACGACTCTCAGGGGCTCTCATAAAGCAACATATGTCCAAGTCACAGGAGTGTCCTTTCTTTTTCTCTCTTTATTTTAGCTTGGTTAATGTAACTGAACATCCTCTTCTTGAGATCGAGTGTTTGACTTCACAAATTAATTCAGGTTTGTGTCAGAAATACTGTTCTTACCTGAATTAACATCTTTTCTCACAGAAGTAGTTGCATAGGATTATTTCTTTAACCTTACCCTGTTTCTCAGGGCTCTAATTCCTTTCCTTGCCTATTCAACACCAAATTAATGTTGGTCCATTCAAATTTTTTGTAGATAAACTCTCTCCCTGCAGACCTTATGAACTTTTATTCTTTTCTACCTCTTTTCCATCTTGTCTTGGACATGATTTATACAGCTACAGCATTACTTGGCTCAGTCCTGAACAGATTTGAGATTGCATGCTCAGTTCCCACAAGGCAAACAAATAGATCAGGTGAAAAAACTCAAAACCTGAAATAATATCTTGTACCTGAAGTAGAGTTCAGGGAAGTTGATGAGATGATGCTGATGTCTATACAGTGAATCATATCCTTTCTAAACTGAGATGTGCTATAAAGTACAAACTATTCTTCAATTCAAAAGTTGAGATGGTTATCAGGGGACTGTTTTATTTCTATGCCTTTTTGTCACAAAACAACTGATTTTGCAAATATTAAACCCAAAGAAAACAGGATCTGATCTATTTCTTTAGAGTTTTTCCATCTCTGAAACAAGTACTTTTAAAATGCTTTGCCTGGTAGAACATGCCAACAGGAAAAACTCTCAAATTAATTTAGAAACGAAGTATAGACACTTCTGCTTTAAGCTACTAAAAAGAATTTTTAAAAAAAAAAGTCTGGCTCTCTCAATTTATATATTATTACTACTCAGAGCATCTCCTGATTCCAGAGACTGAAGCAGAGAGGGAAAACTCCTGCATCCATCCCCAAGCTGCATATTTTGCGAGGTACCAACTGCCAGTTCTGGCAGCCCCGCCACCCTCGTTAGGTGATAAATTAATGCTCCGCTCCCGCTGTGCCCTTGCCAAGCGGGCAGAGCTCCAGCCCGAGCCTGCCTTGTCCAACCGGCACCCACCCTCTAGTGGGATGAGGGAAAAGTGCCGCTCGGGGCTGCAGCTGCTCCCGGGCGGGATCCATCCTGCGGCACGGCACAGCTGCTGGAACGCTCAGAGGAGGCTCCTTGAGGATGGCCATGCCGAGATCTTCCCTCCTCTGCTCCTCTCTGCCCGGTCATAAGGCATTTTAGCTCTGAGAAATAATTCCAGCCTGGATGGGCTTCAGCAAGAAACTCCCGGGATAATCTTTTTTTCAAGCTCTGCTTGGTGCTCTGCAGAGTGCAGGGCCATTTTAACTGCATTTTATAGTGCCTAAGCAGTGATAGCCCAGGGAATCAGTGGCTGTAAGTATCAATCTGTCCCAAAAATAGTGTGGCAGCAGGACCAGGGCAGGGACTGTCCCCAGTGCTGGCACTGGTGACACCCCTCGAGGGGTGTCCAGCTCTGGGACCCTCAGTTCAGGAGGGACATGGAGGGGCTGGAGCGTGTCCAGAGGAGGGAATGGAGCTGGGAAAGGGCTGGAGCAGCTCAGGGAGCTGGGAAAGGGGCTCAGCCTGGAGAAAAGGAGGCTCAGGGGGGACCTTGTGGCTCTGCACAAGTCCCTGACAGGAGGGGACAGCCAGGTGGTGTCCAGGACAGGAGGGAACGGCCTCAGGCTGGGCCAGGGCAGGCTCAGGGTGGGCAGCAGCAGGAATTTCCCCATGGAAAGGGTGCTCAGGCCTTGGCAGGGGCTGCCCAGGGAGGTTTGGAGTGCCCATCCCTGGAGGTGTCCAAGGAACACCTGGAGGTGGCACTCAGAGCTCTGGGCTGGGGACAAGGTGGGGATGGGGCACAGGTGGGACTCAATGATATCATCATAAAGTCTTTTCCAACCTTAATTATTCTATGATTTCAACCCTTCTTTTGTTACATGAAAAAGACCAAACACACAAGCAAACAAAATTGCTTAGGGAAAAAAATATCCAGCCCATTTCCCTCTATGTATTAGATAGACCAATATAATTGAAAAGCAATTAGAAAAGTAGAACATTTTTGTGCAACAATGAGCACTGCACCTGTGAAAGAGCAGCAGAGCTGTAAACAGGACTCAAATCTCAGCACAAAATATAAAAGTGAGCAGTCCTGAGGGTGAGGGGACCCCGCTGCCCACAACCACAGAAACGCCCTTTGCAAGGGACAGGCAAGCAGCCCCAAGGATGAGAGCAGGGCAGCATCACCAGCTAGAGAAGATACAGCCCCAGTGCCTGGGCAAGAGGTCAGCAGGTCCAGTGGCTGTAGCTGGGGTCAGCCACACTCCAGAGAAATCCAAATCAAGCCCAAAGGTCCAGACACAGAGCTCAGCACAAGAGCCCCACATCCCCAGGGGCTGAGCTTAAGTGCAGCCCAGGACCTGCCAGCACAGGTGGGTGCCCAGATGGAGCCACTCAGGGAAGTCAGAGCCTGCTGAGGTCTGGCAAACCTCTATTTAAACCCAGAGTAACAATCCCCAGCGGATTTAGATGAATCAAATTAGGTCCTTAGGTTATAAATGAAGATTTACAACGACAGTGCGAAATGAAAGACTGCTAAGAAATATATTCTGTTCTCAAACATGACACAGTGAAGGGCAGAAATAAAGCAGCCAAGGCCATTAAAAGCAAGATGGGACCTGGAACAATTGAACAGGACTGAGGAGAGCATGATCCTTTCCTCGACATGATGCAATCAGCAGCCTCCAGCGGGTCTAGAATGGAAACAGCGTGAAGTGAAGGAGGGGGGCAATGAAAATAAAGCCATCTTTCATGGATCACATGGTCCCATCAGGAAATATGGAAACCTCTGACTTGTCTGGCTCTCTGTCTCTCCCTCCCTACGGGTCTTGTGCAGAAAGCACAGCCTGTGTGCCCGGGAGGTGATGAAATCCCTAATGCTGTATGGCACATGGGGAATTTGGGGGATTGCAAAACAGGATGTTTCTTGGAGGAAATACAGTCTCAGCAAGCAAAAGGTTCAAGTACGGTACATCTCACAATGATGTAAGAGCTCGATTATGCATCTCCCTTAAAGCCCAGCTTAGGGTTTCAGTTCTAGTAGAACTAATGGGCAACACCTGCTGCGATGAAAACAATTTCCGTCCCTGAACTCGAGCAGAAGTGTTTATCTTTTGAGTCAGAAAATGTTCCTCTAATGTCTGAACAAGACTCCAGGGATAGGAACATATGCCCAGAACTGACGTTTCCGTGCATTAGATCGCTTATAAAAATGGGAATTAGAAAAACCTGGTATCATCAGATGTCTCGTCCAATAAAGTCATTAAATGGAAAGCACAGGAAGGTTCCTCTAACGTTTCCTCTCGCTGCCACTGTAGTCCCAGTTGCTCTTTGGAGAGCAGAAACAGAGGCTACTGAAAAAGCTTGCTGGGGTAAATTGTGAGTTCAAAATTCAGGGCTTTTCTAGACCTGTCCCTGGCAAAAGAACCATTGGCTTCAGTGGAAACTTTACCCAAATATGGGCCTCAGGACTTGGGCCTCTTGGTTTTAGTTACTAATTTTGTTATTAAAGGTTAAACAGAGCTGTTGACAGTACAAACTATTTTCTTACGTAAGCAGTGAAAGAGAGAGTGTCAGATATACAAGATAAAACAATACTGCCAAGTCAAGGCAATATAGGTTATGGGTGAATGTCCTTTCACAGAACATCCTGCTCTGAATCCCAAGTTTCACCCTTTTCCTCAAGCAAAACTCCCACTTAAATCCACCAGAGCTGGGTGTGAGCAGGAGGCAGAGTCAGGACCTTGGGGTTCAGCCATGGTTGCTGCAAGGGTTTTTAGGGAGAGTGAAAACACAGAGATTGTACTTTTATGTAATATAACTGCAAATTAAATGTTTAAGCCATCCAGTTATACACACACGACAAGAAACCCCTTGATGACAGGAATGTCAGGGAGGATATGCTGGGCTTTCCTCCCTCAGTTTCTGCTGTGATGTTCTCTATCTAAAGCTTGGACCCAAACCAGGGCCTTGTTTTTCATTCTTGACTGCAAATAATAACAGCAAATTATGTGGCACTTAAAAATAATAACCATCCAGTGGAAGGCAAAATGTTCTCCATTCAGTCAAACAACACTTCATTGGTTTGGTGATTAAGTGGCAATCCAAAATTTAACTCCCTGGAAAATCTGCTGCTGTTATAATGCAATTGCACTGTCAGGGCCACAGATAGTTCTGTCTTTAATAACAATGCAACAGACACTGAGAGAAATTCCTGTGGTCGTCTGTCCTCCTCGGATACAGTTATCATCCCATAGATCATCGGCTGCACAATGGGCAAGGGTGTCACAAAGTTTTTGACACAGTTAACACATTAACACATCAGACAAACGCAGGACTTCAGCCAGTTCTCACCAAAGCCAGTGGAAAACTCCAACAGAGCCGTGCTGGGCACAGGGATGGTGTCACAGGGATTGTCAATCACGTAGCAAACAAGACAATCCCAGCAGCTTTCTGACATCAGCGTCTGCCTCCACTCGAGGCTTTGGCAGAGCCTCAGGAAGGACTGGCTCTCTGTCTCCTGCTCTTTTAAGCAGCCTGAGAATCGCTGGGGTTTGTTTTTTTGGCACAGAGCGCTCAAAAGGACACTGGTGAGCTTCACAGAACTGAAATCTGAATGACTTCTGTCTTTTCTTCTTAAATTTCCTGTATTTTTAAGCATGATTTTACTTTTACCCCCTGTGCTTTACCCAACTTTTTAAAAAATAAAGCAGCAAGAAGCCTTTGCTCTACATCAACCCCACAACTCTAAATCCCAGGTCAGCTCTGACTGGGCTGTTGAAGTGTGGTCATATCAGCCAGTGTATCTAACCACAGAATGTAATTTTCTGAGCAAATGTTTAGTAAAACTCCCATAATTTTGCTGAGTAAGAGTTCACTGGGATTGATCTGCTCAGGGAAGGAACACCACGGATGAAAACGTACTGTTCCTTTACAGTCACAATACCAACACAGCAATAAACACCATCTCGCCTGGAAAATCGAGTTTAAAACAACAAAATCCTCGTGAAAATGGTGCAGAGAAACACCAGAACTCCCAGCTGAAAATAAAAAGCTAAAAAGTAACAAGAGAGAGGGAAATATTTGATATTAATCATTAGGGCACTGATTCCTGCTGGGTTGAAGATCCGAATGAATGAGTGGGCAAGAGAATCTCATCCTGGAAATAAGCTCAGAGAAACAAAAGCAGGAGAATGGGACCAAGACAATTTCCCATTTTTGTACAACCGGGGCTATAAGAGCAGAAGCAAACCCCTTCATTTTCCTTTTCAAACTGAAAAACACCAGCCCAAAGCTGGAGAGGCAGAGACAAAACACAAAATAGGTGCCGTAGAGAACCGAACGAAGCCTCTCTCCCCCTTCCTCTCTATTCTTCCGCGTCCCCAAGGCCCCCCCGAGCCTGCTGCTCCCCGTGATTTCACGGCTTTGCACATCTGCAGGGGCTGCGGGGCCGGGGCTGCTCCGTCCCCCGCCCGCGCCCGCGCTCGGCAGCGGCGGCGCCGCGCAGGTGGAGCGGCAGGTGCGCAGCTGAGGTTGTGTTTCCCGGGGCTGGGCTGCCCTCGCAGATGCTGCTCCAGAGCCGGCCCTGCTCCCAGAGAGGCTGTGGCACGTCCCTGCCTGCGCTGGCTGGGCGTGAGGGACTGTGCGAGCAGCGGGGGGGAGCAGGAACGTGCTCCCTTCGCGCCCTCCCTCCCTCGGCAGATGGTGGCTGTGCTGCATCTGCTCCTGACAGAGCTCCTCGTGCGGGCCTGATGCAGCTCTTAACAGCACTTCGGAGGTCTCCTGTGAGGAAAGGCTGGGTTTGGGGTTGTTCAGCCTGGAAAAGAGGAGCTTTGGGGTGATCTGAAGGAAGCCCGCAGGAAAGGTGGAGAGATGCTTTACAAGGGATGGAGGGACAGGACAAGGGGAATAGCTTCAAACTGGCAGAGAGCAGGGTTAGATGGGATAGTAGGAAAAAATCCTTCCCTGTGAGGGTGGGAGGTCCTGGCACAGGGTGCCAGAGAAGCTGTGGCTGCCCCTGGAATTCTGGCAGTGTCCAAGGCCAGGCTGGACAGGGCTTGGAGCCCCTGGGACAGTGGAAGGTGTCCCTTCTGTGGCACTGGATGAGCTTTAAGGTCCCTTTCAGTCCAAGCCATTCTGTGATTCAGAGCTGCCCTGGGAATACAAACTCAGCCTGTGCAAGCACTGCCCAAAGGAGGCTGCCAGTCTCCTGTCTCAGAGGCTTCAAAGGAAAACGGTTGAAAAACATGTCAAGCAGGTAAATGGCTGCCCTGGGCTGATGATCCATCAAGATCAGCTGAATAACACCAGCATTCATTATCAAACTTTGCCCAACATAATACACTTAACTCCAAATTTTAAGTCACTACAAAAATACTCTCTTTAAATTAGGTGGAAATGTGTTGAGAGAGAAACTTCTTTTTATTTCACTGCAAAGAACACGATCTACTTTTTTTTTTTTTTTTTCATAGAAGACTGTCCTGGTTTACATGAGGAGCAGGGGAATGAGCATTCCCTGCTATGAGTCTGCAGAGGGAAAGAAATGACTCCTCAGGAAGGGCCAAGTTCAGGATTTCAGCCTGCACTTTAAGCAGGGGCTAAGAGTAAAGTCCTGCCTGCTGGAATTGTGAAATCTCTGTAAGCAAGTTTATAAGCAAGTATTAGCACAGCTGGCAGAGGCTTTCAGCTAGGAAAAAGTTATTCCACTGGTGAAGACGTGCAGGAGGGAGCAGATGAACTGAAGTCTGAAAAAGCACAGCAGATGGGGGCTGTGTGGACTGGAGGCCTGTTGAGAAGCCACTGCAATATTCATGAAGGAGTTTAGGTCTTTATACCAAAATGCCTTAGCAATAGCTCTTAGTAAAATATTTTTTACTCTTATTTTTTTTTCCTGTTGCCTGCAAAGACTGGAGTTTTGCAGACAGCTACAATGAAAACTGCTGGAAATGCCAGACAGAGGGAGGAGATGGACCTGGCACATAAGGTGCAGTGAGGAGACTGGTTTGGGATGCCCTGATGGAGCACTTCAGCCCAGCAATGGATTTGGGAAGCAGCTTGCACTGAGCAGAATGCAAAACTCCTAACAGGGAAAGATGCCTGCTCATACCAGGGCTCCACTAAAAAAGCTTTTGTGAAAAGTCAGGTCACAAACAACTCACCAAAGGAACTTCACAGTCTACATTGGTGAAGCAAATGAAGGTAGGGAGTGAACAAAAATTAGCCAGATTCCCCCAGGGAAGCAGAAAGAGGGGTCTTGTTAAAGCACCAGCTGTTAGTTCCCATCTGTGTGCAATTTCCATTCCTACCCTCTCTGCAGGATAAAGCCCTTCCAAAAAGGATTGTGAGTGAGCTGGCTGAAAGCTGGAGGAGGCCCAAATGCAAGCTTGTGGTGGGTGTCCCAGAGCTCAGAGGGGAGCCTGTGCTTCCCACAGGGGTTTGGGGCCAGATGCCATTTCTAGGCAGTGCAGAGGCAAAGGTCACCAGTGACAGGATTGCCCAAGTGGAGGAAACCACACAGGGGAAACCAGAAGTTGCTGAAGCAGCAGAGTCCCCATCCCCAGCTGTCCCCAAGGCCCAGGCAAAGCCCTGGCCACTCAGCTGCCATCGAAGGTGGGACACTGACAGCCTGGAAACCACACTGCTGCTCAGGAATGGCTCTGCCCCATGGAAAACGTGCACAGCTCGAGTACATGGCAATGGCAAGAGCTGAATAAACTATAATTATCAGCCCCATCCGGAGAAATGCAGCTCTTAGTGAAGTTCATGTCTGTATAACAACAAATTATACAGATATGGCAGTGAAGTGATCGCTGTCTGCAGGGCTGTGGGGCTCTGAGTGACCTTTCACTCCTGCTACCTGCTGTTTTACCATGTGGACTGCACTTAAATCAGCTGAGAAAGGTGCTGGTTTGGAGGGGTTTCATCTCTTTGTTAACTGGGCTAAGTATTGTCCTGGCATTTCCAGTGGGTGGGAATAAGAACAATTGCTGACTCTGGGGGCAACTCATGGTTTCCTCACTGTCCCTCCAGGGTGACAGAGATGAATTGCTCCTCATGTGGACTCTGAATAAAATTGTGGTGAATCCCATTCATGAAACCCATTCATGATCCTCCACGTGTTTGTGCCATTTCTACAAACTGGTGGGAATCAGCTGCTCCTGCTGGACCAGTTCATGCTGGTCCAAAGACCATATTCTGCAGAAAAATGACATAATCAGGTAGTGTCTGGTGGAAAGTCACATCACAGGGGCAGAGGTCAGGGTACCTGGCGTCACAGGAGAAGGGGCTGGCTCTGAAACAGCTCTGTGAGCTAAAGGCTGGCACATGGAGCAGCAGAAAGAAGAGAGAGGTGTAATGTGGCTCTCAAGAAAGGCCAGTCCCTTCTCCAGAACTGCAGAATTTGGGAGCCAGCCCTCATCCAAAATGAGGCTGCACTAAAAGCAGAGTGAGCTCTCCAGAAGCTCTGTCATCATCACACTGGTCAGATGGCAAGGAAAGAGAAAATCACATCCTGGAGCACAGCCAGAGGCAGATCTGGCCTGCCTGAACTGCCCTCAGCAGACCCAAGTGCAGCAGAACGAGGTGCCAAGAGACATCTGGGCACAAAGATTGTCTGTTGAAGCCTTCATTCACAAGCAAATCCACTTCCACCCCTGCAGCAGACACCCAGGATAGGACCCCAAGGGAAAGGTGTTCACAGTGTAGATATGGTGCCATCAGACTAAAACAGCACCCAAATATCAAAGCAGAGCAATGATGAGCTCTACTGAATGTCATTCAAAGCCATAAATGCTCAAGAGAGACATCAGAGAATGACACACAGTCTAACCCAAGATCTGAGAAACGAAACATCCTCACTTAGGTTATGTTGTTTCTGTCCTTAAAACACAGAGTGAACTTTTGGTTAGGAGAATAATAGACTCCAAATCATTTTAATGAGACAAAAAATGAAATTTGCTGGGGCTAGACATCAATTTGAGAGAAATCACCTCCTCCTGGAAGGAGATTTAATCATCTGATTATTTCAGGAGACACATTTTGGCACCAGAGCTATTTGCAGGCTCCAAAAAATTGTACAGGTTTGTTTAAAACTTCACAGAGGAGGCACAGAACTATTATGTCAGCCAATTAGTAGAGACTCCTGACTGGAGAAAAGAACATTCAATCAAAATTGCCTAAAACAATCCTTTCTCCTGTATTTGAATTCAAAGTGCTTCAAGCAGATCTCGAATCACCAGCTCCGTGTTCTGCTTCCTTCTTTTAGGTTTGTTGATAGACAGAATATTACCCTGACTTTTTCTTGTGAATCACTGTCACAAGGGCACTTTGAACCTCTCCTTGGTGCTCTTTAGCCAGCTGAGCTCTGCTTTCCAGGCACAGGGAGGGTGGATGTGTATCCACACATCTCCAAGGGTTCCCTGTGTCAGGAGGGCTCTGGAAAGGGTATCCCAAGGTTTCCACACCTAACAAATCCTACCCAGCAATGAGGGAATTGAACAGCCTAATTTTTAGCAAATACAAACCCAAAGATTTGGTCCTGCTTAGTACATCGAGCCTGCCAGAGATGTTCATTGAAAGAGTGACAAATGCTGAGGGAACTCCATAACCCTCCTAGACAGATAAAAAAAAAAAAAAAAAAAAAAAT
>VZRX01000688.1:0-21447 GCA_013398075.1 Notiomystis cincta | reverse complement strand
AAATCAAGTCTTGCCATGAGGCGGCAGTGCCGCAGGACGGCCGGCGCTGGCAGCCGGCTCCGGGCACGGGCACCCCGCTGCTCCCCGCGCAAAGCCAGCGCCGGCTGGAGCGCCCCGAAGTTGCCCGCGGAGGGAGCGGGGGGGACCGGCCGCTGGCTGNCCATGTGCGCGGAGCTCGGCGGAAAGCTGGTGGCCCCGGCGCTGCTGCTGGCCCTGGCCACGGCCCTGCTGCTGGGCAGCGCCCGGGCGGCCGCGGGCACTGAGGCCACGCACCCGCCGGAGGGGCCGCAGGACAGGACCCCGCAGCAGAAGGGGCGCCTGTCCCTGCAGAACACAGGTACGGCGGGGGGGCACCGGGCCGGCCTCTGCGAGTCCCCCTCCCCGCGCTGCTGCTGCCGCTGCTTCTGCTGCTGCAGCCGCGTCGAGTTATGACAGGCGTTTTATTTCGGTGTCCGACTGTCAGGCGTAAATCATCGCAGGAAATCGGAGCTCGCTCCTAATTACCTTTAAAGCCCGGCTCTGCCAAGCACGTGTTGCCCGTGCGGAGCCGCGGCCCCGCGCCCGGCTCGCAGCGGCCCCGGGGCGCCCGGAGCCCCGCGGAGATGCTGCGAGCCCGGGGAGGAGAAAGTTTCTCGGCGCAGCGTTTGGAACCGGGTCGAGGGCCGGGGGCAGCCGGGAGGGCCGAGGGATGAGCGGCGCTCTGCCTCCTCCGGAGGGAGCCGGGCAATGATGCAACGGGCCGGGGGTTTCTCTCCTCCTCTCCCGCCCCCCGCGCTCCCTCCCCCGGGCATTCTCTGCCTAGGAAGAGAGAGCTGGGGCGTGCACTTCGCTGGATCGCTTCCCAGCCGTGCAAAGAGAGAGCGCGGGATCCAGACGCTTCCCTTCCCCCCCTTCCTTCATCCCCTCCCTCCCTTTCTCCCTTTTCCCCTTTTTTTTTTTTTTTTTTTTTTTTTTTTTTTTAACACTCTCCGTGCTGCGAGACGTGTTTAAACACACACGAGCAGGAATGCACGAATGCCCATTAGGGACTGCCACATGTGAATCACGGCACTGTGCAGTTCTCAGCACGCTGGAGCCAGGACATGTGATCCGGCAAAGGGTTTGCATCCGGATGCCAACACAAGCACCACAGCCGCGCTCCCGGCCCCGAAAGCGCCCGGCTCCGCGCTCCGCAGCGCTCCACAAAGGGCTCCACTGCCCTTTCCCCCCCTCCCCGGTGCGGGTGTGTTTGCGCAGCTTTCCCTCTGTGCCTCAGACAATTCCTGGATCCCACCCCGGGGCTCCCCTGTGCCACCCCCCAGATGCAGTTCAGGGCAGGTAGAAGAGGGGAAAAAAAAAAAAAAAGCGTGGCGGCAACGATTTGGGTTTGAGCTGGTGGGGGGGGTCGTGAGAACTCCGGCAGGCTCCGCATTTACATCCGCGGCTCCTCTGTCTGCCTTGCAGCGGGTGGAAATGAGACCGAAAGTTGCTGTAAAGACTTGCAAATGGACCGCATGGCAGAGGGGGAGGCTGGGGATGGCTGAAACACGCTGCGGTTCGAGGGGGATTAGGCTGGCTCCCAAGGGCGAACTTTAATTAAAGGTACCACAGGGCACAGAGTACAGGAATTCTTAGCATCCTCAGTTCTGGTCTAAAAGCTGCCCCTGTTTAACTTTATCCCCAGGCTTTTTCAGCAACCACCTTCCCTCTGGCAGTACTACTACATCCATTTTTTTTAAAGGACCAGAAGCTGTCGTGTTAAGAATCAGATTTTTTTGGGTTGGTGGAGTCGGGTTTTTTGGGTGGTTTTTTTTTTGGTTTTTTTTTTTTTTTGAAAGTGAGTATTAGACAGCATTTTTTGCAGTATTACATAACACCTGAAAGGGCAGAATAAACACATATGTAACTGCTAGCTCCAGTACACCTATTTTATGTATTACATCTATAGATATAAACCTTTTCTATTGATTTTTGCATAGCTGAGCACACAACTGCATTTTTATACAACTCTTGGTGCAAGGGACTTCAGGTATCAGTGGGAGTTTTGCCATTAACTTGACAGACATCCTGACAGGCAATACCCAGTGGTCTGTAAAAAATACTGTGCTAAATGGCCAGAAACTTGCTCAAAGTACCAAAAATGAACCATTTTGGCTGGCTGGGTCCTGGACTTCTCATTTTGGCACTTAAATTTGCTGGGGGGAGGGGGGGCAGCTTTGCACAAGCCAGACAGCAAAAATCATGCCTGTCCTTTGCTCCTGAGGAATTCAAGAGCATGAGACAGTTCTCAAGTGAAATAACTTGACGTAAGCATAGTGGATTTGGCATTTACTTCTTGGATATCGCTTTCATAATGTAATACACCCAAGTTTTGGCCCAATTCCTGCAAAAAGCGGGCACGCTGCGGGTACAATTAACCATTGTCACGCATTTTTCTCTCAAACTGATGTTGGGAGCAAAACAACTCTTGTCTCCCCTACCCACCACCAGTTCCTGTGAGGAGTTCTTCGAATTAACTCTAACCAATACTTGTTTTAGCTGAAATCCAGCACTGCCTGGTAAATGCTGGCGATGTGGGATGTGGAGTGTTTGAATGCTTTGAGAACAATTCTTGCGAGATCCGAGGCTTACACGAGATCTGCATGACATTCCTGCACAACGCTGGAAAATTCGATGCCCAGGTAACTTGGGGGGATGTCCTACCTGTCTGCTTGCTCCTAACACACACTTGGCACGTACTGCAGTTCCTTAGCACATCTTTGCACAAAAGTCTCCCGGAGTGAGCCTACTTTTGCCATGATTTACTAACTCGCCAGGAATTTTTCTGTTCAAAGGTCCAGAATGAGGACCTCAGGACAGTAATAAAGCAATGGTGTGCAACCTGTCCCTGGAGACAGGCTGGCTGTAGCTGCAGCTCGCTGGATCCCTTCCACCTACTGTACCCAGGATAACTCCAGCAGAACACTTTGTGGAGCCAAACATGGCTTTAAGAAACACCGGGTGGCTTAAGCCTCTACACACCAGGTTTGTTCCAAGCCAGCTCTGAGACACAGCTTGGGCTCCCAGTTCATTTAGAATTATCTCAGCATTTCCCAATGGGCAGTTACTAAAGCTGCCCCTCAAGACTTGCACACAACCAGCCCAGGCAACCTCCTAAAGCTGCTGTACTCAAACAAGCCTCGGGTTCGAGCGCTGACGTTAAAATACGTTACTTCCATGGTATGTGGTATTAAGTTTGTCTCCTTCATTTTCTCCCCAGACCATTTATGCATCATTGAGACATCCTGTTATTATGTCCTGTAAACCTCCTCTCCCATTTCAGTGTGGAGGGAAGGGAACATTCCGACGGGCCAGCGGCATTTGGCCTGACCAGGCAGTTTACAGAAGAGCCTGACTAAAAGCACCAGCTCCATGGCACTGCTGAAAGCGTGGCACAAAGCAGAGCTGCCTTCAGCATCCAGCCTGTCCCATGAGGGGTGCTGGGAGCACCCAGTAGGGAAGCACTTTTTTGGAGTGCTGGAGCTTTAGGTTCAAGTGCTCGAGGATGTAGGAAGGGCCTGGCTGCTCATTGAAACGGGAATTGCTGCTTTTTGTGGGTATGTGAAAACCTTCAACTTAATTTCCAAGTGGCTTCCAGAAAATACTAGTTTGTTTTTGCCCAATATCTCTGTCAGTGAACAGAGTTCACCAAAGAAGTAGGGAAGGAAAGTTGGGAAGGCAGGGAAGGGTGCCTGTGAAGGCTGAGAGTGGCCACTGATGCCAGATCCCCAGATACTGCTCATCAAATACAGCCTGCTTCACATCCAGGCTGTCTCCAGTGCAGAGCAGAAGATTTAAACCCCTGGAGCTTTATTTAACATGAAGGTGACTTTAGCCTCTGCTATGATATGGCTTTTCACAGCTCCTCTCTATCATCTCCAGTTATTCCAAGCTGCATTAAATGACAAGACTAACCCTGGCCATTTTCTGCTCTTTGCTCTGAAACCTGAGAATTGATGTCAGTTTGGCTTTATATAAGAATTCTCTTTTTCATCCCTATTTGCCTACTGTGCTGTGTTTGTTCCTGAAGGGAAGGGCAAGAGAGTGCCTTTGGTTGGGGAAAGAGGAAGGGATGATGACTGCAGCAGCTCTTTGGTCAGCAAGAAACATTTCTGGCTTGAAACAATTTGGGGACAACATCTGCTTGCAGGTCTGGGTGAATCTTTAGTGTCAGTGGAGCTGGGCCAGTGCACTCTTGGGGTAAAGGGGAGCAAGGATTTGGTCTTTGTGGAGCACCTGCATCAAAGAATGTGAGGCTGATGAAGAGGTGGAGGCAGCTCAGGAGGCTTCCATGGGCCTCTTGCTCAGCAAAGTACAGGGAGTCTGAGCAGAGCTGCAGGATCCAGTACAAGAGGAAAGGAAGGGATGGGTTTGATGCTCACCAAGCAACTGAGTGAAGGAAGTGGTTAAAGTGATGCTGCTAAAGCAGCTTTCCTCCACCTTATTTTTTAGCTTCTTTGTGTGATTTTCTTAATCTCACTTGGGATTTCTTGCAGCAGACATGAAGGCACAGCAGGATTATTATTAATGCTAATTGGAGTCCCTCTCTGAGGAAGAAAATACTGAGAGCTGAGGAATGGGGCAGGTGCATGTAGATTGTGCAAACATGTCTCTGAGTTTGTAAACTAATTTTAAAATGAAAAAAAAAAACCCTGCAGTTACTGACTGGGTATCTGCTCGTGGCCCTGAGGAGCTCAGCTGTGGCAGGATGCCCTCTGCTTTGTGTGAACCTGTTGTTCTGCCACCCTGGAAGCAAATTATTCCATAACTCCAGCACTGAATTACTTCAAGGTGCTTGTCCTTGCTCTGTCCCTCGCTGAGCATTCAGCTGCTGGGGCAGAGGAAACCTCAAAAAGTGCCAGTGAGGAAGCCCTGGGTGTTTCAGGTCCAGTGGGACAGCAAAGCTGGGTAACTTGGCATGGTCTTTAAGGGCAGAGAAGAAGGGGAAAGCCATTAAGTGATATCCTTAGCACTGTAATAACCCCTGACATTGTCCTGCAGAGAAGCAGCTGGCTGGGCATAAATCAGCTGCTGTGCTTAATGGACAAAAATACAGACCTACTCCATTTCTTTCCTTCTCAGGGAAAATCCTTCATTAAAGACGCTCTGAAGTGTAAGGCTCATGCCTTGAGGCATAAATTCAGCTGCATCAGCCGTAAGTGCCCTGCCATTAAAGAGATGGTGTTCCAGTTACAGCGCGAGTGCTACCTGAAGCATGACCTCTGCTCTGCTGCCAAGGAGAACGTCCAGGTCATTGTGGAGATGATTCACTTCAAAGACCTGCTGCAGCATGAGTAAGTGCCTCTGTGCTGGTGCAGTCAGAGCGTGGGAGCTCCTTCCAGGAGTGCCAATGGGCTGTGCATCTGCCCAAGAGCTGTTTCACCTCCTTCTGGCCTTAAGCACCTCTCCTTTTCCCATGTGCAACACCGAGGTAAAGCTTTCTCTGCAGGGCCCCCTTGGAGTTTGTGTACAGAGGGTGAGAGGTGGCTGTGGCAAGGAGGTGGAATGGGTTGAAGTTGGATCTGCCAGTCCCCTTGGTGCTCTGGCAAGTGCACCATCAGTGTCTGCCATTTCCAGAAGCATCTCGAAATGGGTTTTTGCTTTCTGAGCTCAAAGGCATCATTTTGACCCCAGTATCCTGTTAGAGGTGACAGCTAGAGAAGGGGGAAGAAGGTTTATGTAAAGTTGTCAGCAAGATGATGATTTCTTCTTAACATACAAACTTTGAAATGTCTTGTAGTTAATTGTCCCTGAAAGAGCTGCAGTCCCCCAGGTAATCTCCCATTCATCTGATTCTTTATAAATCTCAGATGCTTTTTAATAAAACATGGGGCTGTACAAAATGAAGGCACAAGTCAGATTTCTGAGGACTTCGTTCCTCTGGCTGGGAGCACAGCTGTCCTCCAAGGAATGGCAGGCACAAATCCTACTTGGAACTGATCAAAGCTGCTACATGACAGCAACAAACCAAGCACAAGCTGTTTGTACTGACTCTTTGTGCACAAATGCAAAAATCAGAGCCTGTTTTTCTTGCAGGTGAACGTCTCACTCCCGAAACAAGAAGGCTGAGCCACAGCCTGGCATCAGGCTTAACCTTAGAGCATCTTCCTACCACACCTCTGTGCCTTGATATTAGCTCAGAAACTCCAAATCCCAGCAGTCATGACAATTCTTTTTTAATGGAATCGCTTCTTTGGGAATTTTAGCCTTGCATTTTATTTTCCTTGCTACCCAAAGGAGCTGTGCTCTGATTCCCTTAGTGCTGGGAACCACCCCCTACTAATACTTCAGCTGCAGTTGCAGAGAGATGCTTCACTGCCAGTTTACTCCCATAAATCCTCTGCTGTGGCTTGTTCAAGCTGGACATGGTGGCCTGACAGCAAGGCCCTTTCCCTGGACATTCCTGAGGCTGGGATCAAAGGCAGAGCTGCTGTGCCCAGGGCCATGGGCAGCATCCTGCGGGCTGGAGGAGAAGGGCAGCAGGGCTCCATCCTGCCCAGCAGCACCTCTCTGGGCACAGCCTGGGCTGTGTCAGCAGCTATAAATTGGGTACTTGGCACCAATTAACCCCCCCCATCATTTGGGGATGAAAAGAACTATGTGAGCCAAAAGCCTGTCCAGAGAGGAGTGAGTTATCCTTATTTCATGAACAGGCTCAAGCAGGAATGCTCAGAGGCAGCTGCTTATTTCTGGGGAGCTGAACTGGGGGGTTGTTGGTTGGAGAAGAGAGGGTCATTCAGCTGAACACCTATAATTTGCATGATCTCATTTAGCGCTTCCTACACTCCAGCATCTCCCGGAGCGGGAGCTCGGCTCTCCCATGCGGGACTCCCCAAATAGAACCAGCCAGCCTCCTCCCCTCCCCTAAATTTAGAGGCCATCTCTGAAGCTCCTGAACTAAGGAACTTGTTCGAGATCAATAGGCAAGTGTGGCAGAGCTGGAAATAAAATCACGTCTGCTGACTCGCAGCCTTGTGCTCAGTTCAGGTACTCTGGTCAGGCCGGCTGAAATGCAGAAAGTAAAACAGGCAAGGAGAAATGGGCCAGTATTAATCCGCAGGGCTCTGGCAGGCTCTGAATACCTGAAATATTTGGCAGCTGAGCCACTTTTTAGTCATACCAGCGACCTTTTTTCTTCCAAAGATTTCTGCAAAGGTTATGCCCCATTTCAAGAACTCATTTCTTGCGTGTGGGGGGGGGTGGTTTATATCCTTCTGCTGGATCACTTTGTATGCAACGTGCTCAGCTCTCTCTTATCTCCTTCTTTACATTTAAAACAAAAACCTAAGAGCAGAGGAGCAAGTGGCAGCTCTCAGGCTTGTTCTCTGTTTTGTTCTGAGTGCTCTCTCCCGATGAGTGTTCGGAACGCGGTCGGGCGGCGAAGCCT
Source organism: Notiomystis cincta (assembly GCA_013398075.1). Taxonomy (NCBI): domain Eukaryota; kingdom Metazoa; phylum Chordata; class Aves; order Passeriformes; family Notiomystidae; genus Notiomystis; species Notiomystis cincta. The sequence goes on along the minus strand of VZRX01000688.1, from coordinate 14,042 downwards.
CCTCCTGAGTCAGCTGTGGGGGTCAGGCTGATTTGCTATGGTGGAAGTGGTGACAGGCCTTGGCACATTGGTCCCTGCTGCATTCCAAGTAACTTTTTTTCTTTTTGAGCAGCAGGAACAATCCAACCATGGGAAATATGTTGAGATATGGGGAATAGGTGGCTCTCTGAGATTAGCAATTCAAAATGAGTTTAAGCAGTCGGGTAAAGTCAGACACTGATCATAATCTGTTGGTTTTCCTTGCGTCTTCTGACTTCAGTTAACAAGAAGAGATTTAGGCTTGTCCACAGCCACCCAAGCTGGTGGATGGGGTGCTCAGGAGGTGCTACCCCCACCACCCACCTCCCACAGCCACCACTGCTGATCCCAGGCAGTTTTCCACTTGTGCTGTGGATGGTTCCCGCCGTGGAAGATTTTTAAGCACGTCCTTCTGGGTCTGCAAGCAGCTGAGCAGTTGTGTCAATAGACAACATCAATATTGACCCACAAAACTTGTGACCACAACTATTTTAAAATTGCTGCACTCGGTGACCTGTGGCTGAGAAGCCCAAGTGGCTGTGCTCGAGCTGCTGGTGCCTTGGGGACACTCAGAGGTGGGTGGGAAGGACAGAGGGGATTGAGCCAGGGCATGTTTCGAGGCCTTGTTTGGCTGGGAAAAGGTAGATATTGAAAGCTCTGTAGGGAAATGGAGAAATAAAACTTGGTGTGGGAAGAAAATAGTGCCACCAAAGTGAATTCCATGTGTCTGAGCTCTGTTCAGGCAGATCCTGGCTCCAGATAGGATCTTGCCTGTGATGGAGATCTACACCCAGTGCTCCAGAGATGATGAGGAAAGCCAGACAATCTCTAGCTGAGTATTTGTTGCTTTCATAGAGGTGAGAAAAGTCCTCCCTCTTGCAGACTGGTGGCTGGGGAATGCTCTGTACCTGCCATCCAGCCAGAGGCAGAGCCTGTCTGGTGAAGCTGATGGCTCTGGACAAGGGCAGGTGTCCTTTGCCTTGTGTCCTGAGTAATAAAGGTGGAAGGGTATGGAAAAGATGGAGGCAGAAAGTTGGAGACAGTTCTTCCACTTGCCAAGCAAGACCTCATCTGTTCCCCTGGTGAACATTCCAGTTCTCCCAGAGTATCTCCAGGGAGAGAGCAAGCAAGATCAATGCAGAGAGGCTTTGACAGGTTGCCACTGTGCATTTCCTGCAGCGAAATGCACGATCAGGAGATGCTGTTTTGCATAATTAACCTGGGCAGGATTGCTGCTGAGTCAGGGGGTGCCAGGGGCTCACACACCACTGGATTTGCTGTGCCCAGGGGAGGGTGAGGCAGATCCTTCCCCCATTCCTTGGGATGGCTTTTGACTCTGCTCTCCCCGCTCCCTTTACCCGCAGGCCCTACGTCGACCTGGTGAACATCCTGCTCACCTGCGGCGAGGAGGTGAAGAAGGCAATAACGAGGAGCGTCCAGGCCCAGTGTGAACAGAACTGGGGAAGCCTCTGCTCCATCCTGAGCTTCTGCACCTCGGCCGTGCACGGGGACGCCCTGCTGGGCGCCGAGAAGAGGGCGGGCGAAGGCAGCAGGGCCGCTGCCGGCCGCGGGGACATGGTGGCCCACGCCGACCCCGAGCACAGGGAGAGGGCAGCCAAGGGAGAGAGAGGTACCAAGGGCCACTCCAACGCCCGGGTCAAGGCTGGGGGCCACAGTGCCAAAGGGGCCCACGGGATCCTGGACCGGGCGGACGAACTGTCCGACTTCTCCGACATCCGGAGGTGAAACAAGGCACCAGCTCCCCCTGCCCCCGCCCTCCCCGGAAACCTCCTCCCTTGAGCTCCATCTCCCCGTCTATGGACATTCCAAAGCATTTCCCATTCAGAGGTCAAGCACAGGGCATTGCAAGATATCTATGGACCTCGGCATCAGTGTGTATATAGTAGCAAAGGGAGAGCAGTGGCAATGGGTTATCGATCCGGCAAACTCGACACTCGGGTGGCAAAATGTCTCCAGCTAAATTCTTTCCCCCTTTTTTTTATGAAATGGACATAATCTGAAGTTTAGGATCTTGTTGGGGGATTGTTGGGTTGGGTTTGGGGTTGGGTTTTTTTGGGTTGTTATTGTTTTGGGTTTTCTTTTTTTTTTTTTTTTTCCCTTTGGTCTCCTTGGCAGGGGAGAAGGTTCCAAGCGGGCTCTGCCAGGCTGCATGTGGCTGCTTGTGGCTTAGCACCTCCAAAGGTTTAGGGCACAGCCTTACAGCAGATGGCTGAATTCCAGGGGGATTTGGTTTCTGCCTGTGGCTGGGAATGCCAGAGCTCAGGGCTCTCTGAGTGAAGCTCTCTAATGAAGTAGCTGCCCCGTCTCTGGCACAGGAACCGTGTGGTCTGGAGCTCCACCACTTTCTCTGAAGTAACTTCTGAGCCATTGTTCCCACCTGGGTGACGCTGCCTGGTTTTAAGTGCCCCCTGTTTGTTTTTAACCACTGCATAACTTGACACTTGCTGATCACAGAACCATATCCAGTCACTTCAAAGGCAAGTAATCAGCTTCCAGACAAGGCAATGTGACTGTTAAGACTTGCACAGGGTGGAGGACCCCCCAAAAGTATTCTCATGGACCTCTGAAAACCCTGTGCATATCCTCTGCTTCCATCTGCCCCCCTCAGTGATACAGGTCTTCCACCCTCACAGCCCAAGCCTAAAGGGGCAGGTGTGGGCTCAGACAGCAAAGGACCCTCTATATCCCCATGTGTTTAGTTCTTGTTGGGGCTGCATTGAAGGCCCATCAGAAGCCTGCCTCTCCTTAGCAGTAGCGTGGTGTGGTTTGCTGGGATGTGGAGCCCCACTCCAACCTGCCTATAGCTTGGTTTATCCAAATGCCAAAGACAAGGAGAGGGGATTGACTTGGGATTTTTAATTATTGTGCAGGTAACGACGACCAATCTCCACAGAACGAGTTAGTGAAGGTGAAGAGTGTCAAGAGCTTATTGTCTTTAAGCAGTTTCAAGTGTGAATGAGGTGTTTGGCCATATCTCTCCTACCCCCTATGCAATTGTAATTCTCAGGTTGCAGCTCTGCAATCCTAATATTCCCAGATATTGTACTGGAAGTGGAGGCTACAGCAGCCACAGGGACAGGAGGGTGAGCTCTCAGCTTCCTCTAGAGAAGAAAAAAAGGGAGTTTTTCTTAGAAAGTGGGAATCACACCGGGGATTGGAGCCTTCTCATTTAGAAAGTTTGGGAGGAGAGCTGTGGGGGCAGGAAGGCAGTTCAGCAGAGACAGAACGTACCCGGTGAACTAACGTACGGCTTGCTGCATGGTGGGAAGGAGCTGCATAAACAGGAGAGGAGGGTGTTGGAATTTGGCTACAATTTCCAACTCAGATTTCAGTTCCTGCTAAGTGAGCACGGCTCCTAATAGCTACATTCAGGGTTTAATGCAGGGATCCACCCGCAGAACTTGGAGGCACTGCTTTAAAAATAGCGACCACGTAGGAGGCAAGAGGGGACAGCTGAGTTGAAAAGGTGTCTCTGTGATCACCAGGTCTTTGCTTGAAGACGTGGCCTTGATCCTGCCCGATTTTAGCAAAGTCCTGGATGGAATTTTCGCTTGGTTTCAGTGGGAAGAGCTGGGATCAGGCCAGGTGCTGTAGCAGCAAAGACCGTGGTGATGGTGCAGTGAGTGTGGCAGCTGCCCTGTGGGGCTGGTGACAGCTCTGCCACCCTTGGGGCACCCAGGTTGTCCCACAGAGCATCTTGGTTTGGCTCTGACTCTCCTGGCCACCTCCTCTGCTCCAAAAACCTGATGGTGACACCCTAAGAAGGTTTTCTGGCGTGTGCCTCCGTGGGTTCCCTGCAAGTGTCCTCTCCCCCTTGGTGGCACAGAACCACCACGAAGAACAAGCTCAAACCAAAAAGACAATCCAAGCATTTTAGCACAAAAATATAAAAAAAAAAAAATAAAAAAAAGCAAACACAAAAATACAGACCAGAAACAACTTGCTACCAATGTTCTTGCATTGAACTAAAATAAGATCCCTCTGTCGTTAGAGGTCTTGATTCATCAATGGGTACCAAACAGAGATCTACATCTTTGAATGTCTCAGTCAACATATCACCTCAGCATGCATACAGTTTTATTTGTGTTCATTGGTTCTGTGGGGAAAATTGTGTTTTCCCCTTGTTTGGTCAACGAAAATTGGGGAGGGGGGGTGGACAAGCTGTGGGTGGGAGGGATTTTTGTATAAGGCATCAATTTTTTTTTTCCTCTGTGTGTGAAGATTTTATGTGTTCATCTACTGATTCCACATATGCTATTATTGTAAATATTTAACATTTCTATTTATTATAGTGTCCCCATTTAAAAAAAGAACACTGCTGGCTATGATAATTTAAACGTATGTCATGACCTGTGTTGTATATATTCATGCCACTAGTATGTTTTTTTTTTTTATGTTTAAAGCTGCATAAATATAGTTTTATACAGTTCCATAATGTTATTGACAGCATAAATCATTTATTTATTGTTAAACCTTTCTTTCATATCTAACAGATAAGGGTGCGTTTTACCTGAGATTATTTTATTGTGACATCTACATAGCCTTAATTCTTTATAAAAAAAAAAAAAGGAGAAAAAAAAAAAAGTCCATTTAGATACTGTATGATGCTTTAATTAACATTCCTCATGAACTGTTCATGAAGGAGGTTTAGCTTAAAAGCCAAGGTATGAATGTTTCCTTTATGCTTTGCATCTGGAATGAGCCTTGTTCTGGAATGAAAATACTGCGAGAGAAGCAAAACGCCTACAGGAAAAAAGATAGCAGTAAACCCTGGAAAATGCTGTCCTAACTTACAGTGCTGAACTAAAAGGAGAGAGAAAGAGAGAGAGGAAAAAAATAAAATAAAATAAATAAAAGACAAACTGTCCTTAATTCCAAATCTCTGGGAGAAAAACATACTAGAGTTTTATCTCGTGTAGAGTTTGCAGCCAAATAAGCTTGTAAATAAAGAAAACGCATATGGCTTTAGACAAAGCTCTGTACCTTTCACACACTATTATTTTCCTTAAACACTAATAAATGTTTTGAATAAGTCTGTGGCTGGGTTTTGTTTAGCTGGAATTTCGGCTGCTGTGAGATAAGGGGGTAGGAAAAGCCCTCTGAAGCTGAGCCAGCGGCTCAGCCAAGGGGGGCAGAGGTGATTTGTCCACTCCACAGCCAGACGGTGGCAGAGGCACCTGGGGACAGAGCCAACCCTTGCTCTGGAGCAGGGCACAGACCTCAGCCCTGGTGTGTCATTCCCCAGGAGGGGGAGACCTCGCTGGCTGCCTGTGGGACCTGGAAGCTCGGTGTGAGGCAGGAAGGGAGATGGAGAATCAACCCGAGGGTGCGGAGCAGGGAGCAGAAGCTCCTGAGCTTCTCAAGCTCAGGCAGAGCCCCTTCAGAGGTTTTCCCTTAGCAGGAGCCAAGGATTGGGGTCCCTGCAGCTCGTCAGAGCCACCTCACTGCTGTAAATCAGCAGCAGTGAAGGGAAGGAGCAGGGCTGCAGCTGCTGGGGGTTTCTCCTCGCTGCCCTGATGGCCCTGGGTTCCCAAAGCCCCTCGGAGCTGGCACTTCCTGCTCAGCCAGGCTGGCTTTAGGCACAGCCCAGCATCCAGAAAGGCATCCCAGAGGAGCCAGGGAGGGGATCTGTGGCTGACCACAGCACCTGCCTGTGGGCAAGGTGTTGGCAGCCCCCAAAGCCCCAGGAGCTGGATTCCAGCCAGACCCATCAACAAATCCAGCAGCAAACCTTCCTCCAGGCTGCAAGAGCTGATAAGGTTTGTCCTGTGTGCATGAGACAGTTCATATTAAACAGCAAGAGTTAGCCCTTCAAGATTTCACCCTAAAACCAGAGGCCATCCATTTTCACTCCCCACTGGCAGCTATTAATAATCTATCAGTGAGTACCAGACTCTACAGGGATATCACAGGAGCTGTAATCTTTAAATCAGATATCGAAGTCTTAGATGCTTACTGGAGTTTCAGCAAAGGAGAAAAGCAAAATCCTAAGGTTTACAAAAAAGCAAGCTGCAGAAACAGCCCTTTGTGTTGTCTCCAAAGTCATTTTCATACGGGGTGTAGGCAGCAAAGGGATGGGGAAATTATGAGAAAGCACCTCAGAATATAAAGCACGGATTTTTTTTTTTTTTTAAGACTGCTTGCATGAAAAAGCACATTTTTAACACTCCTTCTGTGGGGTTTAAAAATAACTAATCCAGTTGAAGCCTTTGGATGAGATGGGCTTCACAAGCCTGAATGTGATTTGCAGCAATGTAGGACCTGTAGCGTTTCTTTGCCTGTAGGTGCAGCAGCTCTTTATAATCCTGTCAAACACCAACGGGAGAGAGAGTGCATCCTGCCAGCAGAGCTGTCACTGGCTTGGGTGGGATGGGAGCTCAGACCAGCCTGCACTCAGCCTACAGCCAAGGAATAACTTGTGCTGGACCCTTCCCTGGCATTCACCATCCCAGGGCATTTTTTAATTTTTTTTTTTTTTTTTTTTTTTGCAGGAGCTGCTCCTCACTGTGGCTGTGATGCAGGTAGCTGCATTCTGCCTCTACCATTCAATTTCAACTAAAAAAGTTATATCTCATCTCCTAATGTGTAAAATGGTGAGCCTTGCATTCTGCTCCCAGAAGTGGCCAACGTTGCTGATGGAGAAACGACCCCCAGCTCCCCTCAGGGCATCACATCTCACAAAATAGCACAGTCAGTAACAGAGTGCTGACATTCAAAAGTGCAGAAGCACAGGGAGAAAAAGAAACACTAAAACAGACTGCAGAGCAAGGATTCTGCATTGCACAACCCACTAAAATATGTTTAATACCAGCTACAAGTCTGCTTCAAGGCTGGAGTGATCTTAGTTCAATTTGCTCCGAGTCACTTTACAAGTGAGGTGAGGAAAACCAAACCCAGAGAATTCAAACTGCAAATGCACATCCACACATCCTGGTCTCAGCCAGCTGAACAGGATTCATACTCGTGATCCATTTTGGACTTAGCCTCTTCACGGGCTCCCTGTCTTGCCTCCCAAAAGAACAAAATTAATTCCAGATATTGGCTTGCTCAGGCATACCAAAACATTTACAAATGTATATGGCAATTTACATACGTCAGCCCACACGGTGAGCTGAGTCAGAGCTGCTGCCAGCGCTCCTGCCTGCTCTTCCCAGGTTCCCAGGTACTGCCCTTCGCTCTCCTCCCTTGCCTGGAGATGCCAGGAGAGCCGAGGCAGCTCCCGAGCAGCTCCGTGCTGCGTCACGCCTGAGGAATTGATCCCAGCCATCTTCCCAGGTGAGGGAATAGTTAAAAGCTTGCTGGGAAGCCTCTCAGCAGAGCGTTTTTAAAGCTATTTCCTGACATCTCACCAGAAACACAAATCCCACTCAGTTTTCACTGCTAGTTATGTTCGTGTTTCCATGCTCCCCTCGGAGACTCTCGCAGGAAAGGCTTCTCTCACACCTGCTCGAGGCACAAATTGCTGCCTGTTGCCCCAGGGACAAGCTCAGCACTTCTCCAGCCTTGAGCAAAGCCTGAGCCCTGCTGGGCAGCTGCCCTGTGACCAGCCAAAAGTGAATTTTGGACAGGGGGATGCCAGGGGGTGCAGCTGGACCCCCCAGAGGCAGGAGTTCCACTGATGGCTCCCAAAGCCTTTCCCAGGTCTTTCCTACAGCACCAGCACTAACAGGTCCTGGCACGGGGCTGGGGCTAAGCAATACCTTATAATTAGTGAAATCCTAACCATTTTTGTTCCTGCACTGTTTCTGTGGAGGAAGAACCTCCCAGCCAGTGGAGCAGTGCATTCTGAAGTGAAAACCTGGTGCCTCTCTCCATTGGGATCGTGAAATGGGGACTCGAGGGCTGAAAGACACATCAAATTATGGGAAAGCTGCAGGGGCTGAGAATTCCTATCTCTGAGAATACTGCCTGTTACAGCCTTGACCTTTTCTGCAAATACCATCCTTCCCTATAAAAACGTGGCTTGGAGTTTATTTAGAAATTCTTTTCAAGTAAGAAGCCTTTCTTTGGAGAGTCTGCTGTGAGCTTCTCCGTGTAGATGGAGGCTTTTTTAAGGAATTCTGCTGGAAGGAAGTGCCCCAGGGGCAGGGCTGGATACTCTGCCATGCATCTCCGTGGCTCTGGTGACACCAGCCCTGATGTGGCTCTGCCAGAGGAGCCTCAGCAGGGTTGAAAGCAGGGCTGACAGTGCAGGAGCAAAGTGTCCCCGTGGCACAGGCAGCAGCAGCTCCCCCGGTGCCGTTGGAAACAGCAGCTCATGGAAAAGCCAGAAGCAAGGCTGCATTTGAGCACAGCACAGGACCAGCCCTCTGCTATCTGAGCCATGATGGCACGAAATCCCTTCTATAAACCCTGCTTCCATTTCTCAAATGTTCTGCAGTTTGTAGCTGCTTTTCTATATCCCACAGTCACACCGGGCTACATTTGTCACCCATGAATAATCCCACTTACATTGCAGAGTCTCTTCCTACCCTGGAGAAAAATGCAGTGGGAGGTGTGGGGAAGCTCAGTGAAAGCTGACAGCCAGGAGAGACTGGGAAAGGCCTACAGAGCTCCTTATTTAGATGTCCTATTTTAAGATAAAATGAAGAGGAACTATGCACATTCAGCATTTTGCTAAACTGACATGAAACCAAGTCACTACAAAATCAGTTTGCAGAGGGATGCAGTGCACATGCTTGAAGCCTCCTGTAAAATATTATTATTATTTATGATTGCAGTAGCTCCTGGCTGTCAGCAAGCCCCAACCTTGGGGCTACTGATCCGTGTATCACAGGAGAGAACCCTGGCCAAAAAACAATTCCATTGGTTGAAGGAAACATTGCCCTTTGCCTCCCCATGCAGAAAATGAAATAGAGCCTGCCTGGGCACTCAGCATTAACTCCCTGCATGAGATGCTTTGCAACAGCAGTGACAGGAATTACGTGGTTTTCTCCCACCTACACTTGCTGACCCAAAAGCTGCCACTGACTGATGATGAGTCTGCAGAAGCTCATTAAAAGGGTTTTAGCCTGTAGAGAAGGAGGGATTTAAAGCAGCCAGGGTGGCTTGGAGGGGGCAGAGGATGCCCAGGGAGGCTGGAAATGCTCTGCAGCAAGAAAGGGCTCCTGAGGGTCCGGGCAGCCACGGCAGCAGCAGCAGATTCCTGGAAAGGGAGATGTGTCCTGTGGCTCTGTGGGGGACATGGACTGGGGGAAGCTGGCCACAGCCAACAACCCAGGGCTGGGGAAGGAGTCTGGGATAATAATTAAAGGCCCAGTCTTGGGTTCATCAAAACCTCTGCTAAAACAACCCATTGATAATAGCAGAATATTAGGATTAGGCTTCTGTCTAATCACTGAAGGTTTCCTGACTCTGTTGGCTTATCAGGGACAGTCTTGTCAAAACCAGAAAATAGATGAGGCTGAAAATAATCTGTTCTCCAACTTCCCACATTCAGAAATGCCTGATCTGAGGCACAGGGCTTTCATGCAGCACAGAAATCATCCTGGCATCTCCAGGCAAGGGACAAGAGCAAAGGTCCCCAAGCACAGACCATCTGCAAACCATGGAAAAGCAGGAAATCCACAGTGCCTTTCCACAGAATCCAGAGATGTACAAAACCTTAAAGATAAGACTTGAATATTGCTTTTAAAAAATCTACAATTAACTTTACTGGAGGTTATCACATTATAGACCCTATTGCTTGAATTCTGGCCATCCTACACTTCCCTTCTGCTGGTCACATATCACAGCCTGGAAAAAAGGTCAGGCCCTCTCTTCAAAGGAGAAAAGACAGCTGTACCTCCCCAAGGAAAATGGGAGCAAGATGGTACAATTTGGGGGGTGGGAAATATAGCAATTATTCTGAGCAATAGCATAGAAATCAAAAACCTGAAAGGGTGGAGTGAGAAAGGAGCAGAGACAGTGGTGAGAACATGTGATGGTGCCAGTTCAGCACATAAACTCATTTAGGAGCTGCTTGGGACAAGCTGTTCTTTGGGCATTGCCAGACTGACCAGAGACAAGAACAGCATTTCAGTCCAATTGACCAACAAGTTGGTCAAACCCTCTCTCGTGCCACTGCCAGCCAACCTTGTAAACACTGAAGGTCAGACAAACATCCAAATGTTGCAATTTATTGGATTCACATTCCTCTGGCGATTCACCTATGTTTTCTTCTGTCGGGACGAAGGGTTGTGGGCAGCTCACAGGAGGATCATGTTCTCCACCAGCACGAGGCACAGACAGGGCAGGGAGGGCACAGGCTGCAAGGGGAAGCCCAGACTTTATAGCAAAAACAAAGATACAACACTCATCCTCCTTATCCTCGAGAAGAAAACCACCTCGGTATCCTCCTATCCCACCGAGGACGAGAACCTGAGCCATCCTAAAACCTTCCAAAGCCCACAAACCCGGGTGCTGCCACCGAGGGCTGGCTTTGGGGGCAGAGCAGCAGGAAAAGCGGGGCTTTCCCAGGGCGGGGGCCCGGCGGCTGCCCCGCCGTGACCCGCAGGTCGCTGCAGGGACGGCGCACGAAAGGCCCGGGTCAGCTCGGTCCAGGAGATGCCCCAGCGCCGCACGAGGTCCTGGCTGCCACAGGGGCAGCTGCACCCGCAGGGAGGGTTGCACAAGCCCCGCTCTGACGCGCTCGAGGGCGCACAGCCCCGCGCTCACGGTTTGCTCCTGCGGCGGAAAAACAGCGGGGCCGGACCCAGGGACCCTCCCGTGGCACTGGCGAGGCCGCTCGGTGTCACAGGAGGGCTGGGGGCCCTGGGGGTGGTTGGGATAAACCAGAAGTTATTCTGGGTGCGATCTTACGACCCACAAAACAACAGCACGAAAGCACAAAGCTGGCCTTGGTTTCTTTTTATCAGAGAGGTGAAATTGCCACCAAAACACAGCCAGGAAGGAAAACCCCACTGTCTCCAGGCTTCAGAAACAGATGCTAAAACCCATATGGGCTGGGAAAAAAATTGTGGGAGCATTTGCCAGTACCTCCAAAACCCTAGTGAGGAACTGCACGATCAGCCAGGAGCAGGGTGGGATCGGATCAGCCCCAGGGTGGGACTGGATCAGCCCCAGGGTAGGATCGGATCAGCCCCAGGGTGGGTTTGGATCAGCCCCAGGGTGGGACTGGATCAGCCCCAGGGTGGGACTGGATCAGCCCCAGGGTGGGATCGGATCAGCCCCAGGGTGGGACTGGATCAGCCCCAGGGTGGGATCGGATCAGCCCCACAGAACAATCCCAGCTCCCTCTGCCCCGTGCCCCTCAATAGTTTCCAAAGACAGGGCAACGATTTAGCAGAGAGAGGCCCCGGAGCACTGAGGTGTTATTCTATTTCTGGTTTTGAACTCCAGGGCCCTGGAGGATTCCCGGCTTGGTGTCGCTCACACCAGGTGAGTTTTCCCGGGGTCTCTTCCAGCCGTGCAGCGCTGGGGAGCCTCGGTGCCTGCTTTCCATCTGACAGCAGCACAGCTGAGCCGCAGGGATGCAAAACTAATCGTGAGGAGAAGGGAGCCAGAGAGGGATTCCAGCGACATGAAAACCAGAGGGAAATGCCAGAGTCGTGCTATCTGTGATCAGTATCTGTGACCCTTCATTTTCCAAGAAGTAGAAATGATAAGGCAGCTGTGCCCAGGTGAAAGATATCAGCAGGGCTAATTGTAGCTGAGCAGGCTGATTCTCATGGCAATGCTGTTATCTCCCTGGATTCCAGCTCCCTGCGGCTGCTGTCACTGCTCAGAATATCCAGCGGCACAGGGAGAGAGGAAGAGAAGGGGGCAGGAAGGGGAGAGGAACAAATGAGGAAGGAAGGAAGAGAGAGGCGAGGAACAAGTGGAAAGGAAAGTGTAAGAACAGCCAAGACGGAAAGGGGAGGAACAGGGAAGATATGGAAAGATGAGAAGGCGAATGGGGACTCTCAGCTGCTCCACAATTCCCCCTCACGAGGGTTTCAAGAGTGGAGCTGACGGCGGAAATTTCTCACTGTGGGTTTCTTTCGGGAGGCAAACTCAGCTCGACCCTTCCCTGAGGACACCCATCCTCGGCAAGGAGGGGCTGGGACGGTGTGGAAGGCGCAGGGAGTAATGAAATTACTCCGGAGACATTACCCCTGCGCTGATCACTAATGAGCTGCTAACGAGGCGCACACAGCACGTGCAGGGGGGAGGCTGCTCCGGTCCCTAAAATCCGCCCCAAGAGCCAAGGGATGCTCCTGTCCAGCGGGAAGGGAACCCACCCATAACATTGTGTCCACTGCCGCCTCATCCTGCTACTCCTGCACCCATCCGCCCATCCTCTGGCTGCCTCGCCCCACCCAATTCCCAGATTTCGGGCAGCCCTGTCTGCAGGCAGGAAGGGGCTCCGGGCAGTGCCCCGCACGGTGCCCGGCACAGGCCAGGAGGGAACGTGCCGAGCCCGGGCTCGGCCAGCCGGACCTGTCGGACCTGCTGGGGCCGGCCCACATGATTATTACCCTCCTCACATCCAGGTAAATACACGGTTCCAGAGTCCCTGGGCCCAGGAGGTGACGCTGGAAAGAGCCACAGCAAAGGATGAAAGGGGCAGGGAGAAGCCACCTGCCCGAAAACACGTAGCACAGCGATGGAAGGTGTCAATGCAGGTGTCAGGAGCCAGCCGATACCTGTTTTGTTTTCCATGACGTCCACCTGCGGCTCCAGGCATGGCCCAGGAGCTTCTGGAGGCCAAGCAGAGCTCCTGAGTTAACCCAGAGCAGTGCAGGGTGCCCCAGGTCTCCTCATGCCAGGCTGCAGGCTAGGCACCTCCAGCAGTATTTGGAACTAGAATCCTTTGGGCTCAGATGGAAAAAATCCACACCCCTCACAACTCTTAGAGCTGTGTGCTTCAGGAACAAGTAAATGAGGGTAAGAGTAGAAAATAAGAAATCCTCCCCAGTCAAGGTCAATGCCCACAGAACCAGTGCCAGCCTGAAAATACCTGCAGGGTTATCCACAGGCAGCCAGTGGGGGGTCCTGGGGGAAATGTACATTGAATTATCACATTTTGGGATTTTTTTTTTCATTTTGCCTACTTGAATTTAAAATGACATCAGAAATAGAATCAAAATTATACCATCATCTCTTGAAATCCTTTGCACCACAGAGAAAAATTGCACGAATTATACATGATGACAATGTTTTAAAGGAAAGTCAAACTGCTGAAATGATGGAAGCCACACACCATGACCTGAACATGCCAAAAACTCTACAAGTTTTGAGGAAAAGAACTTTTACTGCAAGTACAGGAAAAAAATGATCAGAATTTTTCATTCTGATTTATTCAATCAGTTGGATTGGGGTACTTTATCATTCAGGTGTTAATTAATGAATTGAAAAGCAGGAAAATTTATTTTCCTCTTCTAACCATGAAAATGCTTTTTGGAATCCATTCCTCTATTACTAAAGCAGTGAAGACCTTGACCAGCAGAAATACTTCATTCACTCCCTACTTAAAAATAACCTCAACAAATCAGCTTTATACACAGAACAGGCCTTTATACACTTTATTTTTCAGCTGTGGTTGACACATTAGACAGTTTCATTTAGATAATAATTCCTTCTCATGACTTCTTTTCTGAATTCCCATTTCAATCCTGATAAATTCCATGATAAATTTCATGATAAATTTCATGATAAATTACAGAAGAAAACCAAGTCTTGCCAAAAAAAAAAAAAAATAAAAGGAAAACAAACAAACAAAAAAAAGCTGCCCTGCATAATTTTCTTATAAAATAAGTCCTCCTTTTTTATCCTAAAAATCTGGATGAAGACTTGATCAGTGGAACAAAGTAAATGTGTACAGGTATGGCAAACCCAGAAGAAATGCAGTGCAAGTATTTAGGGCTCTGACTGACATTCCCTGGTCAGACACGGCCCTGTTTAGGATTCCTACAGGATTTTGCTGAGGGTCACCACCCCTGGAGCAAAACCTGTCCCGTGGGACCCACTCCTCCATTTCGGGGGGACTTCGGTGCATCAGCTTGAAAGGAATATGAAACTTG
>VZRX01000686.1:19110-30695 GCA_013398075.1 Notiomystis cincta | reverse complement strand
AGTGCTGGGTTAACAGTTGAATTTAAGGATCTTAGAGGACTTTCCCACTCCAAAAAATTCCATTATTGTATGATTGTAGTCTTTCCCCTAAGAATGATGCATAAAATGTTTCTTCTATTACACAATATTGAGGTACACAAATGATGGGCCAGGTAATATAGTAAAATATAAAACAAGGTCCATTAAGAAATGGAGTTGTATAGTAAATTAAGTAGCAAACCCAAAAGGTTTCTACTTGACAAAACAACTTGCAATCAAAATATAAAATGAAAATACAAGAAAGCAGCACATTTGCTCAAGATACTCTCTCAAGTTTTTTAATATTTTTATATAAATTGATCACATTTGTCACTTCCTTTCAAATTTATTAAAAGAAAATTGATTATTCTTTCTTGTGTCCAAAAGGAATTTGTTTTACTATTTAATTTACAAGCCCAAGAGTACAGCAGACCATGAGATCAAAGATGACAGGCCTTAGCAGTCAATGATGCTGTGGTATCACTGACTCTCCCTGTAGCATCATAATTTTTTTGCTGGTATATCATTCTGTGAGCAACCATAGAGAGAAAAATATGGCATAAGAAATTTGAGGATTTAATTCAACTCATTATTGTATGATTTATAAATGCTAAAAGGGAGAACAGGTATGATAACAAGTCTGCATGGATCACCATTAAGCAGAAAAATGACAAGTTTAATCTGATGATTGTTGGCTGGTCACTAAATTCTGAACTAGGCAAACAAAAGAATTGAAAGAGTAAATGTTAATGGAAAGTTCTTTAGAAAAGCTGTCTGGTATGTTTTGACCAGAGCACAGTAATATTAGGAAACAAATGGAACTAAGCAGTATGTGTATAAAAAACAGTATGTGTGTAATTGCAGATATTTAGAATCCTTTAGATAACATATGATGCTTTCTGTTAAAATATCTCTCTAAATGTATTACATAGTTACAGTAAGACAAATTCAACTTCCAAAGAATAGTGCTTTATTAAGCTTTTCATAGTAAACTTTTAAATCAAATTTATTTTAAAATTACACATTTTTACAAGTTTGTTGGTTTTTTTTCTGTTACAATCTAATTATGCATTTTAAGTTTACAAGTCGTTGAGGAATTTCAGTCTTCAATGCTACACTCTTAAGATACTTTGATGTTCACAGAAGGAATGATCACAGTGTTTGTTTTCTGTGGTGAAATTCCTAATTACAGGTGTTAATGCAACTTCACAGGAAGTTCATTGCATATTTTCCAGCAATCAAATAAAATCTCAGTTTCAACTGAATATAATGATGTAAGAAACATGTCCTTCTTAGAAGAAGTATCTCCTTAAATTCCATGTCCTGTGTAGTCTCAGATTTCTCCATTATGCCATTTTTCACCTTTATACCATCATCATCCTGAAATATCTTTCTTTTGAAAATCACCTTCTGAAAATAAAAGCTGGCTGGATTCTACCACATATTATATTTCCAACAGGGTGAGGATCAAAAAAAAAAAAGCAAAAAAAAGCAGACAACTGTTGCACACTGAACTTCAGTACTTTTCATGAAAATTCTGTTCATAAAGAAAATCCTGTTGGACTAGACTAAATGGTCTGATACCAACAGACTTAATCAAAATGGGGAGTTTTCTTTAACAACCATTGTTCTAGGTTTTCATCTCACACATAAAGCGTACCTGTTTTATACATATATAAACTGTGGTTATACATTAAATGATACTTAAAATAGTAATCAGTTGCTATTTAAAGATTTTGAGTTAAGAAGAGGTAGTTTCTTTAATTTATCAATTTTTTTTTTCTTTTGGTCTATACCTTGCTCCTAAGATTGCGGTTTTTCCAGTTTTATAAGGAATTGTGTTTTGAATATTATATTAATTCAGTACAGTCTCTTTAACTCAAAGAAAAGGAAGTCTCTTTGTGAAAAATGCATGCTCCAATTATAGTGTTGGTTTTTTTATATTATTCTGCATCTTCAAATAGAAATTGGAAAGATCATTGAAGGAAATTTTAGAGATAGGCAGAGAATTTATCATCCTTTCATTTTTGTCTTCCAGAAAAAAATGTTTATGTAAATTTTCTTAAGTAAAAGAATTAGATCTAGTAAATCTAGAACAGCATTGATTAATAGATGGATGCTCATTGTGTAAAGGAAGGGTCAGACCATGGAATAATACCCTAATTCTTATAAAAACAAGCAATTAGACCAAGGGGTTCAATGTGAAGTTCTCTTTTTACTGAGGTGAATAAAAAGTGTTCCTGAAGGAAAAGATGTATTTTTTTCATATTCAAACTTTTCAAGAATATTCCTTATTTACATAAGCACATCGAGAAAATTTTTAAAATATGGACCACATATGGGCTGCTAAATTTAATATATTAGTTGTCAATACATTTTAGGCAAATAGTTTTCACCATGGAGAGGATTTTAGCACATATTATACAAATTAAACAAATTTAAGCAGTATAACTCAGTAGCAGAATATTATACTGTTATATATATATACATATTATAGCAGAATATTTTTTATTTCTACAGAAAGATTTCAGATATTTTTCATTGTGTTTGGGCTTAAAAATGTGGAATCTGCTCTTAGCTAACCAAGACTGTTGTACCAAGGTATACTTAACTATTGCCATGCAGTATTCATAGACATGGTGTTTATTTTCTGCAGTCTAGGTCTACAAAATAAGGACTGAACTATAATTCAAAAGATCATAACTGCTCAACAAATTTATTTAATTTCTAGTTTTAATTTTCCAAATAAAACAATAAAAATTAATGAACATCCAAAAGAAATACTGATTCTAACTGAAAGGCATATTTTTTATCTTGAATATGTCAAAACAAAAAAAAATGATGATCCTCTTAGTTAAATTGCTAGATCTTTCAGAATTGTCCTGAATAAGGTAAATGTCAGTCTTGATTAAATAGCTTTTTCTGAAGGAATCCACATGATTCCAAAATTACAGTATTTCTAATTAGAAACATTTATTTCAGTTATATCCCATTTGAAAATGAAATTAATACTTCAGTAAACCTCAAAAAGTGGCACACTGATCACAGTGTTAATTATGCAGACATGAAACATGATTGAAATCAAATTCTCTAATTACCAGTCTCAATATATAATCATATCTGTAGTGGGGAAAATATTAAACAAAAGATTGAGCACCCTTTGTGTTCTCTTTAGTGAGATATTTTTGTGCAAGTGTATATTGTCTAGGCAAGTGTCTCCTGTTCAGCCCACCATGGATGGAATGCATCACTTGAATTTGAAGTTTGAAGGGAATTTGAAATTCTGTTCCATAGAAAGTTTTAATACATCAGTACAATTAACAAAAACCTGAAAATATTGGATGCATTAAAATATGCACAATGATGAAACACTAAATAGGATATTCAGGAGAGACATGTCCAGAAGGAAGGAAAGGTACAGAATGATGTCTTAGGTTCAAGTGTCTGTTACTAACTCTCAAGGAGTGTTTATTAACTCAGTTTTTGCTGCAAGAACTAGTGGACCGCACATGAAACACCAGCTCGTGATGCAAAAATATACAAATAACACCTTTTGTGACCCCACTGATACTCTTTTCACACTTATAGTAAGAAACTTGAAGTTATAGTTGATAATTTAGCAAATATTCCCTGTATCTGCAGATTTTTTTTTTTTTTTTTTGAAAGACAGTGCTGTGTTTAGGATGCCCATAGAAGGACTGGGCTCCTGAAACCGGTAGAGTCCAAGTACCTCTTCTGTAACATACTGTAAAATAAACCTGCTTAAGAGCATTGGTAAGTTGCACACAGACATCAAGTTCTTGAGACAGAGAATAATTGTTGTAGTACTAAAGCAAACCTGACTGAATTAGAGGTTGTGTGTGGAACAATTTGACAGTGTTGTGAGAAATGTAATGTGAATCATGAAGTTTGACCACTAAGATTGTTAAATCAAATGTAGTAGTATTTACATATGTTTCAGATCAAGAATCCATCATGAATAATAAATTGCAATTACAACTTGAAATAATTTAATTAATACAGTTAAATTTTTGTTTATACCTGTTTCACTAAACTAAAGAATTTGCTATTTCTTTTTGCAATTTCTTGGTTTGATTTACAAATCTGGTTAAATTTACTAAAGTTTACCTTTAACTAACACATTAGATATGGAATGGAGAAGAGCATTTCCTCAGTATTGGTCAACTTTCCTATACTGCTTTGTTTCTAGAAAAGGTTCTTTTGATATTCTTCTTGATTTTGAAAACCTGTCACATTATCTTCTTAATGCTCACTTATATGTACTTTTTAAACTACTCTGATGTTTTGCACCAAAGAGGAAGTTGGGATTCACACTAAGTGACAGGAAATCTGAAACATGAAATCTCATGGATTGGCAGCTGGTCCACAGTTACTGTTAACCTGCTGAAAGAAAGTGCTTTTTAATTGTTTAAAATTTTCATCAAAGAAAATATGACATCCATAAAGAATCCTGTCAAGTATCAACACGTCAAGAAAAACACTGAGGTAAGTGCATTCCACTATCTTGTATTCAGTAAATGTGTAATTTTTGGCTCCCAAGAATTCCAGATACCAAGGGCTCTGATTGCTTCTGGCCAATGAAAGAGGTTTTGTTCACTTATTTACCCATTCAAAATATTTCAGTGTTTTTCCAAAAACTTTGACATAGATTTTACTACCCACAACTTGTTCAATACACTAGGGGCTATTTCTATTATTATTTTTTTTTTCTTTTTTTGAATTGTGAAAGAATTTTTGAAGATACTCTGATGTGATGTGTCATGGAATGAAAGAGAGGTCAGACATCATTTATCAGATTATTTCTACTCATTAAGTGGTCCCTCTGAGATTTTGAAACAGTGAACTGGAAAGCTCTGGGGAACTATGTAAAGATTTCCAGGGCTCCAAGCTGAATTTTTTTAACTGGCTCTACTGTTACTTTTCATGTGGATGATAATTTCTTCTTATCAGAAGACAGTTCAATCTAATGAAGTTTTAATATACAGAAAAACAGATACCTTATCTTAACTATCTGAGGAATACCTTAACTTTTTTCGTTGGTAGTACATATCAAATCTAGAGGAATATCAGCATACTATTAAAACCAGTATAGTTCAAAATATTCACCAAAATATGCAAACCAATTAGTTAGCCATGCCTTATTTTTCCTTCTTTTTCCTTTTTTTTTTTCTTTCTGAATTGATTTGCTGCAATGCATGCAGAAATCATAGATTATGACAGAATCACAAAATATGCTGAGTTGGAAGGGACCCATGAAGATCACTAAGTCCAACCCATGGCCCTGCACAGGACACCCCATGACTGATATCATGTGCCTGAGAGCATTGTCCAAACACTTCTTGAATCTGTCAGGCTGGTGCTGTGACCACTGCCCTGGAGAGCCTGTTCCAGTGCCCAAACACCCTCTGGGTAGAGGACCTTGTTCTGGTATCCAACCTAAACATCCTCTTACACAATCTCAGGCTGTTCCCTCAGGTCCTGCCACTGATCCACACAGAGCAGAAATCAGTGTCTGCTCCTCCACTTCCCCTCACAAGGAAGGTGCAGACTGCAGTGAGGTCTCCCCTCAGTCTCCTCTTCTCCANGACCAAGTGTCGTCAGCCACTCCTCATTTGGCCTCCTCTTAAAGCCTTCACCAGCCCTTATGGCCCCTCTTTTGACACTCTCTGATAGCTTAATATCTTCTATATTTTGGTGCCCAAAGCTGCCCCAGGATTTGAGGTGAGGCCACACCAGTGGAGAGCAGAGCAGGACAATCTTCTCCTGTGACAGGAGCTGCAGTCCTAAAGGACATTAAAAGAGGATACAGATTGCAGGTAAAATGTAGGTTGGGATAATTTCTTTCAGATTCACTGACCTTTTTTTAAGAACATATATATTCCTTGAATTGTCAGCCAGTCTTAGAAATTATAATTGGACAAAAAATCCTTTCTCATGCTTTTGGCTGCATGCCCTGCTTGTATTCCATCCTTTCTCATGCTTTTGGCTGCATGCCCTGCTTGTATTCCGTTCTTGCCATATTTTATAGTTTTTTGAAACAGTTACTTTTCTTACTGAAAGTGAGTGAATTTGAATGGAATACAAAATTATTATCAGAATTTGGAAGCAAATAGGCAAGCAAAGAAGTTACTATTTTTAAGTGAATAATTTGAACCCCAGTAACCATAGGCTGTGATATTTTCTGTATGGGCCAGAGTTGTTTTAACACTTCTGAGAGATACTTTACCCAGTGAAACTCTAGCAGCAGCAAAAAAACAGGTAAGTATACTGACAATTTTCACAGGCTACTGACAATTGATTCTTACTAGTTTAAAATAAATTAAAAATTCTAAGGAAATTTGGCATTTGGAATCTTATGGTAAGAAGTTAATTAGAACCATAGCAATTTAATCTTGAATATGTAGAATCTAAGAAAAAATTACAAATTAAGAATTTCCTTTTTTTCCTCTACTTCCTTTCAGAGCTGCATAGCTTTAAAAGCTAAGAGCACACAGGAAATGCAAAAAGCAGAAAATTCAAACAATCATGTCTCACTTGACAAAAGTTAAATACTAATAAAATGATTACTACATATCCAAAATTTGCTTAACAGTCATTTTATGTCATCAGTGAAACAGTCCATGAAGCTTTAATATGAAACCTTCTAGGCACTTTCTGTAAAAACTCTGCATTGAGCTTGCTCTGTGGGTTTGATCTGCAATGTCCAGGCAGTGTCTCCTGCACATCAAGGGCTCATAAAGACATTCTTTCAAATATGCATGTTCTTCTGTTGGATTTATTAAAATTGGTCATTAATTAAAAGGTGAAACACATAAGCCAGGTTGAAACAGCAGTGCCTGGTAAAGTATATATGCACTTGGTAATGGAATATGTTAGTATAAAGTATCAACATTACTTTGGGATGTCACATAACTCATTTCTTCCTTTCCACGGTATATGATAATGCATCTATAGATTTGGTGTTCTTATTGCCCTCCATCCCATCTTTTCATATTCTTCATTGTCTAGGACTCTAAGAAGAAAAGTTAATATAAAAATTATAGCATTTGGCACTAACATTTTGCTTTTTTATTGGTATGTATTAAATATCATGCAGGAAAATTATGTTAGTTTAAAAGAGATTTTTAAAATAATTTGAAGGTAACACACTTTTCTTCCATCTTAATACCAAGTGTTGCTTTTATCAATAATCAATAGTACAATATATCTGCATAAAGAGGTATGAGAAAATGAAATATCTTATTTTTTTCCCTTCTATTTTTTAAATTACCTAAAAATAAACCTGTACTGCAACCTCACTTAGAACAGAATCTTCAAAAATGAGAGGTGAAAAAATTCCTTTCTGGCAAGGATGGAAGCTTATTTTTAGACTGACTTCGTCAAAACATACATAACCTTACACTTCCTGTTAGCACTAGGCTGGAAATAAAATATGGGTCGGTTTTATTGTAATTTAGAAATCCATATTTGTGCGAGAAAAGGAAATAATTCTTTCTATATTTGGGACAAAAGAAATACTTATTTTCTTCCTTTATTCATCATATTAAAGTGATAATGCCCACTGAGGTGGAGAATTTAAATCAAAACTCCCACAGAATTAGTTCAATTTATCACATCTCTCTTTGTCACCACCATGTAGATGAGATGTATATACACATGAATAATGTATACCAAATTACAAACACTGTGTATTTGGAGAGAAATGAAAGAAAAAAATTGTTCCCCTAAGGAAAATCTTTGTATAAATTAAGTTGATTGTTTCATAAACAAAGGCAAACTATTTATAAGAAACAATGTTTCCATTTTTTCTCTTGGTAAACTTTCCCCAGACTGATTTGTAATAACGCATTCAATATGAACTCTATCTTTATATGGATGTATTTGAAATAATTAAACTGTGATGCTTTAATAATTTTCTGCATTATTTGATAATAAGAGATTGATTGCCTAAATCACATAGCATTCCCCTAATTTAGTCAATGAAGTTATTGAGTTGTTACATGTCTCTTGAGTCCCTCTCAAGATTCAGGCATGTTGCCACTGTTTTGCCATACAATGGAGAGGTTTTGTCTTTAGTTGAGATTAGAAGATACATTTTCCTCAGAGATGCTCTCGTTTCCATGTCTCAGAAAATCCCATGCAAAACGACACAGGCAGAGAGATGGAATTCTTTTCACTACATAGACACCTGAGGGTATATGTGGTGGATTGGGCATCATGTCAAAGGTAGAAGCTTTTGTTTGTGGAGTAGACATTGCAAAATGTATTAAATGGTTTCAGATTTCCTCACAATAAAATCATTATCAAATTAGTCTAATGACAAATTGTAATGTGTTTACATACTAAATAAAAACCAGACAACACATCTGAAGAGCTTGCAGGACTGATCAAATTGAAAAGAAAGGAAAATATTCTAACAAGTCATTTATGTTAGCATTAAATGACAGACACAGGATTTCTCTTCCTCCATAAAAAATAATAAGCAACCCTGCTGAAACCATTCAAAGCTCCAGTCTCTAGTTCTCACTGAAGGCTTTATTGCAGGACACTAAATTTAAGTACAGACCTAACTTTGGAGTTTGTTCACTTTTAAGCCCTTCCTCTGCTCCTTATGCATTAACATTCCTTTATCAGTTTCTTGTGAAGTCAAGATAGAAAGAACATCTTACATCTTCCTATCCCAACAGCAAGCCATCAGTGGTCTTCATCTACAAAAGGAATCAACTACTGACTCTATTTATGCTTCCTTAGTGTTTAATAAGTGCTTTACCTTTTATGAGGCATAATGCCTTTTTAATTTGTTAACCTACAAAACAAATACAGTTGCTATTAAGAGAATTAAAATATTCCTAATCAAGAAGGGCAGATAATAATAATAATAATGAAACCACGGTACATTTTGACTCCTAGATTTGTGAAAATATAGATCTGGCATAATCACTAATGTTATTACTTTGATTTTTACACACTGAAGTCTATAGTAACAAGCATGTCTTCATGATCTATGATTCTTTTCATCTCAGTAATTCAATATTGGCTATTATCACGCAGCCTTCCAAATTCAAAATAACAGTATGTTCATTCCCGAGATATATGGAGATGAATCTTTGTTAAAAGCCCTATAAAAATGCCTTGAGAGTAAGTCAAGACCAAGCATAAAGTATGGTTCCTTTTGACTTGCTTTTAAAAGAGAATATGCTAAGAAACATAACCCAGAGTCAATCTAGGCTTGCTATTAGGCTCAGATTGGCCTCCTTTAGCCAAGTTCTTCACAGAACACTCTAGAAAACAGCTAGTTATTCAATGTGCCATATCAAGTTTACAAGATATGAAGTGAAATTTCTACATAACTCATCAAAAATAGCCATTTTCAGGGGAAAAATATTGAATAAGAATAAATTAAAAAAACCATGCATCCCCATGAAAGTTATAATTGTAGCTAAGCGAGTGAAAGACTTCAGAATTGTGACCCTTTAATCAATTCCAAGTAGGAAACCGAGTCACTTATAAACTGTAAATAATGTGACTTCAAGAAATGTCAGATGATCTTGTCAATGTTAGTCAAGAAAATACTCATGAATCAAGTTTTTTGCATTATTTGACCCTGTAGCTGAGGATGGCATATATAACAGAACATCACAACATTTTTGTTTTACAAAGTACTACTCTCTTTGTGTTGCACCTCACCAAATCCTTAAGAAGTAAAATAAATACTCTAAAAAGTACTTATTTTCATTTTTAAAATTCTTATCATTAATGAAGCAGCTGAGGGCTTTTATTTAAACCTTATAATAAGGTCATAATTTTTGGGTTGCTGCAAATGTCAGTAGGAGGAATTCACATAAGAGCTAACCTGGGATTAATAATAATAAATGTGCTCATTGCATTCAAAAATCCTTACAATGAAAGGTCACTGTTAGCTTTGAGTTCCAAAATTAGATTTGTCTTTTAAAGATTATCAAAACCAATACTAAAAAATCCAAAAATCATTTGAGAATCTTACTTGTGTGACTGTTGCACTAAAGCAGGATGGATAGATGTAATAACAGAATATGGAATAATGACTTTTGCTTAGAAACAGACAAAGATGCCCAGATAAAAGGATCACTTTCCTGATCAATAGTTTTAATTGAAGGATAAATCTGCTGGATAAATTCTACTGAGAACCATTTTCTTTCTTCTTCCCTTTCCTAGTCATCTACTAAGCAAAGAAGTATACGGTTTTTGTCATCCACATTTCCTTGGCAGAAAGAGTAAAAACTCTTCTACCACCTACATACCACATTTAGAAGAGGAAAAATTTAATTACATCCTACAATAATGAGAAATATTAAAACAGCAGGTGCACTTGTTTTTTACAGAAGCTGGTCAAATTCTATTGTTAATTGAACTTCTTGTAAAACAATCTTTTGGTAGCACTGATAATAAGTATAGTGTTAATGGTGATAATAATTTATCTATTCTCTTTTGCTTTTATATCAACAATCTCATGTCCATTTTCTCATAAGTGGTAATTAGCGGCCATTGTGCCTCAGCTAAATCATATGACTATAGTGAACAACTTAAATTTATAACAAACTATTTATGTCATGTTTCAGGGAAAGATGTGGGGTTGGGCATTTTTTTTTGTGTACAGGCTAATAGTGAATAAATGTTCAGTTCAAACAACATGACATCAAAACTACCAAAACTGAAATGACAAGAAAGAAGAGAATTTTGTCCCATTCTGGTTCTAAAGACCATAAATGAAAGTCAGGTTCAAGAAGAGACATCTCCACTATATCAAAGTGGTCCAAGCAAAACAAAAACCGAGTAAAACAAACAAAAAAGCAAACAAACAGAACCTCAAAACAAATAACTAAACTCAAGACAAACCCCCTACATTTCCACATTTCAGTTAGTGGAAAGGAATTAGGGAACAGAATGATTTTACCTCAAGGGAGGGACTAGCTATTAAAGTGAAGTTGAAAATGTAGAGATCTGAGAAGGTTCTTCTATAGGTTTGACCTGACAAAATCTCCTTGTAAGGGGTGATCTGGTTGAGTTATAGTCGTTCAGACATCAGTAATGTGTAATAAAAAATTTGAAAAAGATTGAAACCCAGGACACTAGCTGTTATAAATGTTCTCTGAAAAAGTAAGAAAAAGACCATATTATTTTTGAAAGAGCATTAGTGGTTGTGCGGGTTTTGCATGGCATGGTTTTGGTGGCAGGGGAGCCACAGAGGTGGCTCCTGTGAGGAGCTGCTGGAAGCTTCCACCATGTCTGGCAGAGCCAATCCTTGATGACTCTGAAGATGGACATGCTGCTGGCCAATGCTGGGCCAGTGAGAGAAGCTGGTAATGCCTCTGTGACATATTTAAGAAAATCAAAACTAAGGGGGGACAGTTTTTTCTACCCAGAGAAGAGGAGGAGCTGAGAACATGTGAGGGAAAACAACATGGGGACACCAAGGTCAGTGGAGAAGGAGGGGCAGGAGGTGCTCCAGGTGCCAGAGCCGAGATTCCTCTGTAGGCCATGGTGAGACCATGGTGAAGCAGCTGTGC
>VZRX01000686.1:6511-18989 GCA_013398075.1 Notiomystis cincta | reverse complement strand
TATTTTAAGGGCTTATTTTGCTTCTCCTTTTCTTCCTCTGATTTTGTTAGTAATAAATTCACGTTTTACATCTAAGCTGAGCCTGTTTTGTCCTTGGAGAGTTTCATCCTGGTCCTTATCTTACCTCATGAACCCTTCATAGAATTTCTCTCTCCTCTGCCCAGCTGTGGCAGAGGAGGATGAGTGAGTGACTTTCATGAGTGTCAGGTGGTCAGTGAGTGTCAAACTATGACAGTGGTGTAACATATGTTCATTACTTAATTTAACCACCAAGAAATATTTAATTGTTCTCTATTTTTGATTCTGCAAAGATTTCATAAAAATATTTACATTATTTTCATTACCTTGCCAAAAAGCAATCTAATGGATTTAGGTGTCTACTGTGATTTAAGAGGCCTTAGAATATCCTATCTGACCTTATTGCCAGGAGAAGAAAAATGACAAGGAGTAGAAGGAAAAGAGAGAAGAGAAGGAGAATTTCTTATCTCTTTCTTTCTCCTCTTAGCAGAGTCCAGTTTTTTTATTATCATTCTGGTTTCTCATCAAAAGCAAAAGGTCCCTTTCTGCAGGGATTATCATGTAAATAATTACCTGCAAGACATGGAATCTCTTTCATAATAGGCTCCTCTTAACTCCTGGAAGACAGAGAATGAACAATTGCATTAATTTTTAGCCACTTTACTGTCTGAATAGATCACTGCAGAACAATGTAGGCATGAGAAACAGCAGTTAAAATTTAGAGATGCGTTAATGACAGAAGGTCCAATAAGAGGCAAAATATAACTCTCATCTGTCATGGGGATTCAAGTTAGGTGTATGATGTCATTCTGGAGATCACTAGATGAATATTTATTAATTAGTTCACTGAACTTCTGGGGTTTTGGTTTGGTTAACATTTAATCTCCATTTATTTCCTGAAATATGACCTTTTTTTAAGGAGACTGTGAGACAATCCAAAACATCACTGAATGTATCTTTAAGAACAGAGAAGCATGGCACTGTTTTTTAAAGTTAAAAAATGACAAAAAATTTGGAAAAAAACTCTCAATAACAGCATAAAGGAAAAGTTGTTTTCCTGTAGGCAGCATGGTTTGAGAGAAAGACAGTTTAATAGGTGAAGCAAATGCTGTGCACACAAGCAAATCTGTTCAACCCTTCCCATGCACTGTCAGCTGTTTAGGCATTCCCAGGAAAGTGGGACTCTATCAAGCATAACAATGACTTTGGTAAAAAAACACCATCCCTCCAACTGTCCCATCTCTTCCTTCTCCTCCTCTCAGCTTCATATGCAAAGAATGATGCCATAAGGTATTGAATCCCTGTGGTAAGTTGGGGTCAGCTGTCCTGGCTGTGTCTCCTTCCCACTCCTTGTGCACCTCCAGCCTGCTCACTGCTGGGGTGAGAAGCTGAAAGTCCTTGATGCTGTGCAAGCAGTAACAAAAACATCCCTGCGTTATCAACACTGTTTTTTCAGCACAAAACCAAACACAGCCCCAGCCAGCATGCTGTTACACACAAAATCCTTGTCTCTAAGTTGGAAAGATATGGATTTGATGAGTGGAGTTCTCAATGAATAAGGTATTATCTGCACAACCACAGTCAAAGAGCTGCGTCAGCTCAATGGACAAGTGGAGATCAGCATCAAGTTGTATTCCTCAAAGGCCAGTATTGAGACCAAAGTTTTTTAACATCATTATCAAGGACACGGACAGGGGTGCACTAATTTTGCTGAGAGGGACCTTGACAAGCTGGCAAAGTGGATCATTGCAAATCTCATGAAGTTTAACAAGGACAAATGTATTCTGCACCTGCTTCAGGGAAATCCCCAACATGGATACAGTCAGGGTGATTAGTACATTGAGAGCAGACCTGTGGAGAAGGTCTTTGAGATATTGGTAGATAGTAAACTGAATATGAGCTGGTAGTATAAATTCACAGCCCAGAATATCCTTTAGGACTACACCAAAAGCAATGTGGCAAGAGGCTGAGGGAGGTGAGTTTTCCCTTCTATTCTGCACTGGTGAAGCCCTATCCGGAGCGTTGAGCCAAGCTCTGGAACTCCCAACATAAAAAAGATGTGGACCTGCTTGAACAAGTCCAAAGGAGGGTCAAGAAGATGATCAAGAGGGTCTGAATCACGTCTCATATATGGAGAGTTTGGGTTGTTCAATTTGGAAAAGAGAAAGCTCCAAGAACACCTTACAGCAGCTTTCCAGAAGCTAAAGGTGGTCTACAGGAGAGTGGGAGGGGGACTTTTCACAATGGCATAAGGTAATAGAATGAGGAATAATGACTTTAAACTAAAATAGAGTAGGTTTAGATTAGATAGCAGGAAGAAGTTCTGTACTGAAATGGTGGTAAGGTAACCCAGAGAAGATGTGGATGTACTTCCACAGTGAGAATACACAACAGTTTTTTGTAAGACATCTGATCATGTTAAAGTAGCATGAAGTAGGTTTTTGCAACCAGAAATACACCAGTTTTGTATACCTCTGTTTAACAGAGGTGGTCATAAACATGAACAGCTGAAGAAGCAACATATTAGACACCCAGACATTATAAAGAACTCTGTCAACATACACAGACTTTTCTCTGATGTTAAAAAAAAGAAGAGTAATATCTCAGGAAACACACAGAATAGCTGTAGGCAGCCGTGGGTAAATTAGGAAACTTTTATATTTAACAGAACACATTTCACAAAGCTCAATAATGATCAAAATATACCAGAATTAGGGCAGTAACCTTGTTTTGAAATTGCAATTACACAAATTTTGCAGATATTTAATAATAAACAGTAAGTCTATAAGTATAACAATAATTTTGGAGGATATCTTTGCAGTATCAAGGGTCTTGATGAGTTTTCATGAAAAGCTCAGGTCCTTCATATTCAGCTATTTTCAGTGGGAAATTAAATTACAGTTTTTACTTCAATTTCAAATATCCTTGTTATACTAGTAAAATATAATGTAGACTTCTAAAAGTGTAACTGTATAGTTTTAATACATTTTGCCAGTGCCTCAGTTGGTATTAAACAGTCACACTTACCACAATTTCTATCAGACTTTGTTCTTTGTGAACAAGGTAATTTTAAGGTAATTTTAAGATAGTGAAGAAAATATTTAACCTTATGATTCTTTCCAGTGCAATACTAAATTTTTTTATGTGATATGCCTAAATTTTGCCACTTCTTTGTGTACTTAAAAAACATTATAGAAAGATTTACATATTCATTTTTTACTGTGGTTTGATTCCTTGTCTTATATAAATGAAAATGTCATTTATTTCACAGCGAGATAGGCCTTCCTCTCTATGTAATTACAAGGTACTAGGGACAATAGATCTACTTACTGACCTGTGTTTAAATTCTCCAAGATTTACAGTTCTCTTGAATATATTTTAGTTAAAATCTCATCAATCTCTTTAGTTAGAATTCTAAACAGGATTTTACTTTTGTTTAATGTTCATGTATATGGAATTGTATTTTCATTATATATTTCAGAGCAATTTCATATTTGATTATTCAAGTAAATGCATTAAAAAATGTGTAGCTCTTTCTTAGGAAAGGTCTTGGCAGCCACCACCCAAGAAGCCCTCTCCTTGTCTTGTTTAAACCCAGACTGTGGGTTTTTCCCAAAATCATGAAGTTGTGGAATTTTTCCCTTTTTCCTACTGCAACAAAATTTAATACTGATTTTAACAACTCTTTAACCTTCTCTCTGGTCAACTGATTGATTGCAATGGAACCAGTAACGGATGCTGTTTAAGCAGACCTTGCAACCCTGTCCACCTTCTGGACCATTCTTCCCTCCATTATCCTCAGCATCAATGTATTTGCAATGCTATAACCATGACCATTTTAGCCACTGTTATCAATTTTTCCTAAAGATTTTGTGTTCCAGAAAGAAATAGTGTTTTATACTCTGAGTACTTTCAACAGAAAATGCCATTTTCCAGAAAGAGAAATATCATCTTCAACAGCAGCCTTTGGAGAACAGACTGGAACAGGAACCAGACCATCTCGTTTGCTTTGGCAGGTAGTAAACTATGCATCCCTGAAACAGGAGAGAAGGACATAAAAATGATACATGACAAAAAAGCCCGAATTTGAGGCCTGAGCTCTAAGAACAGATAGTGTTGAAGCACAGTTGTAGGCTGCTTTTCCTGAATACTGTCAAAGCTGATGCTTCATGCACTGTACATTTGAGATGGATGTTCTCAATAGAAACAGTAAAAGCTAAATGCATCAGATTTTCTGCAAGTAAAGAAAAGCATATAGAGTTGGACTGGTTATGGGTCATAATTAGCAACTCAGTTCTCTCCTATGCTGTATTTTATGCTCAGAAGTATCTGCTCTTCCTGAACCTCCTAACATCTGACAGTTAAGAGTTTTTAATGGAAGCCTTTAGGAGGTAAACACAGAAAACATTTTGTCTTTTCTTTTTCTTTTCTTTTTTTTTTTTACTTGCTAATATTTTCTATAAGCACTGAGTGTGCACATAGATCAAAACAAAAATTTGCTTTGCTTGGCTGGTGACACAAGGAAGACAACCTTTTTTCTCTAATGAGTACTACAAAAATAATGCAGGACACTGAATTATCATAAACTCGAAATAATTGCATACTGCATTTTAATTGAAATCTGCCTCATTAAGAGCACAGAATTGAAAGGCACCAGGGAAGGAATTATTTTCTCTATCAAATAAGTTTTGTCAAATTAAAAATAACTGTTATAGCTACCAGTTGTGTTCTTCTGAAATCCACAGGATTTTATTTTGAAAACTCATTTAGAGTTACTAGCTCAAGTAATTTTGGAAACTCTTCTAGAGTTACTGACTACAGTGAATTTTTGCAGTAAAAAGTGCAACTATAAGGAAGTCCAGATAGAATCAACATTTCATGTTGTCCCACAACCATAACTAAAGAGTTAGAAGACCCTGTAACTTAGAGAATTTGCTTGGAAAGGGACTAATTTGAGATTTTTGTCACGCAAACAAAAATTTAAGTCTGTGATAGCTGCCTGAGACCACTATACAATTCATGGAGAGAGATGTAGCTTTTCCAGTGTTCAAATAACTGTTTTGATAATAAATAAAATAGGAACACCTGCAAAGAAATTAGAAGTAATTCTTTATATCTCATAATACCTGATAGAGCTGCTCTAGATTATGTGAGACAAAGAAAAGGTGGGAGGAGGATAACAAAGACACACAAAATATTATATTTTAGATAACATGAAGTAAAATTCATCGGTTAAGCATGTGTTGCAACATCTAATACAAACTGAAGTAAATATGACTTCTTTTTCTGATTATTAACAAGAAAACATATGTTCCTTTAAACATTTTAAGGAATACAAGCAAATCAGGTGATTCTGGTGTTGGAAATGTAAACCACACATATGTGATGATTCTATTAAGATTAAAATGGATGGTTCAAACTTTTCAAAATATGTAATAAGTTCTTTCAACAGGTAGAAAGGAGCAAATGAAGTATCCCAAATCTGTGAGCATTTACCACACAAGCTGTAGTTTAGTTATCATAATGGCATTGCATTGTCTTAGATCTTTTATCTACATATTCACAAAAATGTGGTAGGATTCTATCCTGTATAAAGTCATACTAAAAACTGTAGGGTTTTTTTGTATGTTATCTTACTAATCAAAACTTTATGGAAGACATGAAAACATTTAATTTGGGAAAAACCTGCATGTAGTTTTACACTTCCATTTCTGCAGGTGGCAGGTCTTGTGTCAGAAGTGATGATTTGAATTAGATGCAACCAGAAACATAACAGAATATATATAAACAGTGCATGTGTAATCAGTGCAAAGCTGTACCAGTTTGTTCCTTCAGAAGTGAGAGCATTCTACTATATATCACAAGGCTACAGGAAGTAATAAGATATAAAGCCCTAAGAACTGTAGATTTTGATGGATTGATCTCATCCATCTCCAGTGAGGGGATGAGGCTAATGTCTGCAATGAACACCCAGCTAACTTGTAACAAAACTGACAGACAGTGTCTTTGCCATACAAGAACACTTTAGTATAGTATTTAAAAGAGAACAAGTACATATAACCCACTACTCTCTTTAACACTGTGATCTATGAAAAATTTGGTGAGATTTTAAAAAATTATTATATCTGCCTACTTCACTACATTTAATACAATTTTCTGTTTAATTAGCTCCCATCTTCATTGTCTGGGAGACAGTTCAAAACCCTTGAATGAATGTCTTCTGATCTGAAAATCTGTTAGTATTTAATGCTACTCATTTTAACATCTTACTTTTCATATGTTCATCTACTGTATAAAAAAATATTTCTAGAATTAACACTTATTTTGATTTAGCTAAGTATGTATATTGGTAATGCATTGTGGTGAAAGAAAAGGCCTATTTCTATGAACCTTTGAACTCATTCATTTTCCACTTTCTTTGCAGAAGTACATGCAATCTCTTTAGAACTGCATACATTTCTGAAGCAGTTAAATATCTGCAATCTTTCCATACAATAATATTTCGCAAGATCAGACTCTCATAGATTTATGTACTTTCTTTTAAAGAAAAAAAATTTAAAATCCAAATAAAGTGAAAGCAAGAAAAAGGAATATAAGACACCAATATGAATACACCCTATCAAAAATCCCTCTAAGTCGTGCATTGAATCCCCATTCTCAAGGCCTTTCTAGTAGGGAATACTTTCAATTTATGGTGAATTGTTTTCACACAGCCCTGACAAAGAACTGGATATCCAGAGATGTATGACAGACCGATAAAGTCAGAAAACCACCTTGCAAACACCTTCTTCTGACCTGCTCCATTCTTCCTGTATTTCTACATGTATCATTGTATTCCAATAGGAAAATTTTGAAGAAACAGGGGAATTCCCATCCAAGAGAATAATTCCATTTGTCAGCTTCTTCCAATTGTTCTGGTATATCCAGTTCTGCTCTTAGAAATTGAAGTTACATTGACCAAAATGTTCACTGCTCAGTCTAATCACCATCAGCCTATGACCTCCATAAGAAAATCACTTAGCACCTTTCTTCCATCCCACTTGTCCCAGTTTGGACAGGTATTTACCAAGAAAGGCGGGAGCCTCCCTTGGAATGAGATATGTGAACCCCCCCCTTCCCTCCGAATTAATAATATTTTGAAATCAAGGGGCTCTCAGGCAAAAGACAGGGAATAGGAATGACAGAGCTTTACTACGTATTTATATGAGGTAAACAGGCAACTGTAACAGCGACAACAAAACCAGAACCAGAGAACCCACTGGCAGCCCGGGGCGGCGGTGGCCACGTGGTCCGGCCAGGACCGGGAGAAATGAGTTCAGATCTCGGGATCCCCAGATGAACAGAGTTCCCGGGACGCCTCGGCAGGCGGGGTGAGGGTGCGAGCTGGCGCGGCTGGAACTCGGAGCGGTGCCGAAGAAATGATGGGGCCGGCGCAGTGGCGGACGTGGTGGTGGCAGCCACGCAGTCCGGCTGGGACTGGAGAAAGGCGGGCTCAGGATCCCCAGGTGAAAAGAGTTCCCCTCTCAGCGAGACACCAACGGGACACGAACCTCTGCGGCCGCAGCAGGAGAAAGGCTGGACTGGACCGCAGCGATGAGCAAGCTCCTCTCCCCCCGTTGCAGCTATCCTCCTCCCAAAGCCAAGAGCAGCAGCAGGGCGGGGCTCCGGAAGGCCGAGCCGGCGAGCGGGACCGGGCTGTGTCCCAGCCCCCACCAGCTCCACCCCCCGTGGGGTCTCTGTCCCCTCCTGAGGAACCCCCAGACAGGGAGGTGCCGCACCCACAAGCCCGCCAGTGTGCAACATCCATTTTCTATTGTTTCTCCTTAAGTATCGACCAATTAGCATTTCTAAAGAGGAAAAAATTTCTCTAAAAAACGTCGACACCACTCTATTTGCCATGCTGACACCTGAATTCACAGTTTTCCTAAGCATCCTTAAATTTCAGTTTTAAAAATCCCTAAAGCCAAATTGGCATCTGGGAAAAAAATCAGTGGCGGAGGATGCCCATGGTTGCTAGAAATGCACTCTCAAGGATGTTCAATCAGTACAAAAATTCCTTGCAAATTTTGGTATAGGAAAAATCACACTTTCCAGAGAAATGTAATCTGTGGATGGCTAGGCACCATTCCCAGCAGGCAGTTTGTATGCAGCTACCCTTTTCTGAGGCTAAGGAAATGCAGTAGCAGAGACCTGTTTTCTATGCTGATAAACCATGCCAGCTGATCAAGGAATGGTCACAGAATAATTTAATTAAATATTTATGTGTCCAATCAGTAACTTCACTATGTGTCCAGTCAGGAACAACAATAATAATACAGAATTTTAAAATTATTTCTTTGAAGAAATACCAGCAATTGTAATTGATCCTTTATTAGGATAGGAACCATGGCCAAGTCAGCATTTGGAATGATTAATTTTTTTCCCCCTTTTATAATTGTCTTTCTGATTCCTGGACTGAGTCATAGTTTCCTTTGAATTCATAAAATTTTACCCATATTTTGAATCCTTTCAAAAATATAATTTCTAAATGTGTCTATGTTTATTTGTAGTTTAATAAAAACATACTATCATCTTTGAATCAACATGGTTCTTAAGAACTAATAATTTAAAGGGACAATTATGCACCTTTTCAAATAAGTATATATGCTTTAAAATAATACCTTTCACCATTCACCATACACCAAGCAAATACTATAGTATATATACAGTAATACTATAAATATCATTGTCATTATCCACCAGCTGACATGTAAATTACACATACTTTAAAGCTGAGTGTGATACGAAATGCAGGAAATCTAGATTAGGGCACTCTTCTGAAACTATGGAAGGTTTTGTATTTAATGTGCTGGGTGGGGCACCTCCAAAGAGATCAAGAAGTCCATATGTTTCAGAAGCAGGGAAACATTTCGGGGTTTTTCCTCCGGAAAACCAGCCTATGGACCCAGAAGCACCTCTGGGACCATGTTCAATTAATGGGGGATCACTTTCACGGGGAGAGTTTGGGAGGAAAGCACAATTCTTGATCTGTTCCTCTGTAGCAACTGTAGCAACAACAAAAACAAGAAGGGCAGACCTGACCACTGATGTCCATTAGAAGTGGTTTGATTATATTTTCTAATACTCTTGTTACTTATGCCCGCTGACATAAACCATGTTCAAAAAACTGCCCTGAGAGCAAATCTTTCCCCAGTCCCATCCTCTTCATCTTTCTGACTTTCACATCCCACTCCACATCCTAACCACTAACCAGCCTTAAATTTGAAAGAGATCAAATTTCTAAAGGGAAATGAAAGTACTTTGTTTTCATGACATTATGCTGTTAAGCTGGAGTCTTTGCATAGGGCTTTACTGACAACCAGTTCTGAAAATTCTGAATCATGAAAATTACTGAAAAGTTTTGTGGACTGCTAAATAACTTGTTTCTGTGAGATGATCTTTCATGATCCAGATTGTTCTCTTCCTACATGACTTCAGCTGATATTGCTGTGTCACAGAATGGTTCCCTAAGTAGAAATAGCCAGATTCATCACAGTGATTCTGAGTCAGGTTATTCTTCTTAGGTTAAAGAATTCCAAGCACTCACTAACCTTGGAGAAAAATGAATACATTAATATTTTAACTAAATTCTTCCTTTTCACCTTATCAGTATGATGATTGTTTCCCTGTTGTGGCTGTTTTAATTAGATGTTAAATAAACTCTACTTCTTTCTAAGTCTATTGGTGATATCTTAAAAAACCTGAGTGTATTAGCCAGGTTACAGACAGATTTTCACCACAGGTGCATTTAAAAGTTGATATAACTCTCTTTGTTCTTTGTATACTCTATTGCAACATTTAAAAGAAACAAGCAGCATGAGCATTTAACTGAAAAAACAAATGACAAACATAACAGAAGGTATTGTATGTTGTCTGCAGTTTTAGCTAAGACAGTTTCGAGCTAAACTGCATTTTGAAGAAGCATCCAACAAATAATTTAACAACACCTTGTATCCAGATTAATAGATAAAAAGCCCTGTACATGGAATTGATGGGGAAAACAGGCATCTGGTTTATTAAATTTGAGCATATTTTAAAATTAAACAAGACACTTTCTCCTCAACCTAGCAGTCTTTTCCATTCTTTATTGGCTTACAGTAGAATCACAAATATAGAAATCTTTCTCTAGCATTTTATCAGCTCTACGATAGTATTCATACAATTTAACAAGTAGTTCTATAGTAGTCTTTGCTTTGTGATTGAATGAAATTTATAATGACAGAAAAACTTGATTTAGAAGTATCAAAAATGTCCCAGATTCCCAGATAAGTTATTACATTGATTGGTTGCTTCTATAATTGAAAATTAATGTTTCTTTTCTAGTTGAACCTCCTCTTTTGGAAAATAGGATTTTTTTTTTTTTGGCTGAATTAAAGACAGCAAACAAAACTAAAGTATAATTAAAGCATATCCAGATTTCTGTCTCTAGTCAGATACTCAATGGTAAAGTCATGTCTTCATCCTCAATGAGAAGAGGTAAAACATTTTGAGCCCACAGTTGTTGCTAGAGCTGGAATACTATTTCTTGAAATGGGAACAGATTAATATTTTCAAAAACGTTTATAAGTAGGTACTTTGAAGTGTAAAAAAATCCACCTAGACATATATCACACATGGCATACTCAGTAGAGGGAAAAGGCCTGAAACCATACAGCTGAGCATTTTTCATACACACTTGTAAACAGATATTTTGAAATATTTGACTTGCCACCTGGAAATTTGCTGACAACCCACACTGTTGAATGATTACTTTGTCAGGTTTCTGTTGACATCTGTATCCCTCTTTCACAACCCTATGTCCAGAAAATCGGGTCAACATAACATCAGGCACTTAAACATTTCATAATGCTAGTCAGAGAGAGATGGAGAACATAAGAAATTCATAAATGGACACCAAAGAAAATTCAGTGTTGTGTCTCTGTGGGGCTGAAATCATGAAACACTAACCAAGTTTTGTTATCAATATTTCTTTTGTTTAAATTTCCTTATATACAACACTTCTTATTTTTTCTTCATGAAATGAAAACAGAGATATATTGCCTAATAAGTATACTCGAAGTCACACAAAAATACTCAAACCTCAACAATGTTGCATGACAAAATGTATTGTAGAAGCTCAGGAAAGATTTCATTCCGATGGCACAAGCAGTATAGGGATCACTGTGGTAAGAATCTGGTAGTTTAGCTCTTCTGTTTTGCAGACATCTCACATAAACAGTGTCACAACATGAGATTCCATTCTCCTTTTAGTCCTTGAATGCTGTTGGTGGAATTGAGAATCAATCTGAATTGTTGTTTCCCTGTCTATGATTTCTTTTTCTCTAAAGAATACTTTTTAATGTTCTGCCAATTTTATGACAAGATTTTATGGCATGACACAAAGAATAACATAAAGTTTAGAGCCAAGTCTTAGAATAAAGATCAAGGATGGTAATCAAAGAACAATACAAATAACCCACAGGTGGCCAGGGATCAATGTGAATTCAAGGCCTGCTGCTTTGGTGAAATATTTCTGGGAAGTTCTTTGTGAGAATGGCAATCTAGATAAAATTTGTCAAAGAACTGGCTTGTGCAGAAATCCAGGGAAGGATCTATGAATGAAATGGGAAAAAAAACCCAAGATATAGAGCCAATGAAGACCAGGTCATGCTGTTCTTCTAGATAATTAACTCTGGAGTGCCAACCCTGTGTCAGAGCCCAGTATTTTCTAAGCACCATTCAAAGGGATTTGCTCTGTCTACAATTTACAGAGTCAGACTGAACATCTGATACGAGATCCAATATGTAGAAAAGGTACTATTTATCATGCAATTAAGTAGTTGGAAAAATCAGTATTCTGATACTTTAAAAAGATGAAAGTATGATGAAGAGGGGGTTTTTTGTTTGTTTGTTTTTAACCTGTGGCTGATATAGCCTTATTTGTTAGAATAGGCTATTAAATCTCTGTGGCAAAGGAAAGTGTGCCATAATCTGACAGATTATTTAAAGCATCTAGGAATTTTCAGATTATTATTTAAAACATAAGAAAAATTGGAACAAGACAAATTGGAACAAGAAACAGTACTGAAGCCTTTTCTTATTTTCATCATATACAGAATAGAATTTTTCAAGTCCTAAAATCTACAAGATATCCCTCTAAATACAGAAATTAATTTTAAAAATTCACATTGGCTGATTTCTTTATGTCGTTAAAATTAAATTTTAAAACTAGACAGTATTGAAAATAATTTTCCTGTGCTTGATATATAGATTAACTTTTATCTGGCCACTATTATTTGTGGAGTAGAATGGTACAAACAATTACATGTCACTCTAAATTTCAGTGAAGACTCATATGTTTTCTCAGACACCCATGGACTAAAAACATGTTTGTTCTATAGCAAATTTAAAAATTTTCAGGGGAAAAAGACATTCTTTGAAG
>VZRX01000683.1:370-14613 GCA_013398075.1 Notiomystis cincta | reverse complement strand
AAGCTATTGTAGGTCACGTATCCATATTTGTGGCTTGACCGTCAAAACAGGAGCAGATGACTGTCTGCCCTTTGCCTCTAATCAAAGTGTCCCTGGACTGCAGCCACAGTGCTGGGACTGCACCAGTTCCACTCTGGTCACTGGCCAGGGATGTCACTGCCATTTCCTTGCTCCCAGCAATGCCTCCCAGTTGAACACAAACATCATGGCAGGGCAAGATACCTGAACTACAAGCCAGACTCTGCAGTCAGAGTATGCTTTCCACTTCCTGCCCCTCTCTCCCAAAGAGATCCCAAGCTCCTAAAGCAGAACCACGTACAGGAGATGCCCATCAGGCAAAGGTGGTCCAAGGCTGATTTTAAAAACATTTCCATTAAAATTTCTAACTGCATAGAGGCATCCCCCAACCTAGTTTATCAAGCACAAAAATATTGTGACATATGCTGAAAGAGACTCATTGAGAATTTCCTTCACTTGAGTAGAAAATGAGGCCAGTATCAGGTCAAGTTTTCTGCCTGGTGCAACACAACAGGAGGAGATGGAATTTGTCAGAAGGAACCATCAACGTCAAAGGTGCAGCTGGTGAAGATTTAAGCCAGTGAGAGAAGCCAGGACTTTTACTCTGGATTTCCCAACATACCTAAACATTTTCTCACCTCTGACACTTGCAGGATGGTGCATTCCACTGTACTGCATAGTATGTCAAGCTTTTGCTTTCAGAAAACTTAAATTGGGAAGAGCCCTCGTAATGACTCCCCAAATAAAGTGGTTTGGAGGCATCTCCCAGCAGCCTTTGGCTCTAGAAGCACCAAGAAGGCTAAAGTTAAGCCTCAATACATGAGTTGTACCCCTGTAAGTTAGGAAGGTCAGCCTTCAGAACAAGGGAATCCATAAGAGAAAAGCCAAGAATTCATAGCTGGCAGTTCTTGGAAGGACTGAGACTGTGCTTCCTTATTTCCAGCCTGTTTCTAATAGCAAACCAGATTTCCTTAGGAAAGCTTTGATCCTTGTGCCTAAGAGGCTCACTGGATATACTCTCCTTCTAAATCATACAAACTTGTTTCATGTCTCTCATTGAGTAACCTCTTGAAGTAATTAATATGAGTGAGGTCAGGAAGGATCATGGAGTTGTTTACAAGTACATTGAGGGAAGAGGTTTTAGAGTCTCCATATTTAAAGAACAAAATCTTATCAGCAAGGAGCTACTTCCCTCTACACCAATGTGCTGTCATGCCACAATGCCTTAGCACCAGCCATCTTTTCTGGCCTCTCCCTCCTCCCCCTTTTCTTGACTTAACCCCTTCCTGCCCAAGGGGAGATTTTAGCTCATTGGGCAGTGACCAGCTTTTATTTCGGATGTTGACAAACATATAAGTTTATCACTGATACAAATGTAGCTGTGCTCTAACCATCAACCAGCAGAGTTGGTTCCAGCACGACAGCCTTAGTCTTCAAAACTGCACATTCCTGAGTTATGGAGTCCAGGATTAGAAAAGCAGAGATTAGGACAATAAAATGTAGCTGGTCCAAGCAGTAACCAACATATCCCATTTTCTGGTATTTTATTTGTCTTGATTGAGATGTTAGCTTATGCCTTTGCCTCTTTACACTTTCAGGTGTCTCCCCCCTCTCTTAAATTGAAGCTAAAATCATCATGCAATTGCCAAACCTCTACTTGGCATTCTGGCAACAGTGGGCTTGTTATCTTTGTTATCATTTGCTGCAGAGTTTAACTGGCACAAGCCCCGCGGGTGAGGCAGGACCAGGTTATTCACTGAAGGCACTGTTACCTGTCACTATGCACGTGAATTTAGCATCAGAGTCCTCGGACACAGCACGGGATTTGATAGTGGTTTCAAATAGTGGCTGTGTTTCCTCCGTCAGCTGAGAAATGATTGCGCAGAAGGTGCTCCTGGAAGATTCAAGAAGCATTTCTTAGAGATAAAAGCACCAGAAAAATCAAAAGGTCCACCTTGTGTCTGACCTCAGCAGACTGTGCTCTCATTGTCTGTGCCCTCTTCCCTCCCATCATCCCTACACTTGCTCACAAGTCCAGTCCAGTGTCAGGGCATTTGACTGATTTCTCCGTGCTAAAATGACTGTCAATTTAAAGTGACGTTCAGGAGCCATTCCCTTTGTCGTAGCCCTTGTGGCTGTCAATGCAATGAATGCGGACCCACGGGTTGAATGAAGACCCATTTTAGCTCTTGATTATACCAAAACATCTCTTTGGCCAGTCAGCAAGCCTAGAGCTCCGCCTAAGAAAGCCAATTCCCGGTTCTGAACCATAAATGTTTCAAGAACTGTTCTGTTAACTGGGATTTTTTTTTTAATCTATGAAGAATTCGTGTCATTTCAGGCCAAGTGCGACTTGAACATGTCTCCTGAACACAGCAGCCCTCTTAGGATGAAGAAAAGCTGCCAGCTGTGGGACAGCTCATTGAGGAAGACCTGAGTCTGGCTAGCAGCTTTCTGAACCCAGGAATTAGCTGGGAATTCCCTGTTTAACCCCTCATTGCTGCAGGTAGGCACTCACACTCCCTACTCCAAGGAGTTCAGGCTCTGACCTCGGAGTTCGTGCAGGGACACCCAAATAGCCAGAAGTATCCTAACAGTGTAATCTATAATGCTCAAAAGTGGACCATGGATTCTCCAGGTATTTTAGCACTGGTCAATGAGTGCAATAAATCACCATATTCATCATCCAGCACTGCCAACCCTGTTGCAGAATCACTGGAAAAGGTCCCGGAAAATCTGAGCTTTCTTAAATAAAGGGAAATTATTTAATTCCAAATTGGGTTTTCACTCAGATAATGCTGAGGCTCTTGGAAGGGAAGAGCTTCTTATTTCATTTTTCCCTCTGCAATGAAAACACTATACATTTACAACAGAAGAGGGGACCCTAGGGTCTCAAGTGCAAAGATGTTGGGAGAAACAGCTAATACTGCAAGAGAAACGGTAGCTGGCAGCTCTGTTTATATAATTTTCAGCAGTGAAATACATTTCTTAAACAAGTGATCAGCTTCCAGAAACATGCAAGGGGTGGAACAAATGTCCAAATCACTTCTGACACAGCTCCACCATGAGCAGAAGGGCCCAGAGTGTGTGATGAGGGCTCTGTGAGGAGGACCCCGGCCTCACAAGCAGCCCCAGCCTGCAGGCAGGATTTTGGTGCTGCTGCCACTGATGTCCTACACCTGCTAAGGAAGCAAACTGGTTCGGGGCAAACTAAAAAACCCCACGTTTAGCGTGACGCAGCAAGGGCAGGTGCGCTGGCAGGGACTAAGCACGCATGGCTGAGGGTGTCGGGAGAGCTACAGCCACAGCAACCGCCTGTTCCATCCGCCCTGAAAACTTACCTGGAGGCTGCAGTGTCGTTATTTTCCCTCTGCCTTCCTGCTAGAATGGGTTTATAAGAGATGCAGGGAGATGAATCCCTGACTAACAACCCACTGGGATGCAGCAGGAACCTCACCCAGCTCCCAGGCACCTGGGATGAGGGTCAGGACAGGGGAAGCTTGGGATGTGGCAAACCTGATTCATCTACTGAATGAGGGTTAGGAGCATGGTCTGCAGCCGAACACACGTGTGGGATGGGGTAAAAACAACAGATTCCACAGCCCAGACCCTCTTCTGTGGAAATCAGTGGTTACTAGGACACTGGCCCTGGCAAGCAACTCTTCACACAACTGTGGGCCAGGAAAAGGCTGTGGGAGTCAAAAGCTGTTTCAAACCAGAGCAACCTTTCCAAAATTCCAATCCCAGGAAAGAAATGCCCATTTCCACAGAGCAAGGCAGACAATCCAGTACAAGGCAGTTACTGGTAGGGTTTTGATGCTCCCTTCAATACAGATCCCCCGCCTCATACCAGTAAATGCCTTTCAGATCCATATAAAGGAATTTTCCAAGCATCAACTAACATTTCATAGCCCAGCAGCAGGGCAATCGGATCATCTTATAATCAAGTGATGCACACACACACAGTGACACTTGGCATCCAGTTTAATCCCAGCACCACACCACTGGCACCAGTAGGCAGCACCAGGAATAAGTCTGGTCCACTCAGTGCAAATCCCACAACCACATGAAATACATACAGCAAAGGCTACTGAATGGCTTCAGAAAGCAGCTGTGGTCAGAAGCTGGGGGCTCCACAAGCTCAGCAGATGAATCAGAGGCTTGCCCAATGACTTGGCAGGAAGCCTGGAAGGTCTATTGACTCTTTCAAAGAAACCATTGTGCTGGTCACAGCAGGATTTGAAGGCTCTGGCACTGTGGGGCTCTCAGCTGACTCACTCCAGTTGCAAGGCTTGACCAATTCTAATTGCTTTCTAAACCAGTAATTCAGAGTATTCGAGGAACTGGACACAAAGCACTAGCCACTTTTTCTTTGTGTCTTCCTGGAGCTGCATCTTTGGGGCAGAAAAAGCCCTGGAGCCTAGAAGAGACCCCTGGCAATTCAGTAGCCTTTTCAATTAAAGAGGGATTTCCATACAAAAGCCTGTTGGAAAAGGAGATTTGAGAAGTGTATTCCTCTTGTCATGATTTTCTTTTTCTGACTTTTTGGTTAGAAATCCCAGAGCTAGAGGTGTTCTGGAGAGGCCTTTCCCTCCATGGTCATTCTTCTACTTGCCACTCCAGCAAACCAGAAATGCCAACTGATTTGCAAATGTGTTCTTTTGCCAAAGGCAAAGTACAGCTGTACAAGTGCATATTGGGGCAGAGTCCAAGTGAATGAGGATCCTCACAACAATGGCAAGGGGAAGGAAATTTTTTTTCCCTGAATGTCTCAGAGCAGTCACATCCAATTTTTAATGTCTCTGTATGGAAGTCTCGCTTTAATATAAAAAAGTAGCTGAACACCCATCCTTTGGCTAAGAAAGAGGAATATTTCTTCCACTTTAATATAGGAATTATGATGAACATTCACTTTTCTTTCTGCAGCTCAAGCAAGTATTACAGATCAAATCATGCAGAATGAGGCTGTTAGATCACTTCAGGGCTCTCACTGATCAATTAATTACTACCAAAGCATTACAGGTTAATCATGTGCAGACAGATTCAGAAAAGTGTTTGGTCAGCGCAGTTTAATGCAATGTAGTTTTACCTTCCTAAACTGGAGGGAGAGAATCTGCTGCTTGATAAGCTAAGCAAAAAACAGCATAAAAACCATTAGAGAGAGAAGCACAGAAAGGAGCTGAAATAAACAAACCGTTACGGAGACGTATTAATGATGAGTCATTTTGCAGAGGTCAGAGTTCCTATTAAAGGAAGGTACAGCTGCCTTAGGCTGCCTGCCAGGATGAGCAAGCCACATTGTCAATTGAAATCAAAGGCTGTAAAAATGAAATGGTCGTTAACCCAGAGAATCAGTGTCAGGACATTTATACAAGTAGGCTTCCAAGAAGCAGCACCTTGAGCCTTCCATGCACCATCTGCAGCTCAAAGCAGGCAACTCCACCACAGGAGACGCCCGGTTAAACGCAGGCAGGAGTACACACGAGACCAGCCCAGGTCTCTGCTGGCAAGCAGGTGGCCTGAGCTGGGTGCCCTCTGTGCTTCCAAGGACAGCTCCTGGGAGAAGCTGAAAACTCTCTGATCACTACACATTGCTTTCCAGCTTGCCAACCAAATCACTAAGGTCTGGCAAGACATCAAAATAAAATAACAGAAGTAGACTTTACAAGAATCTACAGGTTTTGCTTTCTTTGTGGGAACATATAGTAGCATTAACCAATTCAGGGAACAAAATCAAACACACAAGTCCTGCACAAGACATCTTGATGAGCTACTTACCAGTGGTCACCAGCTCTCCCAAAGGAGTTGTCTTCAGGGACTCATGTCCTAGCCAAAGGGCCACATTGTTGGACTGTGGCAGTAGCAGGCTGTAGGAAACAACCTCTGTGCATTGACCTGCAGCAGTCAGGAACAGTTCCTCAAGCCTTGAGCTCACCCACATGGCAATCAAAAGACTAAAACTAACATGGACAAGCTAGTCAGCAGCATGTAAGCTCAGTTACTTAATTGCACTGAGGTACATGTTACGCCTATGCAACAGCCTCACCCTATGGGCTCAGAACTGACTGCAGTGTGGGCATCCCCCCTGGGATGCACCAAGCCAGACTGCCACATTCATACAAGCAGAGAGATCAAACCTTCTCAGCCTCTGTTCTGAAGACCAGTGAACCACCAGACTTCAATGCTCTAGGATGGTGCTACAGAAGACAGGAGAAAGAACCACACGGAGGGCCACCTGAAGGTGCACCTCTCCAAGTCTCCTACCCAAATGTGTGAGTCCCAGTCATGTGGAAGCCAGCAGGACTCCCAGTCTTGCCCTTAAAATGACCACAGAGAGACTCTGAAAACTGCTCCTGCCAAACTCTACATTTCACGCGTGGAGGCAGAACCTCCATGTGAACACTAAGGAAAAAAGTAGTTCAGCTTGAAGTCCTGACACAAATAATTGCGTATTTCTGTTAAGAAGAAAAACCTGAAGGGCTCGCTGCCTCTCCTCCTTCAGGAGAACAAAGACAGCAGAAGTTTTGGACTGTTGCTCAGGAGCAGCTTTAACTCAACAAACATGGGGGGCACTTGGCCTTTTGGCAGCAGCTTCACCCTTTCCACCCCCAACTACACAATCTTGATCCATTCCTAGTACCAACTGCTGGTCATGCAGCCAAAGGATGTGCAGGTTGGGTGTGATACAGCTGAGAAAATGAAATGCTCACAGGAACAGGTTGAGGATCACTCTCTCACCTGATCCATCTTTCATGTGCTGT
This sequence comes from Notiomystis cincta, assembly GCA_013398075.1. NCBI lineage: Eukaryota > Metazoa > Chordata > Aves > Passeriformes > Notiomystidae > Notiomystis > Notiomystis cincta. The sequence goes on along the minus strand of VZRX01000683.1, from coordinate 7,834 downwards.
GCTGGTCCATGGGAGAAACCAGACAGAAGGAGCTGTGTTCTTCAAGCTGTGTCTTTCCACCTCTTGCAACATCCCTGTGAGCTCCATGCCCTTTCTGGCACTGCCAGGCACAGCTCTGCATTACCAGCCTTACTGACCAGCACCTCACCTTGTCCTCAACACTTAGAGACAGCCTCAGAGCTTCTAGAGCTCAAACTGCACCTCCTGCTGCTCTCACCCTGTCCTGACTTCATGGGGATCCAGGTTCCTCCTCTGAAGCACACTGTGCCCCAGGTGATCCCAGGGGCAGTTGTATCCCTGTGCTCTGGGCTGCCCCCAGGCACCTCTGTCCATCTGGAAACACAACTCGTGAGTTTAACTTGTCTCAAGACATTTTGCTTACCGCTGCAAGGGAAAAACATCTTTTAACCCTCCAGGAATACTAAAGAACTTCTTGAGGGAAGTTCCCAAAATCCTTGCTAGCTAGAATGCTAGTGTAGGCAGCAGTCTGGTTTTAATCATGATTTCTTGCATATGACAAATAGGGATGTGTCTTGGCTTGGACATAAAAAATATAGCAAGAGTCAGAACAAAGGCTGCCTGTGCCATGAACCCATTGTGCTCATGGATGAAACAGTAAGCACTGACAGTGCTTTGTTTTTAATCCCCAGTATTAAGACAACAATGGGCTTTATTCACTGCGCATCCTGAGACAGTGCTGAACACTGAACTGAGGGTCTCTTGAGGAGCCTCGATATCAGAAGAAAAAGGCCATCATGTACTAACTGAAGTTTAACCTCGATATGCTAAATTTGCTTTTCAGACTAGAGATTTCAGCCCCAGAGAGCACAATGAAATTGTGGATGCTACAGCCAGCAGAGCCCTGCCTGCAGGCAGCAGGTGCTTCACTTCAATTACCTTCCAGCATATCCATGAGAGCTGTGGCAGCACAACTACATCAGAACCCAGTCTACCCTGCTGGAAACATGGGGCTCCTGAGCAGGGCACCACATGCTCCAATGTGCTTGGTCTGATCCTCTCTGGGACTGGGCAGTCTGTGCCTCAGGCTCCCCAGGGATTTAACAGAACACAGCCCAGGATTCTGCTAATGAAATGCAGCATCAGCAGTGGATGTGTCTCCCTCAAACAAGCTTGGGGCCATTACAGTTACTGGATAAAGGCAAATGCTTATGTTATCCTAAGGAACACATCTAAAGTAGTGAATCAAGGCCTCAAGTATAACTTTTCCTTCTACTGGAGAAGTGGACTTCAAAAAGGTGTGCTCCAGCACCGGCAGGATGAAGCCTCCTCAGGCACTTCCCACTGATGAAGAGAAGCTCAGCTTTTTATAAGCTAGGTCTGAAAATACAGAACTGCTCTTAAGTGCTGGACCATAGCATTATACCTCTCTACTACATTCCTTCTACCAGTCTCAGTTCTTCGTTAAATTTCCTTTTATCATATGCTTTCAAACAGCTTTGGCCATTTATTATCCTCTTAAAGGTTTTAGCCCTTCAACTACTCATGATTTTCTTTGGCAGTGAAGACAGCCTTCCCTATTTTTCATGTACTTGCCAAATTTCAGTCTTGCAAGGGCAGGAGGCAGAACTGTCAACACCATTCACTTTTTTTAACCACTCAAGTTGATGGTCAGAGCTGGCATCCACTGGCACTGAAAAGTTAACCGATTGAAAACAGAGATTTTCAGTCTGGCACCTTTTCTAACCCTCTCATGCAATCATCCATGAAATTACTGTCTTTCAGTATTTCTTATCACTGAGATAAAGAAATCTTTCTCCTTCCAGTTCATTCCTCACATGGAAGTGAACAAGAGCTCAGGAGGCCCTGAAATAGGCTTAACAGTGGCTCCATTCTCATATGGACAAGCACCTGGACTCGAGCTGCTTCAGCTGCAGCAGTGACCAATATTTTTCAGTGCTCTTCCACAGCATGAAAATTGACCCACACAAGCTGTCCAGTGCAGGAAAAAACCCAGCAAAACATGTACATGACAGCAAAGCTGACACGTCCAGGTTATGTTTTGAGGGAATTAGCATTGCACAAAAGCTCCTCAGGAAGCCCATGGAGAGCCAGGCAGCCTATCCATACCAGGAGCTGGACAGAGGGACTGGCAATTCCCTACAGACACTACTCCTCACTGCCTCTCTGATCCATGACGTTATTGGGCATGTTTTGCACACGCAGACTTCCAAGTACAAGGTTTCCTATGAACCTATCTGCCTTCGAGGTTAATACTCCTTGAAACAAAGACAAGCCACTCGGAATCCCACCTCAGCTGTCAGCAGTGAACCCTTTTCAACATTTAAAAGCCAATACTGAGGCTTTCACGTATACGTGGTTGTGCTCACAGCTGCTTTCCTGCATGCGTCCCGCTCCTTATCAAACACTCCCTGCATACACAGAACGAGTGTTCATATAGCATGGCAGGAGCTATCAGCAGGCCTGTGATAAAGCAGCTCTGAGTGCTGTGTTGCTGTACAAGACACATTGTTATTTCACACACTGGGAAACAGATGTATTGAGTCTTTGCTTGTCAAGGTCACAGACCGAATCAATGTCAGAGATGCAGAAACGTGGCAATTTTTTCTGCAGGTAATTTACTTTTTGCTGAGATGAACAAGGGCTTGCGTGTGACAATTCAGGGCTAGATTTCATTAACAGAGAAGTTGGAAAACAATAAATTAAGTTACACATTCCTGTATCAGCCTCTGTAATGCTCTGAAGATGACTCAGATTTGCGTATTTTTGCTCTGAATTATTGCTCCCTCTATGGCTCAAATTAAATTTAGAAAGACACCAAGGAATGAGAAATGGCAAAAAAAAAAAAAGCACAGTAAATATTGGACAATGAGATGCCCAGGAAAGGTGACATCCTCCTGGCAGTTCACTACTCAGAGAAAAGAAAAAAAAAAAGAAAATAAAATTGCCTGGAACAGCCGCTCCATCTTCCTGTTCTTGACCAGGCAATGCTGTGAAGTGTGACTGTTATTCGGAGTGCACAACTCACACCAGACACCACTGTGCAGGTAGTTACAGCAATCGGAAACAGAGTCTCTGTCCTGTAGGTCACAGGGTGTGAAGATGAGTCATTGATGCCTTTAGCTTTGCCTTCCCAGTGGGTACTGGCTGTCCCTCCTTCCAGACTTCAGGACACTTCCATTCCACAAATCAAACTGACTGAGTGCTCTCAGGCACCTCAGCTGGCATCTGACCAGGGGGTTGCACCACTCCCCGCCAAAAGCAAAGTCTCCTTGGACATCACAGCTGCTAAAGAGGGAACTCGTCTGAGCTAAACCTGCTTTTCAGGAACCAAGTGCTCCTAAGTTTCCAGCACACTTTATTACAGCAACAGATCTTTCTCCTTCATTCGATATTATGTGCAAAGCAAGAGGGACAAGATTGGGAATGGTTTCCAGCCAGAAGAGCCAGGTGGCAAGGCCCTTTCCTGAGCTCAACTGCCACCCTGAGCAGAGTCATCCAAGAAAAGATCAGAGGCAATGTCACTACACTCTATAAATATCTGAATATGATATAGCTATGACAGTAGAAAGATATTCAAGCAAGGAAGCAACACTCTAACGAGACTGAAGAGCAGGAACCTGCACGAGGTAAGAGGTGCAGGTTGCTTCCAGAAAAGAGGTTTGCCTAGCACTCAGATGAAGATTTCATACAAAATTGCACAATACACTCTCCAGACTCCCTAGTTCTTACAAAAAGGACACCTAAAAGATGTCTCAAGAGTTCTGGCCCATGAATGCAGCTAAGGCAGACCCTGGACAGGGTCTGACAGCTCCTCCTCTCACTTCATGAAATAATTATAGTCAAGTGCTTTGAGATATAACAGGCTTGTTTAAAAAAAACAACCCCAAAATAAAAAAAAATCTGTCAGCAGCCAGAGCAGAAGGCAAGTCACTGTGGCCATAAGCTGCTCCTCACACTTTCCAACAACAGGTATGTTAAGAGACCCAGTGAAGTAAAGACACTGAGCTGTTTGATCACAGGGAAAATCCTTCCAAAAGACTAGCTCCCAAGGGCACAAAGAGTAAATACCTTGAATACTCTGTTTAATAAAAGGGTGATGTCCTCTCTACAGCCATTTTCAGTCCCCTTAGCACCACCTCTGGAAAATTCTACAAGTTAACACCCAGAAAAATCATGTTCTGGTTACCAAATTCATATCCTTCAATTTACATGACATCACTTTCCTCCAATAGGATTAGGGAGACCAAGTAAGACCATTCAAACTGCCCTCAACATAGAACCATAGAATCATTTGAGTTGGATGGAACCATAAAGCTCATCTCATTTCACACTCTATCACGGGCAGGGACACTTTCCACTATCCCAGGTCGCTCCAAACCCCATCCAATCTGGCCTCGAACACTTCCAGAGATGGGGCAGCCACAGCTCCTGTGGGCAATCTGTGCCAGGACCTCACCACCCTCACAGGGAAGAATTTCATCCTAATAGCCCAACTAACCCTGCCCTCTGGCAGTTTGAAGCCATTGCCTCTTGTCCTGTCACTCCAGGTCCTTGTAAAGAGTCTCTCTCCATCCTTCTTTTAGTCTGCCTTCAGGTACTGGAAGGCCACAATTAGTGGCCAAAAAGTTACCCAAAAGGTTCTGCAGGATGAACAATTCCAGCCTTTCCTCACAACAGAGGTGCTCCAACCCTCTGACAATCTTTGTGACTCCTCTGGATTCGTTCCAACAGCTCCATTTCCTGTGCTGGGAACCCCAGAGCAGAATGTGTTCATAAGCCACCCCAGGAGCAGGGATTTCCAGCCTCAGTTTCTTTTCTTAAAGATCTCTCCACATCTTTGTGTACCTCTACCGTGTTACTACACCTTCTACTGCTTTAAGAAGTGGTGAAGAGAACAGGCAAATATTTTGGTTAAACATACTCTAAATGTACATGCAAAGACAGAAGCAGAGAAACCTGAAAAAACCCACATTTTCTTTGGATCAGAACATCCATTTTTGTTTTCTAACCACTACAGTAGCCTCTCACAGCAATCCTGTGTCTGCATCACTTGTCCCATTGCCTTTGTTAGCTTCAAACTCAGCAAATCCAAATCTATTCTGTGTTAAAGACAGCTGCTCAGTGTTATCTGCTGTTCTGCATGTTGCTCATCGTGCTTTTCAAGTTACCCCAGGCAAGCATCTCCAGATGTTTAATTAAAATCATAATTGCTTTTTGAAAGTCTCCTTGCTACACTATTCCACTCACTTGCTTTCCAGAATTGTTATGATACATTATTTAATTACAACACAAAAAGCCACACTTCATTCAAGCCTTTGCCCTGCATATTACACAACAATTTCCAAAAATCCCGGCTCAAGTCTTCAGCACTTGTAGGGCTCTGCAGGGAACCAGACTTTTATATGTCTCCTCCCTAACTCACTAGGGAACCTAGAAGTCACCATGAACTCAGCAAAAGGTCGATTTTGCCATTTAGCAATTATTTAGTCATTGCTTCTTACAACAGAAGGGGGAGACAGTGGAGTTAAGAGACAAAATGAAATTGCCTTGCTACAGGCTTTGACGATCATGTACATAAGTGGTTGAAAAATCGATTAGAGAATTTGTGGAAATTGAATGTGCTGCTGATTTAAGTGGGGCAGCACAGAGTCCCTTTGCCAGCACTGGGCTTCCACAGATGGAAACTGGGGGGCAGCTACGGCAGCAATCAGTTGACAAGTTCAAGAGGTTCAGAGCTCTGCAGCCATGGGCCAGATTTACCATGCCTGAGCCACAGCCTCAAGTGGTGGTGCAGCCAGAAGACACCAGGTGCACTGCCTGCATGGGTGCTACATTGCTCCATGCCTTCCTCAGCAGAGGCAATTTTGGGAATCCAGCTGGGAACACCAAAGGTTATTACTTGCAGGATGGATGAACCTCCTTTACAGTTGAACCGATTAAAGCTGCAATTTGAGTGTAGCCAGGGGAAATAAAAGTTAAACTGTAGGCAGCCCAAACACCTCAACATCTTTATTAAAGCCTCTCTCTGCTTGTAATCCACAGAATGGAGTCCCTGGGCTCAGTTAAGAGATTTCCTGTCCACTGTGTGATCTGAGGCCGTGGGCTGTGGACCCCGTATGGACATGCTGCGATTGGCTCACGCCCCAGCACGACACGATACCACCACAAAGGAAATGAATTTAGGCAACCTCACTTCGGCGTTACCCCAGTTTTAACACCTGACTTCCAAGCAGCACATTTTTATCTCTTTTGGTCCTGACTTTATTTTTATGAATGTCTGACTCCTTGAGGCATCAATGCTTGACATGCTGGAAATGGATTATTTATAAACCACCAGCAGGGAAGAGGCACACTCATTTGGAGAGCTCATAGACTGAAGAGCATTCCCAGTGAATTGAAAGCAATTTCAAGGCTTTTCTGAATGCCTCACACAATCATCAACACCTTGGGCACTGCTGGCACATCACCCTGTAATTTTGTGTTTGCTAACCTCAGTCAGGCTCAGCTGACAGCATGTTTATCATACCTTCTCCATGTGAACAAAGCCTTATTCCTACCCTAGACCCTCTGCTGGAGGCCATTCCTCACCCAGGAATGCTGATCTCACTGCTGCTCAGCCCCTATCTACATTGTAGAAATGCCTTTTTGGCAATAAGATAAGGCACCCGAGCACAGAGCCCAGCAGGCCCCTCACTCTGTCTGGTGAGCTGCTTCACTACAATGAAGGCAGGAAGGTCAGTGCTGTTCCCTGAGTTTAACTGGAGACACTCATGTTTGTCAAGTTTTCATAATGACGGCTTGGACTGAGACTTCACTGGGGTCTGCAGCTTTCTCATGAGGGGAAGAGGAGAGGCAGCACCGATCAATCTCCGGTGACCAGCGACAGGACCTGAGGGACCAGCATGAAGCTGTACAAGGGGGGTTAAAATAGATTAGCTTATTGGATATTAATTAAGGATTCTTCACTTAGGTGGTGGGTTACGAGAACAGGTTCCACAGGGCAGTAGTCACGGCCCCAAGGCTGCCAGAGCTCCAGAAGTGTCTGGACAACCAGCTCAGGCACAGCATACGATTGCTGGGGCGTCCTGTGCTGGTTTCGATGATCCTTGTGGACAGGATATTCCATCATTCTATTCTATGATTCCACCACTTCATGCATCCGCCCAGCCACACACAACGTGAGATGCCGACAGGCCCTGCCCGGCAATAGCTGCGACACCCCCAGCTCTCTTTGGGGAGGCGAGGGACTGGTCTACAGCACACCAACTCCTCTGGAGAGCCGGAACCATAGCATAGCTTGGTTTTCTCCCCTGGAGCAGCTCCCCGGGGATGGCCAGGCCCACTGGCTACACCATTTCCAGCCGGCCGGCCCCGCGCTCCCTCTGAGGCCGGTGTAGCCTCAAGGTTTGGGTGAGGGCCAGCCCGCCCTCCCCGCTGCACCCGCGGCCGGCCCGGCGCCCCTCCCCCGCGCCTCCGTCCCCC
>VZRX01000674.1:72887-139240 GCA_013398075.1 Notiomystis cincta | reverse complement strand
TCCTCTCCTCTCCCTCTCCTCCTGAAGTTTTTCTAGGTGAAAAGAAATTACAGTTTTTATTGCTAGGGAGGACAGAGTCCAACCTGTTTATTTCTCTCTACTGCTTGGTACTTCCCAGCATAGAAGAAAAAATTTCTTTACCAAAGGGAAGAAGGACTAGTGATCAAAAGTGGCAAAAAATGTGTTTTCTGTATTTTATTCCACATGCAATCAGGACCTCGGATCATAGCATGGTTATTATCTTGGCAACTGATAAAAAGCATATTTTTTAGATATATCAGTGGTAAGAAGCCCATCCCTAAGTAGCAAAATACAAATTTACCTGGTTCTTGCATTTAATCTTTGGGAGGGTTTACTAAAACTGAGCTTTGTCCAGTGTGATTTTCATAGAAGGAGAAGTTAGGGTAATGTGTTGGGCCTATCCTTTGCTCTGGAACAACAGTTTAAAAACATAAATAGAAAAAAATGCATATTTTGCATTATGATACTTTAAAAGCTGCCCCTGACTCGTGTGAGAAGTTGTATTGTTACTCCATAAAAAGCAGTGCTGTTTAAAGGAATTTAGACAATGCAAGGCTTTCTCACAGAAACTCATTACACCAAGTCTGTTAAAAAATCATGTTTTGCCTTGTAGTGTTTTCTCCTAATTGTCAGAGCCAAGAGGACCACACAATGCTGGGCTGGCTTTGTATGATTATGCAGAAGGAGTATTTAAGCATTAGGAACTTTAATTATGCAGAAGCTTTACTGAGGGATTTTAAATAAAAGATTTGTGCACATCATATTGTAATGAGCAAAGTAAATATGTTTCTAGCACTTCTATGAAATATTGCTGTGCTGAGCACAGGGCAATTCAATCAATAACAATAAATGGCTTTTTTTTTTTTTCTCCTCAGATACCAGAATTTCTCAATCTCTGCTAGCTCCATGCAATTTTTCAGAATTTTTCAGAAAGGCTGTGTGGTGTTTCCTGTACTGCCTAAGGACCCTGACTACAGCAGGGGTGTTGATGCAGGTAAGTGGCCACATCTGTTTCAGTCTGGTTCTCCATCACTTGCACCCCACGGTGAGGTGCCAGATGTTCTGCTCAGCTGAGTAAGACCTGCTTGTTAGCAGCTCAAAAATATATTGAAGAGCAAAAAGATTAGAAAAAAAGAAAAAAAAAAAAAGCCTCTTGAATCTCACTTCTGAAAAAGTCTCAGAGCTTCCTATATATCCCACAGGAGTGTTTTCTGTTGCCTTTCCTAGAATTTAAAAAGGCTGTTTAAAAATGCCTCTTTAGCTGGACTTGTAGTCAAGGCAACAGTTAAGATATTTTGGGTCCCAGCTGTTATGAATGGGCTCAAAATCTGATCAAAAAAAAGTGCTGATTATTTAAATATTTGGGGTCACAATCAGGATGTGTTTGCAACAGGCAACAATTTAGAAACCACTGATGCAAGGCATTGAGGGTGAAGAGAATACCTTTAAACACCTCACAGTTCACATTACAATCCCACTGAGCCTCTCTCCCTTGAAATTAATTATAAGTATCATGTATGTGCTTCAATCCTAATCCAGCCATTTATTATTATTTGATTTTTATTTAAATGTTGCTGCATGTCTCTTTGTGAAATGTTTTAGGTGCCATTAAACTGAAGTTCTGTGTCCGTGAGTTGGGTGGAAAAAAACACAATGATTTTTTTAGCGAGATTTTCAGGTTTAATCATAGCTACTAAAGGGTGTGAATTTCAATGTGTGCTCTCGCCTTTTGCATATGGCCATTTGAAATTCAGATCTGTGTATAACAAGGAATGATTGATCCACAGTTGTCTGGCATTCTGGGCAACTTTAATGAGCTAGCAAGCAACATTTATTTAAAAATTTTATCTCGTATATTCTAAAAAGAGACAAAGAGTGTGTGATGCGTTAAGGAGTTCTTGTAAGATGGAGAGAGAGTCTTGACAAGGGCTGGAGGGATAGGACCCAGGGAATGGCTTCACACTGAAAGATGGGACCTTGGGAAGGAATTGTTCCCTGGCAGGGTGGGCAGGCCCTGGCCCAGGGTGCCCAGAGAAGCTGTGGCTGCCCCTGGATCCCTGGCAGTGCCCAAGGCCAGGTTGGACATTGGGTGTTGGAGCAGCCTGGCACAGTGGGAGGGGTCTCTGCCATGGCAGGGGTGGGGCTGGATCTTTAAGGTCTTTCAAACCATTCCATGATTGTATCCAATGATTCTAAGATATTACAACCAAACATCTGACTGCAGATTGCAGTTTAATGAGCACTGACTCTGTTTCCCACAACGGCTTCCAGGCAAGAGTCCCATGCCCCAAACTTTTAATCTGGCAGATAAGTCTGGAGGAACAAGGAGGGACACACTTGGTTTCTCAACATGCCTTGACTGTGGCCTAGGAAACTATTTTTGACTGAACTATTCATTAAGTTGTTTGAGTGTTGTCATTCACAAAGAATGACCACAGCACTACAGTTTGTTCCTGTCCCTCACAAAAATAGGGGGGGTAGCCCCAAAAAAGTGCAGCAGCTGCTTTTCAGCTTTGGGTGATGGACACACAAAATAAAGACACTTCCAGCCTGCTTCTTCAACTCTCTCTTCCTTATAAAACTCTATTTTACAGACTTGAACATTTACAAAAGAAAAAGCATGAGAGAACAGAAGATTAACAGGAAAAACACTGAAATAAACAATAAAGTAAGTACCTCCATCATAACTCTGGTCTAAATTGGAAAGAAAAGCCCTAATTACAAAGAAACACTCTTTTTGCTAGGTATAGGTTGGTTATTACTGAGTCATATTATCAATCATAGCTGTTCACAGAAAAATACATAATGTTGAAATAACAGTAATTTCAGAAGAAATCTGCTTTTAGGCAGATCAAGCTCTGTCCAAGGGAGGAATCAGTAGTCAATCCCTATTTCTGGTTTCCCCTTCTTTAGCAGTTGCCAGGAGAACTTCATAGAAACCTCACAAGTGGAACATTAAAGTGGCTTTGTTTTGTCAAATAATTTATTTTAGTCAGGGTGGTGATGAGCAGCATCCCTTGTCAACCAGCATTTTGACTTTTGTGTGCTACTGATCCTGAGCACAGCAATGGCAGAAAATTATGGGCTCTGTTGGCTGCTCTTCAAAATGACTGGTTTTATTACCTTCTTGGATTATAATTTATGGATTTAGATAATTACACACACAGACTTGAATCTCAAGCATCTCATCATTACACTTGGACAACGCTAAATATTACAGTCAAAAGCTGAAAAACTTTCTTTGGAAACTGTGTCACTAAGCTATGTTTCAGCAGTTCCAAATAATTTCTTCTGCATTGTGATGACAATATAATCTGTTTTGGCACTAAATATATACAGATAAATCTATTTTGGGGCAATACTCCACTGAGGTGTGGACAGCCTGTGGGGACAGTGTTGCTGAACATTTCTTCCTCCAGACTTCATCTACTTATTTATTATTTGTACAACACAGGAAAGATGTTCCAGGAGCAAATTTCTTGCAGGAATCCATGAACAGATGGGTACAGTTGTTTTCTCAGCCCTAAAGTCTCGAAGAGAGCCCAGGCTTCCTCTCAGCCTGCAAGAGATTACCTGGTGTTTCTTCTGGAGTTGTGGATCCTTGTCCAGACTTTCCACAGCTCCATATGACATTCAACACTTCAGCTCTTGCTTCTTCTGCAGCAACTATTTCAAGAATAATAAAACTCTCTGTAGAAGAGAAGAATTAGTATGAGGTAAATTGGAGGGGGCAGGGGGGAGATGCTTCCATGAGGAAATCCAGCACATAAATCCTAGGCCTGCTTCACAGAAGGAAAAGTGTCTCCCAGTGCAATATTTGGGATATTGGGAAGAAACTCTACCAACATGGGCAGGGACACCTTCCACTGTCCCAGGCTGCTCCAAGACCCCTCCAGGGGCACTGCCAGGGATCCAGGGGCAGCCACAGCTTCTCTGGGCACCCTGTGCCAGGGAACAGTTTCTACCAGAGCCAAAATGATTTACCCCAATAAGCCACAGTCCAACCCAGCAGCTTTTTGCTACCACAGCACTGAAGGCCAGTGATGGTGCATTTCGTATTTCTGTCTCTTTTTCTGAAGGAGGACATTTCAGTCATCGTGGGCCATTTTCACAAACACCTCACATATATTAGAAGATTTTTAGAAGAGTTTTGTGGCGCGCATTGCAAGTTCAGAAGAAAAAGAGAGGCCTGAACCACCTGTTTCTTACAACAGATACATATTAAACTGTTCCTGTGTTACTGCTGCCTGCAGTGGTAGTGTTTACATAGAGAAATGTAGAAGCACTTGCTTTGAAATCGCTGTGCAAACTTTTATTCCTATTCCTGTGTGTGCACACACACTTTGCTGCTGCAAACAGAAGCAGAGTAGAATTGCCTTTGCTCAGTGTGGCTCCCCTCCAAAAATGATGCAGAAAGTCATTTCTCAAAACTGTCCTTAGCTGAACTTCCCAAAGTCCTGGAGCTGGCTTTCCAGGAGCCATATGTATGGTTTGGGCCCACCTTGCTGTGTTGCTGCATGCTGTGGGAGGTATGCACAGGAGGACATAGAAAGAGCTGCATTTCCATATGGAGGATGCCTTTTTTTGAAAGGGAAAAACATGTATGACCAGAATTTGTCTGCACAGTTTTGGGGAATGATGCAAAAAGAACATATCCAGCAGAATGAGAGGCATGTGAGCTCAGGCAGGCTCTGAGAGAGGACATGGGGGAATTTCTGACTAGAGAAACTTGTTTGTTTGTGCCGGGATCAAAGGGGCAAAACAGAGTCCATAGCACTCACCAATTTTTAATTATAAACTCCAATTAAGTGATGCAGAATAATCTTCAGCATTCCATCTGGCAGCTATGAGGAGAGAGGGAGAACAGCAGCTAATGACATTAATCAAGGCTTGAAGTAGACAGGTTCAAGTACTGCTGGCTTCGCTTAAAAAAATGAGCTGAGGACAGGGTTAGTCTTTGAATAATGTTTCAAAAAAGCTTCATGCATCCCAAGAGAGAGGAGCAGCATTAACCTGGGCCTCTTCCATTAATCCTTAGGCTGCTGGCCTGTTCCAAGTGCAGCCACAGGACCAGAGTGCTGTCATTGACTACTGATGGCTCAAATCCTGCAGGGGGTTGACACTGAAGTGTGGGAAAGACCTTTTAGGAGCACCAATGCCAGAGACACTGGAGTTGGCTTCGGGACAAAATTGTGTATCTGGTCCTCAGGTCACAATGGGTGCAATACACAAACCATAATACTTTTTTATTTTAAATTATTTTAACAAGTGATACTGGAAATCACCAACCCATTTTTACATGTAATGTGATGGTTGGGATTGGACATTTCTCCCAGACCATGAGCAACAGGAAAAGGGGAAATGGCCTCAGGCTGGGCCAGGGCAGGCTCAGGGTGGGCAGCAGCAGGAATTTCTCCCTGGAAAGGCTGCTCAGGCCTTGGCAGGGGCTGCCCAGGGAGCTCTGGAGTGCCCATCCCTGGAGGTGTCCCAGGAAGGGCTGGAGGTGGCACTCAGAGCTCTGGGCTGGGGACAAGGTGGGGACAAGGCACAGCTGGGACTGGATGGGCTGGGAGGGATTTTCCAACCCATATGATTCTGTGAGGTTTATCCAACAGAATCTTTGATATCAGGAAAGAATGGAACCACAAATCATGTAAGAAAATAAATATAAAATATTAGAATGCATTATTTTTGTATCTCTGTTTACACACCACTGGTGCTTTTGTGTGGTCTGGTTCTAACCTATATTTTAAACCACAATAACTGGCAGAGGTTTGAATCCTCAGAAAGGGCTTCACAATTTCTGTAGCAATAACGTATTTCTATCAAATGCTGAGAAAGAACCAAACTAATTAAATAGGTATTTGGATGGATAAACTTTATTTTCACTACTGAGTTAATAACTTCAATTTATAATCATGCTCAAGCTTTTGAAATTTGGAAGTTACAAGTTTATACCAGAACAGAGAATGAGCCCTTCTCCAGATCCAGTGGGGAACAGTAGGAGACCCTTAGCTGAGGAGGGATTGTTGGGGGTTTTATGTGACTCTTTTTCTTCTGTACATGTTTGAGTAAAATCGGATTATTCCCATCAAAATTACTTATAGATTGAAGGACTTTTGGCCTAGGCTGAACACCAAGCTGGAGCTAAGATTAAAGTGCTCAGAACCTTAACTTTTAGACAGAAACATGAAAGTGCCAAACGCCTGCTCTTAAAATCTGAATGAATCATTTAAGAATGAAGGCACCAGGAGGTTCCTCTGAGAAAGTTACTTTTTATATGTTGCTTCCCAGTGTTTACCCAACCTCACTGCAGAGTTCCCAAAAACACAGGTTACCTCTGTTTTATTCCACAGAGTTTTCATCATTCAAGAGTAAAACAGCTCAAAACATGCGGGGACACTTTTATCAAAAAATCACCTCATTTCTGGAAGTTTTGGTCTCACTAGATGAGGCCAATAGTAAAAATGCAATTTCAGTATTGTCTTTCACTTCCTTGGGAAGACTGGATCCATTTAAGCTTTGTTAATGCAATGATCTAAATTTAAACATTGCTATATCTGACATGTTTCTATAGTGGCTAATTCAAAAGAGAAAGAAAATCAGGCTGAATTAAACCAAGAGAAGAAATAACTGTTTGTCTCTTTCTGCATCAGGGAGTAGGGGGAAAGAGAACATTTGGACTTACTGAAATCAACACAGAATAACTGTAGATATTAAAGATTAGGGTCAATAGAGCATTGCCTCAAACATTTGGATTTTTGAGAATTTTATGGACTAAATAGAAATAATATTAACCCTCTGAGGAAATTCTCAGGCAATTAAGGGGATAACTTGATGCCAGAAAAATGAGAGCTGTGCTGAGGATGGAATGTCTCTCTGTCTTTCTCCTGACTTTTGGCAGGTGAAATTTTTCAGTATTTAGGAACCAAAAAGGGCATAAAACATAGCTGCAGTATTATTGTTTTTAGATAAATACAAATTATATTAAGCTAATATAGGGGGGTTTTAATCATTCTAGTTTTGGGTACTTTGGGGTGATTCTTATGACATGGTTTCAAGACAGGATTTCATTTTTTATTTAATGATCAGAATGAGTTTATGTTTCCCAGTAGGCTTTTCTTCCTTGTTTGTGGTTTATCTTGACCACGGGCAGGTCATGGCAGAAAATCACTGACATCTGCTCTGCTGCCTCTGCAGAATCATTTTCCATTTCCATCTGCCAGAATTCCCAAGGAGACATGCCAGCAGTTGTACCTGATTCCTTGGGATGCTGCCCCCATTTGTGAGTGTCCTTCTGGTGTGGGACAATCCCCGGGGGGAGGCTCCTGCTTTCAGGGTTTCATTTCCATGGTCACTGCTGGCAAACACCTCCACTGGCTCCTCCCTTGCCAGGAACCCTGAGTGCCCCCGGGGATAACAAAGCCTGGGGAGGAGGTTATCCCTGGAAGTGCCCAGGGAGCTGTGGTGGGAGTGTGATCCTGAATGGATAAAGCTGGAAGATTTTACCCCCTGACTGTCAGCAGTCGCCTCCTGCTGGGGCTCAGTGCACTTCCGTGGGAAATAAGCTGGGAAGAAACAGGAAGGCTGTTCCACCATATGTTTTTGGAGTGTAATCAAAAGGAAAATATCAACTGTAACAGAGAAAAATCGAGGTTTGTTTTTTTGTTTTTTGTTTTTGTTTTTTTCTTGAGAAAAAACAGGTTTAGGGAAGTTGATAAATAAGAATTTCTCCCCAGTTTGTGTTAAAGATTTTTTGAGTTGACGGCTTCTGTGAAAATTGACAGCAACTCACTAATTGTCTTTACTTTCACTTTTCTTCTTGTCTGGAAACACAGGCCAACTTTCCTTTGTGAGTTCACCACTCAGAGAGAAGAGTTCTCCATTAAAAACAAGCTCAGCTGCTTGGGATTAGATGCATATGGCAGCAGTGAAGGGATCAGCTGCCCTGTCTTAGCACCAGAATTCTTAGCTTGATGCTTACATGGACTTTTCATTAAATCCATTACTCTTCAATAATGTCTCTGCAAAAGAGACAGATAATCCTTAATGAAAAGGTTTTTCCTAAGCATCAGTTAGTCTAAAGGTATTGAGCTTCCACTAAAAGAAATATCAGGTTTGAATTACTGTTATCTCCTGAGAAGGCTGATTTGATTTCCTTTCCCAAGCTGAACTTCCCCGTTGCTTGCTCTGACTCCAAACACACACAAGATATTAGTTTAGTGCTTCTTTATACTCAGACCTAATCTCTTCACTTTGCTAGGACATTCACTTTTCCAAGATGGATTAAAACATGTACATGAAAAAGAACCAAAAAGAGTCCTTTTGACACTTATACGAAAGCATAAATAGGGAACTCTGAACAACCTGGTCTGGTGAAGGTGTCCCTGCCCATGGGGCTGGAACAAGATGATCTCTAGGGTCTCTTCTCTCCCAAATATTCTGTAATCCTATGACTTTATGTTATGTATTCACATTTCACATAATTACATTTTTACCCTGTAGCTTTTCAGTTTATTCTCCTGAATGAGGAGGCTGATTTCTAAATATTAGCAACACATCAATTTTTTTTACAAAAAGCAAAATAAATTACTTAAATATGATTTAAAAAATTTAAACAGAACAAAAAGAGTTTCTGTTAACAGAGCTGTGATAATTCTGCACAGGATAAAATGGAAACAGTGATTTCCTTGGACTCACATTTTCTCCTTGCAGGGAGCAAGTGCTAATGTTCTGTTTGCCTGATGAAACGATGGCCAAGGCAATCAGTTCCTGTCAGTAAAATTCAGCTTAAGGTTTATCATGGAAATCCATGAAAAGTGCTACAGACAGTTACAACTGAACCTAAGGTTCACAAAATTATTCTTTAAATTATTTATATGATACTGTTTTCACTGTAAGGAATGGCAATATCCTAAGGATTTAAGTAAGATAGAATTTACTCATTCCAGAACCAGGTATATCTTTTGATTAGTTGTCACTTTATCTAAGCTGGAGTTAAATACAATTTGGGATTAAAAAATTCATAGAGAAGCACGGGGACATGACTCTATAAAGTTCCTGTGGCTCTGATGGAGTGTAAATATAGTAATAGTATTTTTTAATATTGAACTCATGAGTTTTGGGCTGGATAAGCAAATATTGATTTGGCAGTTGCAAAGGAATTCAAATACTGGGTCTCAGTCACAATTTCACTTTTATTTTATTTCCACTGATCTGTTATTGATAGACAGTGGAAAAGTCAATCCTTCATTTTAATGTGGCTAAGATGAAACGTGGGATGGAGCAGGAATACTTACTCAGGATGAATTAGAAATTGTCTGTAAAAGCAAAGTTTCCTTAAAGAAACAGATTTTTTTAACCTATTTCCTTTAAATTATGCAGGATATGACAATTTTCTACCAAAGTACTGTAGATTTCCAAAGCAACTCTATTAAGGTACAACAATAATTTTTTTGAGCAATGGTATATTGTTGGAATTAGATGATCTCCAAGGTCTCTTCCAATCCAAACTATTTTATGATCACAAAACGAAAACCCAGGTGCAGATCTATGGTTACCCAAGGGTCTGTTGTCTTCAGTGACTCCTCATTAAGCTCATCCTCAGCAATCTCTAACTCTTTCTGACAGTGTTTTGTGGTTATGTTTGAAGAATATAAATATTATTTAGGTTACTTCTCTCTAGGCTGCATGGAGTTTAAGAACTAATGGAGATAAAGATGCAACTCCCTTGACATTTGTTAGTTTAAAGTATTTTCAGTAGTAGCTTCAATGAATTGGTTGGATGTTTTTCCATTAAATGAAGTCTCATTTGGAGGTGGGGAGGGAGGGAGCAGCAGATTTTAAGGACCAGAGGTCTCAGCTGAGACCAGGATTGATGATGGGAGCTCCTCTTCCTTTTCTCTGCAAAACCAATTTCTGACCCATAGCAAAGAGTGAACTGAACTAACCTTACAACTTTAACTTGGGAGAGGTTAGAGGTGCTGGCACAGACACTTGAACATGAGAGGGGATTTTAGAAGCTTTTCTAAGCTGTCTGGACTGTGCCAAGGTGCAGGATTGGCTGCTCCAGCAGAGTTTCCCCCAGCCATCTCCAGCAGGAGTTTGAGCTCAGGGGCTGGATCCTGTCTGGAGACATCACAGACATAGGAGCATAGACATAGACATCATAGGAGCCACTTGAGAGATGGCAATTAGCAGGGAAATAGTCACTGCATTCCTCCAAATCTGATAAACTTCTACCCCAGTGCTGCTCTGGCCTCAATGACTCCACAAGGAATGGCCACACCAAGCAGCCCAGGCAAGTCTTGCTAATATACAAAATATTTTGGATATTCAAGGCAGGTGAAACTATCAATACTCTCAATACATACCAACTGTTAGAGGATTAAAGTGGTTTGGTCACTGTCCATTATTTAATTGCTTGCTCATTTTAGGAAATCATCTTAGTTGTAAGTGAAACAAAGGAATGCAAAGGGTGCTGAGAAGTTACTGATGGCCAATAAAAGAGATTTTTTCCATTGAAATAACCCTTCAGCATTATTCAAGCAGTTTAACTCAGTCCTATCATCTCAATTTCATAGGCATCACATATGTCTATTTCTGACTGTGTTTCTCACCTCTCTCCTAAGTTTCAGTGTCACCTTGAATGCTCCCATTGTGACTCTTGTGGTCATCTGTAGTGGAACCAATACCATTCCTACCAAGGAGCAGGAGCCCTGCCTGCCTGGGAGACAGAAAATTCCCTGGCAAACAGCAAGGTCATGGCTAAATTCCACCCTCAAAATCCTATTATCTTAAACTTACTCTTTAAATGTAAATGTGGGCTTACAAGGCAGAAACGCTTTATACTTTTGTGTTTGCCCAAAATGAAATAACACAGCTCAGCCTGCTAAAAAGCTGATGTATTTGTTGCATATAAACGTTTCAAATAGGGAGCAATAAAACCTCCAGCTAAAATTAGAAAAGAATGGAAATTTTTACTCCAGTTATATAGACTGTTTTGCCAGCTTCTGGAATTTAGCAGCGTTTCTTATGGATGCGGAAAGAAAGAGATTTAAATATAAATTGATTCTAGGTAACACTTTCCAGGAATGATACAGCTGACAAATTGTGTGCTTTTTGCTATATAATTCCATAAAACACTCCAGTCACAGGCTGAAGACAGTGTAAGAAGTTTCATCTTAAATGTTCAAAGTTGAATAGTTGTGAAAAAATTCAAATCCAAGGGTTTGATATCTCCTGAGGTGGTGAGGAGGAGATAAATTCTGTGTCTATCTGAGGCACAAAGCAATGGGAAGCAACAGGAGGTGAGTTATTTTTTCCAGCGATAATAAAAACTCTTGCAGGAAAATGCTTTATATAAATGAATTAATAAAAATATATGCCTAAATTCTTTATTGAAGTACATCACAGTAATGATCACAGTAATTTCTTTTCCTGTACCATAATTACTTTTTGAAGTTAAATATTCCTACATGATGATTAGGTTTGATCAGAAGCTGCTTTTTTCTATTTCAGCCCTTTGGAATGAGAAGAGTCCTGTCATTTTTTGTTGTTTTGTAACACTTGAAGCACATGATGTAGGTTTAATTCTTTGCAGGCTATGGTCAACTTCTCTGACATCCTTCAAAATGATTCAGTGAAGAATCCCATAATAAAAACCTCTTTCTGCTTCTATGTTCTGTATGTTTAAAGTGTGTCTGAAAGTGAAAGGAAAATGAAGAATCTATAATTCCTAAATCCAAGTTGAGTGCCTGATGCTAAAATCCCCGTGGATCAATGTTTCTTATCTTTAACCAGATATTTACCAATTTTGGAAATCAAATAGCAAGATGTTTTTTGTCTACAATCTCTTGTTCTTATCCTTTAATGACTGTTATAAGGAAATACCTTGACATGCCAATGAGAAGGGATAGAAAAATGGAGAGTGATCAGAGGAACTACAGTGAATTCTCTGGAACAGGTGACAGGCATTTACAAGAAGAAGTTATACACATCTGTAAAATAACTTCACTGTGGGTAGTGCTTGTACAAAGCAGAGCAAACTTGGACAGTTCAGATGGGTTCAAATGGAGTAGTGTTCTTTGTAATATTGGGTTTTTTAACTATGAAAGAAAAGCACGTGTCCATGGCTACTCTTTTGCTCTGAAACACTCTTGTAGCTGCTGGTTCTGTTTAGGATTTAGAAAAGGTTTCCCATCAGCTGACAAACCACTGAAGTGTGGGCAGACACATCCATGTCATGAAAAACAGCTGGAGAAAAAGTATAGTGTGCAGCTGCCACTTGGGAATGAAGGCAGCTCCACTCCCCACTCAACAACATCCTTCCTTCTGCACATGAGATGCCCACAATGTGCTGGAAAACAATCTCCATTTCCAGTGAACACCCAGGGGAGGGATACATCTCTCAAAAGGTCCTGCAGCAGCTGCTCAGCCCAGGGTCACCTTCAGGATGATTAGATTATTGCTGTGGCTGAGGAGATGCAGAATCTTGGTGTCAGAAGGCTGTGGAATCACCCTGTATTGCCAGCCCAGAGCCCACAGCACAACACCCCACAAACACATCCTGGACAGGGGAGGTGGCAGTGTCAAGGCAAATGATTTGAAAGATGCATTTGATGCAAAACTTTTGCCCACCAACATCTGGAGTAGCTGCCAGCCATATCCCTGTCTGCTTTTAGCAGCCTGTGGGCTTCATTATTCTTGTGAGTGAAGTCATGGCATGAATGGAAGATCTAGGCTTCTAATTCTTCCAGGGTTTTTCCCCTTTTGTGAGCTAATTTGCTAAATCCTTTTCTGAACAGACAGTGAAATAAAACCCCTCCCTTCCTGCTACCAAAGCATCTCAGCTTGTCTCCAGCAATGTAAATTGAAACAGTCCTTCAGCCCCTGGACTGCATTCAAAATGTTTTGATTAAATTTAAAAGATGGAGTTAATTATAACAGTAAATAACATTAAAATAGTTCTAAAGATACTAATTTATTTCATGACAACTGAAGTAATAGCAAGTGTAGATCATTTTGCAAGAGGGAAAAGTAAATATTTATGTGTTTATCTGTAAGATGCTATGAAAGCTCTGAATGTAAGAGGCTTAAAAAGCAGAGTGCTCAGTGAGTGGGAATATCAAATCTGATAGTTTTGCTTTACCACACATAAAATAAATCAACAAAAGAAAAATGTTATCACATAGTGATAAGTGAACCACGTGTTCAGCTAGTTTGAAAAATAAAGGTAAAAGTGTAGATTCAGAATATCTCATTTCCTTCAACATTATGATATCATTGAGTTCAGCTATAAAGGAAAGTTTCCATAGCTTGGTGGTGTATTAAAATAAGATATCACTTGGTGTAGGGTGCATGGACAAAAAGCAGACACATCCCAACATTTGTTTTATCTTGCACATTTTATTCACAGCTTTTATTGTGAGAAAAAAACCCTTTGAAATTGAGACCCACTTAGCAGGTGCTGGGAGGGAATCCTGAATGCACTGGTGAGTTACCAAATGCCTTCAGGAAAGGGAATTAAATAACTCAAGACAGTTTGCTTCATCCAGCTTTACTCCTCTCTTTACCACCTTCTGCTCTGGGCCCCCAAAGTTCCAGAGAGATGAGGGAGCAGGGAGGGTACCAGGTGTTTGTGGAATCCTCACAGTGCCATTTCCACTGGAGAAGGGTCAAGGTCTGCCCCAGGGCTGTGGTGGGAAGGCACAGGCAGAAGTGGCATCCCAGGGTTTGGCTGGGAAATGTGCAGAGGGACTCTTTGGATTCAGCCTGCTCCTCCCCAGGGCAGCTGAGGCACCAGGGCTGTTTAAATTCCACCAAGCACCAGCAGCCTCTGGTGTGCACAATATTTTTGGGGAAACGCTCCTCCAGTCTGGGAGGATATGGGAATGAAGGGAGCAGCTCAGCAACAGTGGAAGATGCTCCTGTTAGTGCAGGAGAATCAGCCCCAGCCTGACTTCACTCCCTGGGAGAGGCTTAAAATCCTCCCTTATCAAGCACATCACTGAATTTGTGACATAGCTCAGCTCAGCTGGCCCTGGGCCTGGCTCAGTGACCTCAGTGCTGCTTTTTTACAATAATTTATATGAAATCTGTCCATGAACAGCATCACTCCTGTGGTTCATGTTCAGCTCATTCTTAAGCAAATGACTAAATCCCACTCTTTAAAAGGAAAAGCACAAGTCATTAATAAAAGTTACATGTGCTGGGAACAACACATTTTGTTATTCAGTATAGCTGACTTTGGCTTTTCATTATAAAGTCTCTGGCTCTTGAGGAAATGAGTAAAGAAGGAAGAAAATTGAAAGCTGCCTTTAGGTACCTTTTCATTATTTGCACAGGTGTAAATAGAATTTATTCAAGAGGTGGCTAAATCACAGAAATCCAGGTTTCTAGGGGTATTGTTCTATAGATGATAACAATAAGCTTAGAATCTGGAGAGTTAATTACAAGAAAGATAACAAATTCTATTAGCATGATAAATTATTCAGTGCTAGAAGTATTTTAAGTAATCTAAAGTACGGGAGAAGAACCCCACAGTTTTGAAAACTAGCATGGGACAGAAAACTATTCAATATATGCAAGCAATATATGATAGAGAATTTCCATTTGTTGCTTTCACTTGTTGCATCGGTATAGAAACAAGATCTCTAATTAGCCAAAGAAAATCAGCTCTCAGTTCACTTTATTTTGTATATTTTTTAAATCTAAAATCAAATAGTTATCATAAACATTTCTATATTCCAAATATGAGAGACAAATGGAGTAATTTTAATGATGTGGACTTATCCTCTATATCATTCCTTTGAATACAAAAGTGCTACTAATAACCAGCGTTATTTTTATTATATTTGCATAAAAAATTTGCATGAAATTGGATTTCATTGGGCCAGATGTGGGATAAAATATCTGGGATACATCTCATATCTGAGAGAAATCTCCTCACCTGCAGTAATGCAGGAGTTCTCATACTTTAAACTGTCCATAAGATCTTGAGTGTAGCTCACAGCTCTTTTGCTGTGATCCAGTTCTTTTCCTCAAAACCATGGATGCCAGGAGCTTCCTTCAATCCCAGCTTTCTTCTGATGGGAGTAAGAGTTCTCAGGTTTGTTAATCTGTGCCTCCTCATGCTGGAGTTTCGTGCTCCAGGAGAAGTTGTGTGACTTTGCTGGCCAGCTGATGCCATCTGCTGGGGTCTGCCTAAAGAACTGAACTGACTCACCATATTTTTCCAAGGAAGTCACTCAATTTTGGTTAATTTTAAAGCCAGTTTAAATGAACATATTTTTTCTCTTGCTCTCAGTTTCTGAGGCAATGAGTTCAGGCAAGACAACAGCTTTACTCACATGTCTCGATTGATTGGCTTTGGGGTTTTTTTTGTGTTACATTGCTCATTTAGCAAACTTTCAGATCCCTAAAAACTGCTGGCAGGAGCAGCAGAGTCCAGAGTTTTTCAATACAAGTTATAGTTACTGAGGTTATTTAAATACTTACTTAAAGGTTTAAATGTGTGATTTGTAGTTGTTGCCATAAAATATTCCATATATATACAGCATTTGTTTAACTGGGCTACTGCTCTGCCAGGTACAACAAGACCCAGCTGTAATGGTTTCATGACCTGCTGGACTTGCACAGGAGTTTCAAGTTCAATATTTAATAATAGAAATGAGCTATTAGAGGGAAGTAGAGGGAAGTGTTTGGGCTCTGTTGGTTTAGAAGAGAAGGATCTTCACCCTCCCCAAAGTGGAGGAATTGCCATGGGCAGTTCTAAGGGAAGTAGATCCCACTTGGAAACCTCACTGCCCCCGACTCCCCTGGAGCAGCAGGGCCCAGATGGAAATAAAACACAGAATGAGTCAGTGTGAAGTGGCATTGTCCAGAGGTTCCCATAAAACCTGAAGCACAAGCACACATCCCTTCCACTGGGTGGGTATGATACAGCTTTTTTTTTATTCTTTCATTTAGTCAGTTGTCTTTGCTACACTGACTGAGCCAAAACTGTAGCAACGGAAACATAAAAGTTGTAGTTAAAAAAAAAACAAAATATAGGAAGTGAGAGAGGATGTAAATTTTCCTTTCCAGTCAAGTGATTTCTGCAATAGGTACAGGCCTTTGTGTTGGGCAGAGTGTGACAGAAATGTACTGACCAAGAAAAAGAAAAAGGCTTTTTATTTGTTAATGTTGCTACCTTTTCATGATGATGTGTTGCTAATCACCCCACTCAGTGAGTTGGCACTCTGGGTGTGTTTGTGTAGATGAGAGGGGAGAAGTTGTAAAAATCTCTCTTGAATGTATTCCAGTATATATTTAACGAGGTCTCCACCTGCCAATCAATGAAACATGGAATTTCTGTGTCTCCAGAGGTCCTGGAGGCAGCACTGCTGGTAGTCCACAGCCACACTGCAACGTTTCAGGGGCTGCCTGGTGGGTCCTTGGGCTGGTACCAGAGCAGGAGGCAGGGGCTGAGCTGAGCACAGATGGATTCAGGAATAACAGCCCACTGAGAAGAGTTACCCTGGGCAATGCAGCTCTGTCCCTTCTGTAAACTGCACATGTGATTTCTTTCAGATACTTCCCTTGAATAAGCTTTAACTAAGTCTGATGAGGGAGTGGGGAATTCCTGATCCCTACCCCAGCCCTGTCCCCTCCGAGTGCACTGATGAAAATTACTTAGTGCAATTTGCTGAATTAGTGCAATTGCTGAAACACTACCAGGGTGAAATTTCTCTAATGGCTGCAGCAAGAGAATTTTGCATTTGCTGCACTGTGATTATTGTTAGATCTCTGGAGCACATAATGTAAATGATAATCTGGATTGTCCTTCTGAATTCCACATCATGTGAGAGCTGAGCACTTTAAATGCCTTTAAGGGAAAGAAGGAACAATCACTGTGTGATTAGTAAAGCTTTTTTTCAGACATATGATTATCTTTGTCCTAAACCTTCTGACCAGCAATTAATGCCTCTGATCCATTACTGTTTCCACCATTCAGGAAATGACAGATGCCTCCTCTGTTATTACTGAAGTATCATTTGCACAATTGTATTTCTGTCACACTCAAACCTCTGTACTGAAGCTTATTTCAAAGTGCATTTTCTTAATATTTGAAGGTTGCCAGTGACATTTTCTTAAATTTAATTGAACAGTTAAGATATCTGTCTGTCTGCCTTGTGCTGAAAGAAAGGAATAACAAGTCTGGGTTTTTTTTTCCCTACAAAACTAGTATTGATTGCTGTAGTTCTTTTGCCTGCTCTGAGAAAGCACTGCAGTTTCAAATATTTCATTAAAGAAATTGGCTTGGATATGCTATTTCATTATTTCAACAATATTTTTAGTGGTATTTCATTCTTATTCTTTATTCTTAGACCAGAATTATCAAGCTATTGCATGCAACAGTATTAGACAGGCACATGTATTCCATCTGTGGAATTTAGGAAAATACATCCCTTCCCTTAATTGAAAAGAAGCTGGGATTAGACTTGTAAATATTTCCATAAAATTGAACTGCCTTGTCTTGTATAAGAAAATTATAGAGTAAATAAATTTCAGAAAAATAAAAAATAAAAAATATAAATTTCAGAAAAATAAAAAAAGCTGCCCATGCACAAGTCTGAGAGGATTTCCCTTCTCCTGTCAGTTCAACTGCAGATGGGCACACAGTTTCTAGGCCTGAGTGTTCACATTTCTGCCTGATAACTTAGATGTGGGTGGGGCACTTTATTTTCCTCATCTGTAATAAATACAGAAATACAGGTAATGTGAAAATTGAAGTAGCTGGGTTGGAGATTCCTCTTGCAAGAATTACAGAATAACTTAAGTCCTTTATCCTTGTGACTGAAGGAGCTGGACTTGTCACTCTGTAGTTATTCCTATTAGTCAGTAGTTAATTTTTACTGCTTCACAGGAAGTCCACGAATTGTTTTTGTCAAAGAGAGGATTGCAGAACGTCATTAATTACATCATATCACATTTGCTCTCCCTGAGATTCAAAGTAAAACACTGTAGATAAAGCAGGAATATTTAGCCTTAATGATGGTATAATAGGTGATATGGATTTGCAGGAAAATACAGTTAAATGATTACAAATTTCTTTAGAAGTGGGGAAAAAATAATTCTTCTCCTTCCAAGTAAAGCATGGTTGGTGGCAAGGGAATGACAACTCAAAGCAGCCACTAAGAATTTCAGACAGTAAAGGAAGAAGGCAGTTTTCAGTTTTCAGTTATATTTTATATTTCAGTTATATTTTAGTTCTTTAGGCAGCAGGAGAACATCCACTGCTACTCAGCGATAAAAGAAGCAACAGCTTTGTTTCTGACCAATAGTCTGAGTTTAAAAAAAAAAAAAAAAAAAAGAGGAAGCTCTGTTTATATTCACAGACATAACAGATTTCAATGGAAGCTTATCAAAAGGGTAAGAATGACCTTATCACTTGGACTTATTATCACATGAGAATTATTTTAGCTGGCAATGAACCAGGCTGCAAACGAGGTGCAACTTCAAATCTAAGGAGGGAGGAAAGAGAAACAGTCAAGGAACAGTCATAAATTGTAAAATGTGAGTAAAACAGATGCAGAATTTCCATTAATTAGAGACAGGTTAAATCATTTCATGATGTTTTACTGGCCTACTTCCTCAACATAACTGATTTCTCACCTACTTAACTGTGTTTAGGATCCTGCTATTAATGTTCTAACATATCATAACAATTTTTAAATAACTACTTTCTCTTTTTTTTGGCGAGTTAATGAAAAGATGACCTATTTTTTTTTTTATCCTGGAGGGTAAACTAAACTAAAGGTTTGTCTATTACAAGCAAATAATCAAACCACTCTCGCTGAAATGGCCTCTTCTGAACTGTGTGGTATGGGGGAATTGCTAAAATGTGGCACATATTAAGTCTTTACTTCATTTAAGTGCCCTGCTCCTTCCTGTGGTTGTGGTGTTGTTTTCATTCCGTGTTTCGGCTGCAGCAGCACTGGGGGTCAGAGCAGACAGAGCCTGCTGGGACAAATAAACCCCTGGGATGGCACAGATCCTGCTCCAAGCATGCCAGAGAGGCCGGGGTTAGGAAGGAGCAGTGCTGCTCCCATGCCAGTGCCAGGGATGTGAGGTGAGGATGGATTCAGGGCTGGGCATTGCTCAAAGCAGAACCCTCCGGGGACTACCCAAGGAATGTATCAGCAGGATTCACACTGGCACTTCCTTCTTCCTTCTCTGCCTATGGAAAATCACCCCCAGCCTGCCCACGTGCAGCCCCTTGCTCTGCTGAAGCACTCAGTCACACTGAGCCTCTCATCACTCTGTATTTTCCCTGCTCCTTTGCTCCTCAGAGCTGGAGTAAACATGTCCAAGAGCCCATCTCACCCCTGACTGTGCTTAGGCACAATCAAGGGATTGGGGCAGTGCTGCACATGAACACTTTGCTTACATTGTGTTTACTCAGTGCTGAGAGAGCTTAGACACTCCCAGTGTCATTTACCTCGGGGTAGCAAAAGTGTTCCACTCTCCTGTTTCAGTGAGTACATCTGGACCAATATTCAAATATGTGCAGGGAAATTTGCACACTTATATTCCTGGGTATTGCTCCACAGACTTGTGGTTTTCCATATTCCTAACTTTTCCAACTTGATAATAGAATAATAGAATATTTAATTTTATAAAATCATAGAATCCTAAGGGTTGGAAAAGGCTTCCAAAACCATGGAGTCCAAGCTGTTCAATCCCCACCTTGTCCCCAGCCCAGAGCTCTGAGTGCCACCTCCAGCCCTTCCTTGGGCACCTCCAGGGATGGGCACTCCAAAGCTCCCTGGGCAGCCCCTGCCAAGGCCTGAGCACCCTTTCCATGGAGAAATTCCTGATTACGTCCAGCCTGACCCTCCCCTGGCACAACAATATAATAAGAGAGTAATAATTTAATAATTTAAATGGCTCTCACCTTGATGCAGCTTTTACTTCCTGGGCAAAAAGTGACCCTTTAAAAACAAGCCAAAGAACTCCTGCATTGCTCCAACACTGGAGCATCTGCAGTGGAATAACCACAGAGTAGCCCTAGGTCAGGTTTAGATCCAGCAGACAACTCAGCCCAAAAGAGATCCCATTGTCCTCCCATTCATCCTGAACTCCCGGGGTTACATTGCACAGATTCCTAAACGGTGAAGGAAACGACCTGAGGCTTGGGGGAATGAAGGGAAAACAGGGAAGAGCTGTGATGGATTTCAAACAGAGCTGTTTTGCATCGGTGGTCAGCAAAGCTGGCTGATCCTATTTGATAAAAGGTTGTGGGTTAGCAAGATGAAAACACAAAATTTCTGGATATGCCTAAACCTGACTGATTTTAAATTTAAAGATTCACGTGGTAAAATAATCATTTAAAGGAGTAAAGGGACTTTTTACAA
Source organism: Notiomystis cincta (assembly GCA_013398075.1). Lineage (NCBI taxonomy): Eukaryota > Metazoa > Chordata > Aves > Passeriformes > Notiomystidae > Notiomystis > Notiomystis cincta. The sequence goes on along the minus strand of VZRX01000674.1, from coordinate 118,820 downwards.
GGCACTTTTTGCCAGGGCCTAGAGTGCCAGGACAAGGGGGAATGGCTTCACAGTGAAAGAGGGGAAATTTAGGTGGGATCTTGGGAAGGAATTGTTCCCTGGCAGGGTGGGCAGGCCCTGGCACAGGGTGCCCAGAGAAGCTGTGGCTACCCCTGGATCCCTGGCAGTGCCCAAGGCCAGGTTGGACATTGGGTGTTGGAGCAGCCTGGCACAGTGGGAGGGGTCCCTGCCATGGCAGGAGTGGGATGGGATGGGCTTTGAGCTCCCTCCCAGCAGAAACAATGAGTGGATGATATAATTTAGAATAAGTTTGGTGCTAAAGGGCACATTTCTGCATGACTTCCTTTAATAGCTGCAGTCTCCAGCCTAATTCAGCCTTTCAGATAATTGCAGTGTGAGCACTTTTATTTTTCATAGTTGTACAGTGGGTTATTTTATTCTTGCTCTAGTAAAAACATGATTTTTGTTGTTGACTTTTTAAATAGTGAGCACTTAATTGGAAATAGATGCAACTGTAAGAGGAAAAACATTTTAATTAACACATTTGAGCTGGAAAATTTCAGATACCTGAGGAGCTGAAGCAGATTTCAAACAAAGGGTAGGATTTGTTGTCCATCATTTAAATTACAGATAATTTCATTGTAGGATAACTAAACAAAAGTTAATGAGAACATTGGAAGGTGTGTATTATTTAGTTTGTACACAAACAGTCTAATACTGAACAGAAGAAACAAGTGAAATCTATTAATTTAAATGCAAATTTTTCTCAAAAAGCCCATAGAAAAATGACTGTTTTGAGCTGTTTTCACCTTCTGTGAATGTTTATAAAACTTCTTTCAATATGATTTTTTTTTTAATTTTGCTTTTTCACTCTGAACTTAGAGAAACAAAGAAAATCTTTTAGTTTAATGTCAGCACTACATTAAGTTCAAAAAGTCTTACATTAAGACATGATGCACTTTGGAAGTGATAACTGGGTGTTAGTAAAAATCCTAAAATCCCAGGGTATTTTTATGAAAACTTGGACTCAAATGCAAATAAAGCAACATATGAAACATTTGTTCATTACCAGCAAGCTGACACAGGCGTGCCTCTGTTTAATTTTGGTTGAAATAATATCATGTGATTGACAACCTTTGATTAAAAGCAACAACACTCAAATCGCACATCTCCGATCTTCAGATGAGCCCTCAAGGGTAGGAAAATATCTGCTGGAAACTTTGGAGAAATACATTACTTGTGACCTCTCTCGGAGTAGATTTGAAGCACCATTTCCAGTTTTGGTTTACTCAATCCTCGGCACAACAAAAATATAGCGTTGAACTCAGCTGATTTATAATTTAATTCTGGGGGAGTTTGGGGAGGGACAACCCCAGCACCAGCACAGGCTGAGGGGAGCAGCTCTGGGGGAAGGACCTGGGGGTGCTGGGGGACACCGAGCTGTCCCTGAGGCAGCAGAGTGTCCCGGGGGTGCTGGGGGACACCGAGCTGTCCCTGAGGCAGCAGAGTGTCCCGGGGCCAAGGAGGCCCAGGGTGCCCTGTGGGCACGGGCAGAGCCTCGGCAGCAGCTCCGGGAGGGATCGGGGCTCGTGCCCCCGTGCCCGGCCCTGGAGGCGCCTCTGGAGCGCCGTGCCCGGCTCGGGATCCTCGGCACAGCCGGGCCAGGGAGCTCCCGGAGCGGGGCCGGCGGAGGCTGCGGAGCTGAGCGAGGGCCTGGAGCAGCTCGGTGCCCGGGAAAGGCTGAGGGAGCTGCGGCTGCTGAGCCTCGAGAGGAGCCCCAGCTGAGAGGGGCCCTGAGCCCTGCGTGTCCCTGTGTGCAGGGAGGGCTCCGAGCGGGGCCCCGGCTGCGCTCCCGGGCCCAGCGATGGCCCCAGAGCCACGGGCAGGGGCTGCTGCCAGCAATTCCCTGCCCAGGAGGCACAACTCCTGCCCTGGGCAGTGCCAGCCCTGAGCACTTTGTGCCCAGAGCCTGGGCAGTCTCCTCCCTGGGGACACTGCAGAGCCCTCTGCACACCCTGCTGTGCCCTGTGCTCTGGGATGGCCCTGCTGGAGCAGGAGCTGCCCCACAGGAGCCACGCTGGGCACCTCCAGCCTCAGCCATCCCGGGGTTCTGTGTTCCCCAGCCCTGCTGAAATCACAGTAAGATGGAGAGTGGGGAGCTGCAGCACAGTGGGGCACCCTGAGCCCTTGCTGGTGACATCCTGTAGTCCATGGGCTGGTAAATATTCCTGTGATGAGGAATGTGTGGAAATCCCACTGCCAGGTGCCAAAGCTGTCGAGTCTCACTATAAGGTCGTGGTCCTCTGACTGACCTGGGACCCAGTTAACACGTGTCAGCAAGGGATACAGGACTTGAGAAACTACAACCAGTGTAAGGGCAAAGCAAAAATGAGTATGGCCTTTCCTGTTTTAACCATCCTGGGATTCTGTGAGTTCACACGGGGCAGTTTAGACTCCCCATGCAGAGAGAACGAGTAGGATTAAGTTATTTCTACTTAAGTTACATCTGATTTACCCCAGGATGTCCTGTCTGAAAGCATGGCCTACTCTGTGTAAAATGTGCAAAAGCACAAATCCCATTGTGTGCAATATTCCCTACACAGAGGTGTGATACAGAGCAAACATCTCTCCACGTGCTGCACTCAATGGATTTATTACCAAAGTGTCCTGCCTGTGCAGCCCCTTCTCTGTGAAGGGTCTGTCCTGGCAATAGGCTCTGTGCTGTGCAAGTTCCTGCTCTGGGCACTGTTCATTAAAAGCACTGAGGGAAAAAATAATGTTTTGCACACAGAGCTGGAGTTAGGTCCAAAATAAGACATTTTAACACATATGATTTGGCACCCATTTACTGTTCCTTGGCTTCAAACTGTCTCCAAAGTCCTGCAATGTTGGTACAGCATAGTTCTCACAAAAGTTAGAACTAAAAATATCTGCACCACACTCTCTTTAGCGTTTATTTTTCTGGCTGATGTCACATGAGGAGAATGGCAGCTCCTGTGACCTCAAAAAAAAATCAAACCCAGCAAAGTAGTGGGAAACCTCAGCTTGGTTTCAGGCTAAAATTTTCATCCTTGATTATGACATGTGAAATGAGGACCTGCAGCTGTGGTGTCCTTCCAGCTTCCCAGTAATTCACCACTGGCCTTGCTCACCAGCAGGGATATCAAAGAGTACCATAAGTAATGCACAATGTCAGCCTGGAAGATCCATATTCTGATTTTCCACAGATTATTTATGTCATACTTTTTTTGGTTTAAAGTCTTTTTCCTTTTTTTTTTTTTGTAGGATGGTGTGGTTTGGTTTGGTTTGGATCTTTTTGAGTAGTAAAAGAGGTTATAAAATGAAGATTTTTGGTTGCATGTCTCTGGAGCAGGGATCAGCATTTTGGATCAGCTCAAGACCTCATACTGCTGGTTTTTTACAGAACTTTGACATCTGGAATGAAAGAGGTGTTTTACAGGTTAATACCACATATGTAACTGCAGAATAATTAATGTTTCTTCAACCATATTTTCTGACTCCTCTGAGTTGATATCCAGATGATGTGTGAAGTCAATTAAACTGGCATAAAGTATATCCAAGTCACTTTAATAATTCCTGAGACAACTCTTTTTTTGTTTGGTTTTATAGACACTTTTAAATTATTGCCAAGCCCCAAAAGGCTGTGGGCATAAATTGCCCAGGAAATGGATGAAAATAATTATTTTTGTTAATGTGCTTTTGTTATTTGAAGATCTATTTTAATAGCTTGTGGAATTCATAGCATAGGTTTGAAGCGCAACGTATTTTATAACCTTTCTGTGGACAGCAAACTGTACAAAATATCTTCTAAAATATTTGTAACAATTCCAGTGTTATTAGGAATAAAAAAGTACTGATTTCATATTTGTGGTCAAAATAAGTGTTTCATATAAAATAACAGGCAAAGGAAAAAGAGAAGTGATTCTTTTCTGTTAAGAGGGCATTTCAGAAAGATTTAATAAGGCATAGATGAAATGTATTCATACAATGGATTTTCATTTCCTTTTTGAGAAGAATTAGGAATAAGAAAAAAGTGTCATTCATTTTCTATCAAGGTGAAAAAGCCATTTTCTGACAAATTCCAAACAATTCTAGATCTGAGAAAAAGAAAATACCTTTTGATCCTTGGAATCAAAGAGAGACATCTCAGCAAAGCAGCGGGTACAGCTGTAATGGCAGAGCAGTTATTTCATCTGTTTATTTCCTGTCTCATCTGCACTGAGCTGTAAATTCCTGTAGTTCTGTGGGCTCAGAGTGAGGTGGGAAGCAATATTTTACCTCTCTTTAGTCTGAGGGAGAGCAAACTGGAGGAATGTGTCCTGTCTGGGGCACGGCACTTCAAGGAGAACAAGTAGTTGTGGCCCATTTGAAGCAAGCTCCCAAAACAGCTTCAAAAGATACCAGAGCAGCTTTTGAATAAAAATATAAATGGATTAAGGTTGTTCAGCCTAAGGGGAAGAGCACTAAACACAGGAGAGTTGCAGTTTTATTATTCAAGAACTTTTATTGTAAAAGAGCAGATGTGTGTTCATTGCTCCATCACATCAATCCTGGAGAGGATGGGAGTACTGGCATTAAGGAACTCGACTTAGGCCAGGCACGATGAGAAAACTGCTCTAATGGCTGGGCAGGCTGGCACTGGCAGAGAAGCCCCAGGGACTTAGGGAGTCTCCACATTTAGGAAGAGTTTAGAGCAAAGCTAACAACTCTCTCCTGGGAAAGACACGAGTGTAGGCTGTCTGAGGGGTAGTAGAGGATTGGTGCACATCTTGTGCTCCTATCCAGCCTCTGTCAGGGATTTTTCCTAATTCCATGAATTCTGATTTTGTTCCTAGCACTTCATGTTTCTTCTGAGTGCAGAATTCAAAATACATTTGAAGGAAAGGAAGGATGAAATGGAAACTCAGCTTTATTCCTTGAAAATTATATTCACCTATGTTACAGGACAGAGCTTGCAAGTGGCCTGTCTGACTTGAACATGAGGTGGCTGAATTCCATAATGGATGGGATTTTATCATCATCATCATCATCATCATCATCATCATCATCATCATCATCATCACTGCCTTTATTACAGAAATTAACCTATTCTGAAGACCTGTTGAAATTAATTTCATACCCTGTAGCAGCAAGTTTACAATCAACAAATAACCTGACAGTGCTCTTTTTAACTAATATAAACTTCAAAGCTATTTATGGGTAGCCAAGTGTTTCTCACAAACATATCCATACATATATCATTTTTGTATGACACAAATAAGTTCTTGAGAGATATGGGAAAGGTTCACATACAATGAGGCAATGGAGAGACTGAAATACCACTGGAGCTGAGGTAATGGGACAGTTCCTTCTTTGGGCAAGAAAACATCTACTTGTTCATGATGTAATGCAAAAATAACATGTTCTGTCAGTCAAAACCCTAGACAAAATCCAGCTGAGAATTTTGGACAAGTCTTCCTGTGGCAAAGTGGGAATGTTTTTCTACGACATCATTTGATTTTTGCAAACATCTACACAGTAACCATATCACACCTCGTATCAGGCAGAACAAAATCAGCTTTTATTATTGTGTATTTATTTTCTAACAATGTGGGAGTGTTTTTGCATGATTCCTCCTTGACTGAAGAGCCAGCTCCTTCATTTTTCCCTAGAGTGTGTGGAAAATTGTGCTGTGCCGTCTCTCTGGTGTCACCCTGCATTGCAGCTTTCTCTTAATAGTATTTGCAACACGTGAAAATGAAGGTTTCCATTTAGTGACAGCATAATTATTTGGCAGACTATTTCTAAAATGTTGAAAGCACAAGTTTTGGCTGCTCCATGGCAAAGGCATAAGGGGACATATGGCCACAGTTCTTTATGCTGCAATTTTTTATGCAGAAGGAATTGGCCTTTGAGGAATGAGTTGGCCACAAAATCATTTCTCATTCAAGGGGCAGTTGTTGAATCCCTTGACTTGTTTTACTGTTGAGGTCTGTGGGATACCTGTTCCCAGGAGGCCCCAAACTAAGTGAAAAGACAAATATTTTGGGAATTTCCTATCAGCCACACTGAGAATTCCTCAGTGCTGCTCTGTCTTGAACTGCAATATCTCCCAGCATCTTCTGCTCGCAGGGCAACATGATGTCCCCAGTGCCTGGCCTGGTGGGTTGTGATTCTAAGATTGTTTTCCTGCATATTTTTTTACTGAGGACATAGATTTTCTTTCAGAGCTGATTAATGTGGGTGCCCAAAAATGGAGGTATCATGGAAAATATAGTTCGAACAATTAATCTGCTTGAAGGCTTGGGAAAGAGAGAAGGGAGAGAAGGGCACAGCTGATTCTGCAGCCAGAGCAGTAAATGGATCCCTGACAAAGCAATGCAGGTCTTGCCTACTGCTCCACCTGTAGCAAAAGAGAGTTCATGGAATGGTTCCTGGAGTTTCTACTGGATTTATAGGACACCAGACAATAAAAGATGCAAATCGTAGTTATTTATTGCTTCTAATGAGTGATCAGACCAGGATAGATTTTGATTTAGCTTTCTTTTCTGGAGTATTCAGATCTTCAGTTTTGAGCCTCTTGTGGTCAGAGAAATCACAGAAAATGGCTGTTTAATTCTCTAATATTCTAAGATTACAGTCCTATTAGCTTGCTTTATGAAACAGGTGTATTTTTTTCTCATAGTTTTATTGGACAAGTTGTTTTGTAGGCAAAATGGGAAATATACTCTGCAAAGAGTTAATTATTCCACTGAGGTTCTTATAGTAATTGTGGAGATAAAATTTAATGTTTTTCACTGTAAGTAAATCAGTGAAATAGACATGGTTTTTTTGTTTTTAATTCAGAGATTTGGAGTTCTTGCCATATGATATATACATCTAATACTCTGGATTTATAGATAAATCCACATTTGTACAAAAAATCAGAACCTGCTCTCTTTGTAATGAAAACAGTTGAAACTTAACATTACTTAAGTAGCATTGGATTTTAATTAATAACCACATGGAACAACTGTTCAGATAAGAATACTACCTTTTCTTTTGAAATAAATAAAATAAAGTGCATTGTGTGAATGATCACAAAGACTTTCTCTTGGAGTGTGCAAGATAAATAATTCATTAAGTGAGCCCAGCAGTTGCAAGCAGAAGATAGGCTTTATCAATATGGGAGGGGTTTGTGATAAGGAAGGGTTGTATTGATGGCTTGATGTGACACCTGAGAGCCCAGAGTTGCTGCAAGGAATGACTGGGAGGCAGAGCAGCTCCGAGTGGATTCACTTGGATCTGCCAAGCTGAACAATTGTACTTTGCTGCTGTTGGTCCTGCATCAGGCAGAGATGGCAAACAAAGGGTCCTCCTCTGCCTCCCTTCATTAATGTCATGGCTGATGGAATTCCACTCACAGATCTTTTCCATGGCCTCTCTTATCTCCTGTCAGCAGAATGACTGAGAATGTTTGGGGGTAACCATGGGATTATTGGGAAAAAGTTCATGCAGAATTTGCCAAGGAAGCAACAAGAAATAAAGTTATTTATGAGTTACACTTGCAGAACTAGAGAAAGAGTCTGGATGTGGATCTGAATCCTGGCTTATGAACCTTTTCCCCCTAGATCTCAAGGCAGGGACTAATGATTTTTAAATAATAGGTGTAATATAAGAAAGGAGCAAAGAATTTCCCTTCCAAGCTGTCACACATATGGTCAGGCAGCGACAGATGTGGGAGGGAGCAACTGGGACCTTTTAATTTCTCATTTTGATTCTATTCTAAAAGACAGAACATGATCTGAATCTCACCTGCAGAGCTGTACTAAAGGATGAGCCAGGGACAGGTAACCCAGACTTAATTCTCAGACAGATGAAGAATCTGGGGTATTTTATCACTTGAATTTATTTCAGCATCTTCAAGGGGAGTTAACAGTTGTAGAGATTATTCATTCAGAAAAGCACACAGAGCATTACACTATTCTTCATTTCTGCAAGGATACCACATGGGCAATTTAGACTCCAAGTGATCAAAATAAGACACTGGTCAGGATACAGTTTTTCCACCAATTTAATCAATATCTTTGACCTTAATTTCAAATAGGAAGGAAGGGAAGGAAGGCAGATGCCTTGTATCATGTACAAACTTGCCACTTTCCTTCACTAATTACCTCATTTCATAGTAACTACATCCCCTATTATCAACTCTCTTTATATGGAATTTCTCGCTGTAGCACATTACTCCAGTGAAGTGACTCCACCTTGTTCCAGAATACAGTCTCTGACATACCATGGATAGGCCAGATGATACTAAAATATCTTGGTTTTCTCAAATTGAGAATGTAGGTGTTTCTAGTTTCTTTGGGGAGGAGTGGGTCAGAACAGGTCTAAAATATCCTTTGCAGTGCTCTGGTGCCTCTAATCCCATCGTGGTGCAGAGCAGTTGTGTTTATCCTACCTTTGATAAAACAAATGTTAATTTTTTTTCTGTTTCAGACTTGTTATTATTGTCAAATTGGAACTAAGGCACGTCATTAAGTGAATTTGCCTGTTATTGGAGAGATTTTCTGTGGAAAGGCTGTTACAGAACTCAAAGCTGGGATCTCCATGAAGTGCAATTTAAAAATTGGTTTTAAGTGCACTTCACATCGTTTTGCTCGTGGTGAGAAATATTTACTTGGTTTCACTGCTATAAAAAGCAAACTGGACAGGCTTGTGTGATGGAGAGCACAGCAGCAGAATCTCCACTCTGTGTCTTCAGCCACACGGAGACCACAAAAATTTTTAAAAGTAACACATAAACAAATAAAAGACTTACAAACCACATGTATTAGAATCCCCTCCTTACATTTAACTCTGTCTGAGACTCTAAATCTAAGATTGTTTTACACTCCATTTGCAAAAAGAGAAGTTTGCAGAATTTGGCAGAATTTGGCCAGAATACCCAACTTCCCACAAGGTTCCCAACATTCAGTTTGGATGATGTACTACAAGATCAACTGCTTTCTAACTTAATTTCTCCATTATTTGCAGCAGAAATGTTATTAGATATGGATTTCTGATATGTACGAGTAGGTGAGTGGTAATTTTGAAGTATCTGTGTGGGAACTGCTGGAGGAATTATTGTGCTGCTGAAATCAAACTGTGATTCAGATTTAACCTAATCTTACCCTAAGCTATTCTGAATATTATCATCACCTTTCCATCCCTTCTGAAAATAAATAGGGAGGTAAAATACTCTAAGTAATGCCTTGTTTCCTTGTTTTATATTCTGACAAACTAGAACAATGGAATTCAATTTTCTATAATTAAAAACAAAGGAATCAAAACTTTCTATGCATTTTGAAGAAGTATAAAAATTGAAAAGCTATTGATCAAAGTTCAGGAACTATTCTTGGTATAGTGGCCAGGTTTCAGTTAACATTTAGAATGTTGTGTGCCTGAGAACTTCCTGTGGGGAATGTGTATGAGTATTCCTGCAGCCCATCCTCCAAGGGCATTGTTTTCCAAACTGCTGCTGGTCTGAGAGGATTGAAATGATGGCTTTAATGACTCCTCTGTGGTAAACACTGGAGTTTGCTTGTGTTTGCCTGCTGGTATTTTCTTCCATTTAACTGTGCCCTGTAATAGCTGCTAAACAACAATTTATTTAGGGTTCAGTTGGGAAATTCAGCCCCAGTTCAGGGTGAGTTAATCTGTAAGAGCAGCCAAGCCCAGCAAGGCGAGCCCTGATGCACTTTAGATCTTTCACTGTGGCAGTGCAGTTTCCAGACCACTGATCACTCTCCATTCCCTGTGGTTTGGGCTTTTCCTACTCCATGGCCTGCAGTGCCATCCTCTCCCTGTCCCTGTCAGCAGGGATTGCAATGCTCTATCTTTGGCCAGATTTGTGTCATGCCCAGGACTCCCAATATTTCTGCTTTCCTCATCTATTTGTGGTTCTGGGAATATTCTGAGCACCTCCACCTCCTGCTCCCCAAAGCCCAGTGCGTGGCACAGCCTGCACTGGGGCATCCCTGTGGAGCATCCTGTGGTTCACCACTAGACCTGGCAGAGGGGATTAGGAACAAGTTGGTGCAGTTAAATGTGGATATTGAGACTTCATGTCAGTCCTCAAGCAGAACAAATTCTGTGTTTGCCTCCATTTATCTCTGTTGCCTGATCTTTTACTAGAATGAGTAATAATTCCCCAAGAATTGGAGTCCATGGTGCTCCTTTTCCAGGGAATTTTAAAACTTGGCCTTGCAGAAGATTTTCACTTTCCTTCAAATCTTTCTCAGATTGCTACAGCTCAGTGAATTACTAGAACTGATCATAAAAATGAGCCTTCTGGGGGGAGAAGTCTGCCAGAAGTTGGGGTTTTGGGTTTCTTTTTCCTTAGCTAAGGTCAGATTTTGTCTGTATTTCCAAGTGTCATCAGACAACTGACAGTAGAAAACTTCTGTAACAACTGCATCAACACAGCCATGTCTCAAAGCCAGGCTTGTTTCCATATTCAGCAGCTTTGCTTCAAGCACAGAACAAACTAAAAGAATTGAAATTTCTGCAGTAATTTATTTCCCAACAGAAACTTGAAAACTTGTACATTTTTGTTGCACCTCTTTGCTAGGAAAAAAAAAAAATTTTTATCTTGTTCAGCTGACAGGCTTTGGAAGATAATGGCATTGTGTTAATGTTTCAGGTTTCCTGTTAATATATATATATATACATATTGCTTCAGAATCACCCCTGAAAAGCTCAAGCCCTGTCTGGTGTTAGATGTTAGGTGGTAACAAGAGCAGATGACTGAGTTTATAAACATGCTGCTGTACAATCTCTCTACTGTGTTTTTTTTAACAAATTAGTAAGATAATGAGTGATATTATTAGAACATATTGACTTGTATATTTTGAGGTGTTGAGGTCTTTGTTTGTTGAGGTTTTCTAAATTCTGTAGCTTGAAAAGTAATTTTGAATAAAACAGAAAGTGAGGAGTTTTGTGATAATGGGAATATATTTGCTCTACCAAATAGTCTTATTAACATTTGAACTGTTTATTTTAACAGTTTCCTTCTAACCTGAGCAGTAAAGAAAAGCCCTGATTTATGGTGTCCCATAAGGGTTTGGAACATTGGCTTACAGGATTTAGATTGTTTTGGTATTTTGTTTGTTAGCTTAATTATAGTACTTCTTTCTACAATACTGGATTCTGATTTGCTTGAATAACTTGAAAAAATGGTTTTTTTTCCTACTTAAATTGTAGAAAAACCACACTGATGGCAAAATTATTTGAGCTCTTTATAAATGGGAATGGATGTGCTGCTTTTGCTGTGATTCATGAGCTGGGAACCCTCGGGTCAGCTCTTGGCTCTGGGATAATTTGGGTGGAGTAGAGCATCATTAAGTGGGATGGGAGGTCTTGTAGTTCAGGGGATGCTCCTGAACAATCTGCAAACATCTGTCAGTCCTGAGGAAAAATATTCCAAAGCTGCTGTAGCACTTGAACTGGAGGATGAGCAAGGCTGTCTAAAAATTGGAACCTTACCCTTCCTGCACCTCAGCTGCACTGCTTGCACTACAGAAGGATAGCAGTGCTACCCTCTGGATGAAATCTTTTAAATTGTAACAATTATAAATGTTGCATTAACAGGAGCCATTGGAACTCCTGAGCCAGAAGCCCTGAAATTGCAAAAAAAGAGTGAAAAAATGAAAGAATATGAGCTGACATATTTCTGTACAATGAGATGAGTGCTGCTCCCAGCATCCCTGCAAACTTGCATGGGAAGGCTATGGACTATAACACTGAAGGAAGGGGGACAGGATTGGAAATCTGCTGTAAAATAAAAAAGTTTAATATTAAACAGCTTATTTTTAAATAGTAACAGCTCCTGTGTTATCTTGGGCACTCATTTACTACTATTGGCAGTCAGATCCTGAGGGTGAGCTTATAATTTAATGCTTTGCATTAAAGAACTATTCTCATCTAGCACATTTGCCTTGTAGCCTCTGCAAATAAATAACAAGTGTGCCATGAATCACAGGCCAGTGAGTGCCACGGCCAAATGGCTAAAACTGCCCGGGCCATTTTTTGTAGCTGTGGAATAGGAAACATTTATTACAGCCATTATAGACAGCCAAGTGATTTAAGAGCCAAAGAGGGGTCATTTATATAATGTTACAATTCTTTTAACTCTGAGAAAGGAATCAAATAATCAAGGGTCCAAACGGGCTCTACAGCTGCACTGCAGACCCACAAGCCTGGGCATTGCTATAAACCCAGACCATCAAGTGGAGCTGAATTTTACAGCTGTACATTTCAGTGCTCTATCTTCTTGCCTGACTTCAATATCATCAAACTTCATGCTGTTTGAAGCACCAATAGAGATAAAGTTTCTTTCCTTGCACTTTGCTTCCTTTGGAAATTAGAAAAGAACTTGGTAAGTCACAGAAAACCCTTCACTGTATCACTGCAAAACAGTTTTGGAAATGATAATATTGATACCTGGCCACAGCTGCTTCCTCAGGCATTCATAGTTATATCAGACATGTTGCTCATGCTGATGCCAGGAATATGATCTGGAGGGGAAGCAAAGATTTATTATTAATAATGCTCATTCTTCTGTTGTCACAGAATCACTAGGATCTGCTCTTTGAACTGGGCTCTGCAGAAAGAAAGCCACAGATATTGAACTTTAAAGCAAGAGATAACTGAGAGAAATAAATGTTCCAAATGGTAGAGTGTATTCTGGTAAGCACTTGGGAGACCAGCCTTGGTGGGAGACTGGAACAGAGACTGCACTGAAGTGAAATAATTGCTCAAGGGGTTGATGTATTTTCTGCAAGCACTGGTACATCACCAGAGCTCTCTGGAAATGGTTTGAATTGCTTGTCTTCCAGACATTTGGCAGAAATCACCCGGGGATGTGGGGGTGTTACATCTGTTCATGGCTAAGGATGGCCTTCAGAAGAACATTTTTGCTTGCCTTCTCAAAGTCATTTGGAGTCACATCTGCCTCTTTGCAAGGTATGAAGTTCTGTACCGGGAACTGCTTCATGGTTTTTAATATTGTTGAGTTTTCACTTTGAATTTCACTGTAGGTTTAGAGAATTACCTCCTATTCTTCGTGCTCTCTGTAAAGTGGCCTGCTCAGTCTCTGAACGCAGGAAACTTGCTGAATTTCCCTGGGGCTGGTGATCTTATTACTTTATATTCCTTGAATTAATCCTCCTGCGAATCATTCAAATATTTTTTAGCCCTTAAAACTTTCAGAGCTCCATATTATTATGAAAGGTTTAACCGAGCTAAAGTTGTCAGGACAGGGTTTAATTTTGCAGCCCCCATCTTTCCAGCCTCACAAAGATGCCTGGTTTGCCCTCCAGTGCATAAAATTTGAGACTCTGAATCGTTCACCTCCAGGAAGCACTTTCCAAAACTGAGGAGAAAATTGCATATCAGCAGTACAAGAATTGATGTGTCAGTGAACACCTCTCCCTCCTTATCTGTTGCGTTATCTCTTCCCAGCCTCCTTTCAAAGGACCCCAGGACCTGCTGCTCCAGCTGTAACTCTCAGCAATGGCTGAATTCCACTTTTCAGCAGTAATTGTCTCACACTTTGCCCTGCAGCTCAAGCAGGATCCTTTTCAGCTTGTGCATGGGTTCCTGGCTAGGAGGAAATTGTTTTCCCACTGCCATGTGGGGTCTCTCACCCACAGTTTGCAGCACTTCTGCTTCATAAATCTTTCTTGTGAGGGAGTAATTTGGTTTAACCATCCTTGCCCCTCTTCCCAATGCCAGGGATGTGCCTCTGTGATAACACAGGACCTACAGCACAGATTCCTTCATTAGTGGTTTCTGTGGCTCCAGACAGAGCTTTCACAAAGCTGTCTTTATTCAGGGCAGAATCTGGGCTATTTGGTGGGCTCTATCTGCAGTAGTTTTCATGCCAAAGTGTAAATCAGATTAAGACAATTGATTTGATGGGATGAGGAATGAAAGCTCCTGCTCTGAGAGGAATAGTGGTGTGTGTCTGTTTGTGTGTTCAGGACTCTACCTCAAAACATACCTACTCCAGCACTGAATTTCAGTGTAGGATATGTAATGTGTCTCTGCCACAGTAGGAGTACATTTCTAAAATTTACTTGGAATGTAGATTAATAATATACTCAGTATAGATTTCTCTGTACATTTGTTATGCATCTCTTCATTTTCTACAGGAGCAGAAATCTCTGCCATAATTCCAGCTCAAGGAAGCTGACAGGGCTCAGAAAAGATAATCTGATTGCTGCACTTGCAAAGCACCCTCCCTTTCCAGGACCAAACCCAAGGACAACAAAAAATGCCAAAGGAATAACTATCAATTACATCCTTCATAGTGGACACTGCCAGGGGTAGTGTTTATCATCAGTTGTGATCTCTGATCACTCAGTGAATACACTGGTCCTGCAAATGCTTGAACCCAGCCAGGACTGTAAGAAATATTCCCAGTAAAGACCATAATGGATCATTAGTACCAGATTGAATTCACTCTTGATTTCCAAAAGAGTTTCTGACAGGTTGAGAACATTAGGGCTGTTCAGCCTGTGGAAGAGAAGATTGAGTGGAGACCTGATGACAACTTTCCAGTATCAGAAGGGGCTACAGAGAAACTGCAGGGGGACAATTCATCAAGAAGAAATTTTTCCCTCTGAGAGTGGGCAGGCCCTGGCACAGGGTGCCCAGGGAAGCTGTGGCTGCCCCTGGATCCCTGGCAGTGCCCAAGGCCAGGTTGGACATTGGGTGTTGGAGCAGCCTGGCACAGTGGGAGGGGTCCCTGCCATGGCAGGGGTGGGGCTGGATGGGCTTTAAGGTCCCTTCGAACCCAAAACATTCTGTGATTCTATGAGTCTCAATAAATAGGGATTCTTTTATCTTGGCCTATTTGGATGGTCCTGCTTTTTTTCAGTCATATTTTTAACTCAAATATTAATATTTTTTTAAATGGGTGCTTGATGTATCCAGATAATAAACTAAACAATGTTTGTACTTCCCCCATCATCCTGAGAATATAAATTTCCCCTTTATGAAACCTCTACTGCTGTTTCTTTAATCCACTTTAAAATGTGAAAAACAACCTACTTGAGAAGGTTGTTGAGTCCTAAAAATGTCTTCATCTTTTCTTTATTAATATTTCTTTATTAAGAAGCAGCTTTTCTTTATAAATATCAGAGCAGTGTGACTAACTCAGAGGTTTCCAGGTGATCCAGGCAGGAGAAGACACTGGGCAGCTGGGTTGGCTGCAGTCAAATTCGTTGCACTGGAACTCTCCAGTACCCTTTGAAGGTGCCACCCACTGGGTGCTGTTGTCATCAGCACCTGCAGACCCACAGACCTTGGCTCTCTGAAGCTGGGATAGGCTCAGCTGGGTTTTAGTGTCTGGCAGAGTTGCCATTTTGTACCGTCATTGTATATCCAAGGCCCACATCTGTCTGCTCTGGAGGGCAGTCTTCAACTTAGAACTCTCTAAAAGAGAATTTTTGGCTTTGGAAATTGATAGAAAATGCATCACTGTTTATTCAGAGCACACCTCTGTGCTGAAGGGGAGAAAATGCAAGTTGTGGAGTTAAATGTTTGCTCTAGGGTGCTGGAATTGCTATTTGTTCATCACTAAAGACTTGAATTCTGTCCTTCATTTAGTTAAAATACTGTTTTCTGATATATTCTAAAGCTATTGATAATCTGTCCTTAAATTACAGATGAAAAGCTATAGACTATCCTAAATACATCTCCTGGTCTCAAACAGATGAAAGGAACTACCTTTTCCACAGCATGTTGCTAAGTTCAATTTATTGCCATGAGAGACTGGAGCCTGGAAGTGTAAATGGGTTCTAAAAAGGGTTTAGCTAAATCTGTTGGTTGCTACTAAACATGATGCTCTACAAGCAAGTGCCAGCTCCAAGAGTTCCTAATCTTGTCATGGAAGCTGAGAAATGCTTTGTGGAAGGATTGGATTCTTGGTGTGGTGAGAAGAAAAGTGTCTTCCCTCACACAGAGAGATGTTCCACAAGCAGGTCTGGTATGAGTTTTCCTTGGGTATGGCAAGAAGTGAGTAAAAATCAGGGTGTGAGTAGCAGAATGTCAAGAGCAAAGCCCCATTCCTAAGGTAGTCCCATGGAAAGTGAAACCATTTCATTTTTACCAAACCATTTTTACAACTTGAAGGAATTTTGAACAAGTTTGTAGATGATAATTAACTGGGAGGAATTGTTGACTACCAGGAAGGCAGAGAGGCCCTGCAGAGAGACCTTGACAGAAGGGAGGGCTGTGAATCACCAGTGTTCAATAGGGGAAAGTGCTGGATCCTGCACCTGGGATGGGGCACCCTGGATGTACAGACAGCCTGGGAATGAGAGCCTGGGGAGGGGCCATGGGAAGGGACCTGGGGTCCTGGTGGATGGCCAGGTGGATCTGAGTCAGCAGTGCCCTGGAGCCACAGGAGGGACATCCCTGTCCTGGGGGATCAGCCCAGCAGCACCAGCCAGGCCAGGAAGGGATTGTCCCACTCTGCTCTGGGCTGGGGCGGCCTCACCTCTGGCACTGGGACAGTTTGGGCATCACAAGGGAAGAAAAGGACATTAAGCCAGTAGAGTGTTTCCAAAAGAGGCCATGACAAAGGTGAAGGGCCTGCAGGGCCACCCAAGGAACGGCTGGGGGCTGGTTTGGCTGCACAGAGGAGCTGAGGGCAGAGATCCTGGGGCAGCTCAGGGGCCGCTCCAAGCTCTGATCCAGACCAGGGACAGCACCCAGGGAGAGGCTGGAGCTGGGCCAGGGCAGGCTCAGGCTGCAGAGCAGGGAAAGGTTCTGCTTCCCCCAGAGGGTGCTGGCACTGCCCAGGCTCCCCAGGGAATGGGCACAGCCTGAGGCTGCCAGAGCTCCAGGAGAGCTTGGACAGCACTGCCAGGGATGGACAGGGTGGGGTTGTTGGGGTGTCTGGGCAGGGACAGGGGCTGGACTGGATGATCTTTGTGAGACCCTTTTCCTTCAGGATACAAAATGAGAATATCCATCTCTGTGATTCTCTCATTCCATGGCACAAACAGTTGTGCTTCTGTAGTGAGGAATGGAAGTAGCACATTAAGAGAATATCAGGAGGGGCATTGTTCCTTTTATTCCCAAGGCAGGCAGAAATGGGTATTTGTAGAAAAAGAAGATAATTCTGGTCTTTATAAAAGGATAAAATGAACTCTTAACAATTTTTAATCAAATGGCAAATAGCAGTATCTTATTAGCTAATAAATTCACCAAGAATTTAGGGAATTTAATCCATTAATCTTAAATCTCTGCATAGACAGGAAGTCATTGAGATAATGAGTCACCTGAGGCAATAAGATTCAGTAGAAATCAAGCAGCTAATTTTTGTCTGTGCCTGTGAATATTTCTTGCAGGAATGCTATCTCTTTCTCTTGAGAGAAGTATTATTAGAACCTTCTGCACTCCTTTCATGCCAGAATGCTGGAGGAACCACACGCAGGGCTGGGTCTCTGTGCTCTTTCAGGCATTCACGTCTTTTTTTGATGCTGAATAATTCATGGAGAGCATTTGCTAATAGAAACATGTCAAACAAACATTCCATCTAAATTTGGCTATTTGTTTTAACATTTTAATTCCTCAGCAATTTGAAGCATGGCTTTTAGTGCATTTATCTACTTCCACTAATGCTTTTCCCCCTGGAAGAAACACCCATTTCTTCTCATTTTTTTCAATCTAATCTTCAAATAATTGCACCAAATAAGTTTCTTTTTTTCTTAGCATATTTGGCTGTTTGAATTTTTAGTTTCTACACAAGAGCTTAGAATCAAATGACTAAAATGTGATGTATCAGAGTGTGCATGTGGTGGGGTGATGTGATGGAATTCAGGAATACCAGCAGGGAAAAATCAATGTTTATCATGATCTTTTCTCAGTGTGAAATGGACTGAGAAAGGATGTTATGTAGCATGAAATCATGTAGAATGACCTTGAAAGAATTTAGAAGGTAATCATGAGCATTCTGTCTGAGCCTGCAGATTTATTGTAGCACAAAGATGCTGTGAGTTCACCTATTATGCTCCTAAGTAAACAGAGGATTTATAATGGACATCTGTGTGATTAAAAGCTCAGTCCCCAGAGAGGAGTGAACACCTCATAATTTACAAACTGAAAAATGCCGACTGAGATGTCAGAGACATTTCTCATGCTTGGAATTAATTTCATATTAAGGGAGTTTAAAATGTGGCCTCTTTCTCCACGTTGGAGGGAGGGATTAAATCTTTGTTTATTGTGCATTTTTATTTTTTACTTTCTAACTCTATGTATATGATTATTCTGGAATCTTTGCATGCAAAAGAGACTTGGGAAACAGTCCTGCCATTTTAGAGTCTGTGTGATCATCAGGAATTTGTTCTCTGTCCAACCACCACAGGACAAATGTTTATCACCCAGTTATCCTCATTCTGGTCACAATTCCTATCTCTCCTCCACTTCCTTCCTATGCCTCTATCCATGAAAGACAATTTTTCTTAAGTATTCAATGGGAAGGTAATCAATATCACTACTAAGTAAACATAGTGTGAGCAGGAGGTTTGCATGTGGATAGAAATAATTCTGAAAACTGTTATAAGCTGTCAATGTTCACAGCAATGCTATAGAACAGAACATCTAATTCCATTCTGGAATATTTTCAGATGCCTTGGAAAACTGCAATTGACCCATACATCCTGATGTTTTGAAAATGTCTGAACATGCTGCACCCAAGGTTCTCCTATATTTGAAAGACCTGCAAAATCTATTCTTGCTCTTTTCATTAGTTTAAAAATCATTTAGAAACTCTTCTGCTTCTGCAGGTTCACTTCTCTGTCACTTAATTTTTGTTGTATTTTTATTAATCGATGTCATTCTGGTGATTTTCAGCTGCCATCGTTCTCCCATTTTCCTGCAAGGCCTCCTTTGCAAGTCTTCTCTCAATGTTGTTTTTTTATGTGATTCTTGATGTCCTCCACTTATCCAAACCCAGCTGCTCAATGGACAAATCAGTGAGACAAGGTTTCCATTCTCATAGTGACTATAGATGTAATTACCTCCCAGTTGTCTCAAGGAAGGTTAATAACGTTGGGAGGCATTTTTGTCTCTATTTTTAAAACAAAAATCAAAATTCAATTCTTTCCTGCCACTACTCACCATCAACTCTCAGGCACCAGAGTCTATTTATTGTGTGAGCTCGAACAGCTTTGAAGTAGAGGGTTATTTTTTTTTTTTTTTCAACTCAGGCATATTGAAAGTATTTCATGTATTTGAAAGTTCTTCTGCTAAATAAAAAGAATATTTTCAAGGTATACACTTAAAATGGAAGCATTAGAAGATTGGTTTGCAATGCTAAATCTTGATTACATATAGATTCTTCCTTTTCTCTGTCAGCTGTAATGATGTTATAGATGTGTATTAGGGGAAGCACATTATTTTCCATTGAATTGTGTGAGTCAGAATAGATTTCTCTCTTTTCTCATCAAAGAATATTTTGACTAATTTTCTTAGGCAATATTTTATGGAAAAGGTTTAGCTTTGAACTTTTTTTCCCACACTGGGAAACTTTAAAACTAATTATTTTTTTTCCTAAGCAGAGAGCTTTACCTGTGTTTGCATTGCAGAAAGCGTGAGAATGAAATTTCATTACTTTCACCTGTCATAGATGAACATTTTTAGGCTGTGCTACATTGCAGTGAGAGGAAAAAAATAGCAGCTTACATTTCCCTCGAGGATGCCAATCTTTTCAGATGTTGGCTTCAAAAAGGCCCAGATTGAGTCACCCAGGCCACTTTTTAATAATCACTTGCCTTGATGTGCTGCCATTAAGTACTGCTTCAGTAGCCTGGAGTGGAGGGGACCACAATTATTGGACATTTGTGAGAAGTTGTGCCTAAACACCCACTACAGAGTCCAAGAAAGGTCGTTCACAGCAGTTTCTTTGGGGGGAGGAGGGGGAAGGGGGGTGACTAAAATGTGAGTTCAGAAATCATGAGGAGCAGCCCCTGAACAAGAACCATCTTCTCAAGCCATTGCTTTCCCTCCCATGATGAACTGGGGAACCACCACCTTTAGGGACTAAATGTAAATCCCTCTGTTTTGGCTTCTGAGTCCCACCTGTGCCTGGCTGAATGTTTTCTCCTTCTCCTCCTGGCTGTTCTGCTGGACAGAATGATGGCATTTCCATTCCATTCCCAATCTTCCTCATCCCTGTGATTTCAGTTCAAGTGATTTAGTTTTCCATGTCAGAGAGCTACAGGACTGTGCAGCTTTTGTACAGGTGAAATTTGCATTACCCATAAGCATCTCCAGCTGAAATTCCTCATAAAGGGCACATATCAATTAAAGTTTCTGCTTCCTCATCTTAAGAATGGAAAAAATCTTGTGTTCATACATTTTGTGGAATATCCAATAGGTAATTCTGCTACAGATTCATTATATCCTTGAAAATTATCTGCCCTCCACTGTGAAAAACTCCCCCAGCAGAGCAGCACAGACATATAAATATCTTCTAAACTTTCTATCAATGAATATTGTTTTCTGTCATCACAATTGCACCATGAAATATGAAAGTTCAATTTCCTCTTCATTTCCTTTTAATAAAACTTCTGCTCATTTCATTTTAGAAGAAAGATTGGATCTAAATTACTTTGACTTCTTCTGGCCCAACTTTGGTGAATGTTTTGAGAAAGAATCTGAAACCCTTTTAAAACCCACCAAAGAGACCAAGGGCTGTGTTCTGGGGGGTTTTGTACTTACATTCTCATCTCTCTTTCAATAGAGGTCTTCTACATTTAGAAGTGGCAGTATTGATTCCAGGGCATGGTTGCAAGAAGCAAAAATATTGCACCCACTGATGGAACTGCTGTTCAAAACTTAACAAACAGCAATTTTATTTTTCTTAAAACTGTAGTGAAGGGAATTAACTGCAGGCAAATATGTGCAAGATTACTTATCAGCAAAGCCATTTTCTGTTGGAGTCCTTATTCATCATTCCCAATTTGCACAGAGAGAATTTGGGTGGATGGAATCTGTATGATTTTCATAATTGTACCTACCAATGGCTACACATGATAGTGTCAATGGAATTAAACCAAAGGGAAAAATAAATGGGATAAATCAAATGTAGATTTCACAGGTTGACTCTTCACACAAGCTCTATTTTTTTCCTTTTGATTTTCTTGGATAAACATTGGAGTTTTTCCTAAAATTACATCAATGATTCAGAGTAAACTCAGTTAAAGCGTGAATAGCTTGGGTTCCTGAGTCATGGATGTGTCTGATCACTGAAATTAACGGGTTTTTTGGGCTGAATTACATAGAGCCATGGAATGGTTTGGGCTGGAAGGGATCTCAAAGCCCATCCAGCCCCACCCCTGCCATGGTCAGGGACCCCTCCCACTGTGCCAGGCTGCTCCAACACCCAATGTCCAACCTGGCCTTGGGCACTGCCAGGGATCCAGGGGCAGCCACAGCTTCTCTGGGCACCGTGTGCCAGGGCCTGCCCACCCTGCCAGGGAACAATTCCTTCCCAAGATCCCACCCAGCCCTGCCCCCTGGCACTGGGAGCCATTCCCTGGCTCCTGTCCCTCCAGCCCTTGTAAACATTCTCTCTACATGGCTCTTGTCAGCTCCCTTCCAAAACAAAATAGAAGCCCAGCCCTTCCCATGATGCTGAATGTTTCACATTTTAATTCATTTAATGAAAAGGTACCTGATGAATTCTGTGGAATTGATGGAATTTCTGCCTAAACCTCTCTGACAGAGGTTTGGTATTTCCACTGTTTTCAAAGATATATTGGGACTGTCAGAGGCACAAAGAGCAGCCCTTGTCCCAGGGTGCAGAACTTGCTGCACATGAGAGAACATTTGTACTCAGGAAAGCAGATTTTTTTTCAGCCTTTGTTGTGGGATCAAGGAAGAGGCACTGGATGTCCCAGCCATGCTGGAAGTGATCTTTCATCCCTGGATTGCATGGTATGGCTGACAATGGTTCCCTGTTCGTGATTGCTCTTTGGGCAAATCGCAGCTCTCTAATTTTTTGTGACACATAAATCCAGGCAGGAGAAGTGGTTCTGTCTGTGCAGGAGCTCAGTAACTGCAGACCCAGCTTTTGTGTGTCCATCAAGGAGCACTGGAGACCAGAGATCCTTTGGAATGTCTTCAGGCTGATATTCTGTGGGTGAAGCTCTGTGTGCCAGTGAGGCTGAACCTGTGAGTGACACCAAACACCCTTTCCTGCAGTCCATTTCTCATCTCCTTTTCCTGCAGTGCCCCCAGTAATGTGTTTGGAATATATGATCCAAGGTGAAGATGTGAACACAAGATTTTGACAAAGGCTGTTTCCCATTAAATTGATAATGAGTTTGAATTCTGCAGAAATTGTGTAAGACAATACACTGGCTCCACAGTGATGTGATTATACTGGTGTTAAAGTATTCCAGCAACTCTCTTGTGCACATGAAGTCAAACAAGTTTGGAACAATATTTTATCTAATTTCCAATGTATAATTGAGAAATGTGCTCTAAATTTTCTTTGTTCTTTGTTGGCAAACTATTATAAAAAACCCCTTCATTTGACAGGCTTAGGTTGTCTGGAGGAGAAAAGAAAAGTGAAGCAGGACCTCAGACCTCAATTTCCCTTATTATAATAAATCAATTTCATACTCATTTGTGTTCAGTCTCCATTGGAAATTTGCATTATCCAATCAGAACTGAACAGGTCCCTCAGGGGAGATCAAGTGTCACATAAAAATTCAACAGGAAATTCATGCAATAAATTGGTAAAAGTACAACTCATATATGGAGATTTTAAACCCATCTAAATTCTATTAAAAACCTGTAAATGCTATTTTAGACAAGAAGGAAACTTGGGAACTGTAATGTCCCTAAGAGGCCCCTCAAAGTGCACATACTAATATTTAATCATTTATCCTTTTTGAACATCCAAATTAAGTAGTTTAACTGAAGTGAGTATGGCTTTCATTTCTACTTCTGATGAGGAGTAGTTTATAGAGACAACATTATGTCATCATAATCTTCAAATATTTAGCTGGTAAAAATATATATTCTGTATGTTGTAGGCAACCTTTTAGCCTGCTGAATTAAAATTTGAAATACATGTAATGGGAGAAGGGTTTGTGTGAGTCACAGTGGATCCAGACACAGCTTCAGGACACTTGGCTGTGTGTGTATACGTGGTCTTTGAAAAAAAGAGAAGCAGCAGAGGGGATGGAACAGCAGGAGGAAGCAGAAAAATGGCAATGGAGAAAGGCAAAGCCATCTGCAGTGCAGGAATTAGTAAATTCCAGGTGCTGGACTCTGCATTTTCTGCTTTGAAATGAGAAAAAGATGTGAAGTAAGGGTGGATTTCTTCCTGTTCAGCAGCAGCCAAAAGGGAAAAAGTAAAAACCTGATTGATTAAAAAATCAAGAGTTGATGCAGAAGCAGGAAGCAGTGAGGTGCCTTTATTCCTATCCAGCTCCAGTTCAAGGGAGACAACTGCTCTGAAATAATTTTCTGTCCTAACTGCTGCCTTTGATCTTCTGGATTTCTAGGATGTTCCTCATCTGGTGGAAGAATTCATGCTGAAGCAAGAGACAGAAGCCTGGAATATTTATTTAATACCAACAAGTAATGCTGGAAAAACTGGACTCAGAAAAGAGTCTTCAGGGACATTTGAAACACAGTGTGCACTTCATATTTAATTCTATTTGACTGATATATGTGCAGTTAGTGCCCATGACAAAGCAATTCCTTAAAGCTCTAAATGTGGTGTAGAAACAAAGTAGGAGAACAAACCAGAAACACTCTGTATCCAAGTGATTGCATAATAAATGTCTTGCTTGAAAAATTATGCAAAACTTCCAATATTTATATGTTTTAGAAAGCCTGAGCTAAAATTTAAAATTATACTAGAAGATACATTTTTGGTTAAACCCTGTTATTTGAACTCGTTTTGTTTGAGGGTCGACCACAAATATAATTAACCTCTTGGTCTCTGTGTATTTGCATCCCTGAGTTTCAAGAACTTGTGAATGAGTTTCATTTTCACTTTGAAAGAAGTTGTTCTAGAGGAGGCTCATTATAACTGACACATTGCTGCTGCCCACATTTCTCTGATATTTCCTCAAAACATGACTCACACATAATCAGAATAGGCAGGGTGTCTTTATTACTTTGGATTGTTTTAGGGAAAGCAACAGATGGTGGTATTTGAGCTGTCCAGATATAGAAAACATGGCCTTGCACAGTCAGGCTGTCTTTGCATCTTGTTTGCCTTTTTACAGACATAATTCAAAATAATTAGGCAACTATTTAAGGTCCTGCTTAAGCAGCAAAGTGGATCAATAATTTGTGCTTGAAGTTACCCATCTGCTTGGAAGCTTCCTGAAGTCAATAATTATATGGATGAACCCTTCCACTTTTGACAGAAGATGAATCTTTTTCTTCTGCATCTGTTTAAATCCTTCTGCAGTTAGCACCAGGCAGGACTAACACTTTACTTATTTAGGGAAGGAAATGCAAGCTTTAGAAAATTCTACCCTGAGGAAATGAGAACTGTCTAGTTCTCATTAATACACATTCCATTTCCTTTTTTCACTGTTATTGCTCTTATTTCCTCTTAAATTTTTTCTGAAGAAAAAAAAGAAGCAGATATTCTTGCTTGTGACAATAGGAAAACCTATGCTGAATCAAATATCCTTGGTTTGGGAGAAATTTCTTGGCTAATAAGGTGCTCACATTAATCAGATCTTTTATACAGTGTGAGGGTGTGGAGGCATGTAGGAATTAGATCTAAATTCTGATGCAGATGGATTGGAGCAAAGCAGAACTTGTAAAGGAACACAAATTAATACTTTGTTTGTTATTATATGACTTTTTTAACAAGCTGAGGTGAGAGATTGGAATAGCACAATTCAGATTTATTTACAGTCTCCTCACTTTTCCACTTGGCAATAGAATAAATAGAATTAGGGGGGAGAGTTTGTGTAAACCACAGTTTGAAACACTTATAATAAAGCTCCTTTTTCCTTATCTCATGCTGTGAATGAAAGTCTGCCAAGAGTGATAAGAAAGTTCTGTTCATCAGAATCTGTTGACACAGTATTTTTTAAAAAGTATAGTCATGGATAAGAGTCCCAGGAGTTTTGAGTTGGTTTTCATACAAATAAATAATCTGTAGTGGAATTTTAGCATTGGTAATATTCCTCTCTCAATAAAAATACTTTTAAACTTTTTTTAGGAGGGTTAGCAAAAAAAAAAAAAAATTGATGTGTACACATGGATGTACACTGGGACAAAATGGGAAAAGCACAGCTCACTATGAAAGAATGCTGGAGTAATACCTTTTCAATGCTTGCTGGCTTTATAAGTCCTCTAATAAATTGCAAAGTAATTTAAACATACTCCATAATTGCAGGCTCTTGAGGGAATAAGACATCAGATCCAGGCTGTCTCATGCTCAGAAAGCAGTGATGTTGTGTATCACACACACCAATTGCACACGAGCAAATTAACGACCTTGAGGCTGCCAGGCAGTGATAAATAAAGACTACATGCTCAGGACCAAGTGTACATTTTATTAGAGACTGAGAAATGGAATTTGATTCCAGCATGCAGAAAAGTTAAATGGGGATTTTTCAATTTTTTTTGACAGGTTGAAATAAACTTGTGTTGAAGTTTTGTTATCGTCACCAAAATTAGCTAATTTGGGATTGACTTCTCAATTCCAGTCGATAAGAGCAGCAAAAATGAATTTTCTAGGCCTTGCTGCTTCAAGATAACTCAGTTGGGCTTGGGGAACCCTGGAGAATGTTGGTTATTTGTGTGGTTTCAGCAGCCCAGAGCCCAGCTCTGCTCTGGGTGAAGGGTGTAGAGTGTGCTAAATAATCCAGTCTTTAACCAGAGTAAAGCAATGACCAAAGTGCTGTTTGTTTATTGAATTACCAGGACTGGGGATGAACAATTTTCTTTTAATGTGCACCAGATGTTGTTGCTCTTTGGAGTCCCTGACAGCCATTCTGCTGTGAAATACTTGATCAGGGCTGGATCTCTTTCTCCAGCCATTTGTTCTCCCCAGCGACAAGATTTTGACTGTGGCATTATGTCATTCCTAAGGAGACTTTTGAGTTTAGTCACATATGTTTGGGGAAGGAAAAAAAAAAAGTTTCTAAAGTTTACATTGCTTTAAAAGAATGCATTAAATTGCTTGAGCCCCAAATTTGGTTATTTGGTGTGACTTTTTCATATAGGCAAAAATAGGCACAGAGATACAAAATAATTCCTATATAAGGAGCCCAAATTGCCTTATTTGCCACCACAGTCCCTGTTTTAGAGCACACATTCAACATGGGAGACAATAAAATATTGTATTACATGAATAAAATCCTCTTGGCAGTTCACTGGGATTTTATGCATGTAAAAATATTTGATCATCTGTGCTCATTTTCATTTTGAAAATGGAGTTCTTGCAGAGATAGAAAATTTCTAAAATAATCAGCTTGCTCTCCTCTCAAGCTCCTCTCAAGCAGAATTCCATGTTGCCTGATTGATGTTGAACTTTCATAGTTCTTTAAGGCCAAAGACATCTCGTAGAATGGGAGTTGCTTTTCAACCATCTGAGCTGGAAGAAATTAAAAGAACATTTTTTTTGTGACACATTCAGATTGGCCATCTTTTCATCTCCAAAAACAAGGCATAATTCCATCTTCCTAAAACTTTTCAGATTGATTCATTAGAAGGGCAGGCTTTAATTAATTTAAAATGTATTTCATATTTGCTTGGCTATTAAATCCTAGATAGTCTGAAGACTGTGGGAAAATGCCCACTTAAGACTAAAATTAGCTGGTATCACTCTTTGTTCCATCTGTGTCTCAATTTACTGCCAGAATGGGGAAAGAAAACAGAGGTAGAAGGTTAGGAGTGGAAGCACTTATAAAAATCAGTAATTATTGACCTTGGTGGTGTGTCAACAGCATGTTCAGCTGCTCCTGAGAAGAACCAAATGCTCAGGGAGGACTGCAACCCCTCCCGTGCAGCTCACACCTCGGCAGGGAAATCACAGGGTGAGCACTGGCAGAGGATCCCAGCCCTCCCCTGGATGTTATCTGGTTGTGCTGCTGCTCAGAGCTCCCTCTGGGCCTCTTTAGCAGGCAGGGCTCACTAAAGGCATCTCCAGTAGGAATGGCCTGGCATGGCTTGTCCTGCAGCCTTCTGGAGAGTGGCTGTGTGCCCCTGGAGGTGCTGGCAGTGACAGCACAGCACGTTCTGTCCAGCACTGGCTCTGTGGTTGAAGGCCAGGCTACCCTGCCTCCTCCAGAGCAGCTCTGTGAGCCCATGAACCCTTCTGCACACAGAGCTCCACAAAAAAGGAACTTTATAAAATTCCTCACACTTTTCACACTTGTAAACCATTAGTTAACCCACCTTAATGCCATTGAACTAAGGTAAGTTTGTAAGTTTAAGGGTTTTTAAACCAATGCCAGTTTATAAGTAAAAACTTAGAAGTTTATAAGTTTGTAATATTTGATACATATTATTTAATATTGTACAATTTA
This sequence comes from Notiomystis cincta, assembly GCA_013398075.1. Classification (NCBI taxonomy): domain Eukaryota; kingdom Metazoa; phylum Chordata; class Aves; order Passeriformes; family Notiomystidae; genus Notiomystis; species Notiomystis cincta. The sequence goes on along the minus strand of VZRX01000674.1, from coordinate 91,266 downwards.
ATTTAATTGCAATATAAGATTTAAAAGGCATCTGAAGGGAGGTGTCAGATGATGGACAGGCTCTGCTGTGTGGTCCCCAGAAATGGGATAAAAGGCCATGGGCAGGGGCTGCTGCCAGCAATTCCCTGCCTAGGAGGCACAACTCCTGCCCTGGGCAGTGCCAGCCCTGAGCACTTTGTGCACAGAGCCTGGGCAGTCTCCTCCCTGGGGACACTGCAGAGCCCTCTGCACACCCTGCTGTGCCCTGTGCTCTGGGATGGCCCTGCTGGAGCAGGAGCTGCCCCACAGGAGCCACGCTGGGCACCTCCAGCCTCACCCATCCTGGGGTTCTGTGAAATCAACCTTCACTTTTCTCTTACACTTTAAAAGAAGTATAGTAAAGTAAAACCAATCTCTTTTAATGCTGTTTCCTACTTCAGATGGAATTTGCTTCACAATATATACACTAACATGGTTATATTTTGACGTTCCTGAAGTTGAAGTTGTGCTAACTTTATTTTCAGTCTTAATATTTTTCTTCTGCTTTGCTAATTCCTACACATTCCTCATTAATCCTTAATTAATCCTTAGCTTTCCCTGTTACTGATCAGCTTTGATTTAATATTGTCCCAGTCCAGCCTATTCAAGGATCTGGAGGACTGCCTGTTGTGATATTTCTGTGGAGGTCTTAGGCCTGACCTATGCAAAATCTCCATCTCTTCTGGGGCATTCCATGTAAATTTAGTTACAGAACAGCTTCAGACAAAGTGCTTCACAGATAGCCTTAATCCTATTTTCCATCCCATTGCATGTTTCATTTTTTTAGCAGTAGAAAGAAGGGCTGAAGCTCTCCATGCTTTGCTTCTTGCTGTCGACCACGGTCCTCCCAGAAGGGACCATGGAACCATGGAATGTTCTGGTTTGGAAGGGACCCACAGCTCCTGTCCCTGCCCAGGCTCCCCAGCAACCCCACCCTGTCCATCCCTGGCAGTGCTGTCCAAGCTCTCCTGGAGCTCTGGCAGCCTCAGGCTGTGCCCATTCCCTGGGGAGCCTGGGCAGTGCCAGCACCCTCTGGGGGAAGCAGAACCTTTCCCTGCTCTGCAGCCTGACCCAAAAAGGTTTCCCTTGGAAACTGGCCCTGGGAGGAACTGGAGAGCTGCAGGTAGAAGAGCTGTGGCTGGGACCTCATTTCTGGGGGAGATTTGTCAGGAAAGGTTTTCCTCATACCCAAAAGATCATGGAGGTGGATTGCCACAAGGAATCTAAATGTGTTTTTACAAGGAGAGGGGGAGTTTAGGGTGGGTTTTAGCTGTGAAGCTGAAGAGGTTCACTGGCTCAGGAGAGGAGCAAGGCAATCTGAAGCTTTCTAAAGTTAAACCTTGTGCATTGCTAATTCCTACACATTCCTTCATCCCACCCTTCAGCACAGATAGTGGCTTCAAACATTGACTTTCCAGGGCTTGACAAACATATTCATATTTAGAGTGCTCATTCTCTACATTTTACATTAATATACCTCATGTTCTTTTTTTCTTTGGGAATAGAGCAGGAGAGAATCCTGTCTTGCCTTTCTTGGCTTGGAACCACAAAAGTGCTGTGAAAGCTGATCAGAGGACTGCTCTGTTTTTTCCAATTCACATCAAGCAGCACAGTTGGAGAAAACAGGTTAGAGATGAATCTAGCATTCTCAGGGAAATTATGATGTTCAGCCTCTCTAGAAAATGTATTACTTTGTTTGCTTTCAATTTAGATGAATATAAAAGCACCTTAAAGACATTATTCATATGCATTTCTAGTGTGTATGAAATTTATGTTTCTCCATTACATGGCATTCTGCTTCGTTTTTAACCTCAAGAGTCTCTGCTATAAAGGTGGAGTTAATTTCCAACACTGGTAATTTCACTGGTTTGATTATCTATTGCATTATATCATAAAATTTCTATGATCTCAGCTGCCTATTAACTATGGGCCTGGGTGAGTGAGGAAAAGCTCTCAGGTGATATCATTATCCAGGTAGATTCCAGCTGTACTGATATAAAATAGAATATATTCATTGTGGGAAATGTCAAACAAATAGCTGTGGGCTGGAAAACATTTTCTTACTATTTCTGATATTTATAAAGAAATATGACCAAATATTTGAGAAGCCATAGTTCTTTATGGCTTTTTTCCTGAGGTGACATGTTATAACACCAGACCTACATGGTGCTTCCTGCAGCAAATTACAGCCTGATATCTTAAATTATAGACCAAATTACTTGTCAAGTGAAATTCAAACAATACCATGTCTTTTTCTTTTAAAAATTCACTACCTGGAGCTGGAGAGCTCTACAGATTTAACCTCCAGGAAGATTTTAAAGACATTTAAAAATCACTAATTCTATACATTACTACATTCCAAGCATTAAGAGTTGTGTACATTGAAATTTTAAATGTGCACCAGTGTTTTATTTTAGGCAGAGGTGAAATGCAAGCATTCAGTTATTTATCTTTTTGTTTCCCTGAATGATTTCACTGCATCTGCAATTCCCTACCAGGATGAAGCATTGCAATCAGATTTAGATGACAGAAAAGGAAATATATATACAAGGGGAAAACTCAGGCAGGAAGAGGGAGATCAGATGGGGAGAGCAATGTGTTTTCCATCATTCTGGTATTTCAGGATATTTTGTTTCCCACTCAACTATTGAATGCCCCTCATAAGTATTCTAACTTCTGCCTTTGCCCAAGGGTACTATTTTGCAGTCTAACTATACTTCCAAAAAGATGTATTTCTCCCTCTGAAGCTTTTTCCCTGTGAAACATTTCCTGATACAGTAAAAAACTCTTTTGAAAGCTGTCTTCAGAGGTGATCAGAACACCTCTTTTCCTGTCCATTCTTGTCAAAATAATGCTCAACTACGAATTTCTTTAAGAACCTCTAATTAATTACTGTAACAATTTAAGTAAGAAAGCACTTTATAAAATGCTGATAGATATGAAAAATGCCTTTAAAAGGTAATTTTGAAGTGTCTTATTTCAAAAAACTTTTATTCCTAAATATGTGTTTTGTTTAAATTTGTAATTCTCTTACATTCACAACGTAAGTTTAAAATTATTTCATAGCAGCACAAAGAAATAGCAAATTTTTATATAGAAAAGTAGACTTAGGCAATAAAAACTGCATTATTTTTGTGAAACAATTAAAAAACCCTAATCTTTTGAGGTTATGATGGTATTCATATTTTGATATAGAATTTATAATGAGTGGATTTTCCCCACTGCTTTTATTCACAGAAGATTGGTGCATATGTTGAGGCGGAGGAATTCTTAAAAAAAAAATAATCAAAACTTCCTGCAAAATGCCAAATTTTTACTTTGACCAATTTTTTCCTACAATAGTCTCTAAAAATTATATTATTGGTTTGATAGTCCTTTTAATTTCATTCACCATCTTCTGTTTAGGGATAGGGTAATTTGCTGATTGAGGCTTTTGAGTGTGACCTTAATCTGACTAAATTAGGGTCTACCGTTGGAAAAGCCTGATAAATAGAACCCTGATTTCCTAATCAACAACCCTATTTACCAAATCACTAATTCAAAAGGTGTCTGCACTATAAATTACTTTCCAGACATAAATTTGGATGTATAAAATACAGATATGAAGAAATACATTGCATTTTCATTTAAAGAACCAGGCCCTGGCTGCCAGAGCAATCTGATTTTAAGAGAACTGAGTTTGTTCTGCTCTCGGGGAACTCAGAGCTGTGCAAGTGGCAGTGCCCACATTTGATGATGAAAACACAGGCTCCAGGAACCTTCTGTGTGTTCAGTTTAGAATGTCAGCCTTAATCAGCATTGCTGCTGGCACAGCCCAGGACTCGCTCAGAGATCCGGGAAACACGGAGGGAAAAGGACGGCGGAATTGGCGTGGGTTTGCCCAGCCCATTTGTGTGTGTGTTTGTGGCCTCTCCTCGTGGCAGGCTGCAGGTGCCACAGCAAATCTCCAGTGCAGCAGCCCCCTGGCAGGGACAGACCCCACTTCCCTCTGGATTGGGGCTGTGGTGGCCAGACAGGGCAGGAGGAGGAATCCGCAGCTCTGTGAGAATCTCTTTGCTGCCAAACCAATTTTCTTGGCTTGCGTTGCCAGCTCCAGAAAAAAAAGTTGATCTGCACGAAAGGAAGCCCTTTTTAGGGCTTTATTAAAATAGAGAATAGAAAAAAAAATAGAAAGAATAGGGAAAAAATGGATGGGGAAGAGGGGAAAAAAGAATCTGGAATGTGTGTTTGTGTGTGTGTTTATTGAAACAGCTTTCTTTGTGTCTCATTGTGGAGGTAATGTTGTACAAATTTCTTTCTACAGACATCATTTGTGAAAAAATATGTTCCAAATCAGATGGATTCTGAGAAGGTGGTACAAGATCTGCTTGTTTGCAGAACAAAGCATCTCTCAGTTTATGGCACAGATCCCTCAATACTGCAGCCCAGTAACACTCCAGTGAGGTCATGGGCTCTCTGTGCTGATGATGGACAAACTCTGAGATGAAAGGAAAAAAAACCCAAAACCATGCAGGTCCCTAAAGATTTCCAAAAAAAGACCCTGGAGCCAGGCATGCAGAGTCAGAAGGGCACAAAATCATTTTATAGCAGTGTCTTGCAGGAGAGGTGAGCTGGAAAGGGGCTCCAGCCTCCTGCTCCCCAGGCTGGTGGGGCCACTGGACCTTGCTGCCTCTGGAAGAGTTTGCCTCTGAATGGCTTTGGAAGTCAGAGCTCTGCACACAAATATTAAAAGCCAGACTGTACAAGGGGGCACAAGACAGGTTTGACTGTTGTGGTTTGTTTGGGTTTTTTTAATATCAGATGATAGAAACTAAAAATGTCAGGGAAAAGAATTTCAGCGAACAAAATTAGCGAGAGATCAAGAAGAGAAGCAGTTGGACAAGCAAGATACACTGGAAGGAAATGAACACAGGCCTGGAAAATATCTGTCTGGTCAGCCCAGTTTCCAGTGCTCATGGGGAGTTGAGATTAAAATGTCTGAAATAGAAACAGAATTTTCAGTTTATGGTACAGAAAACCACAGGCTAGAGCAATCAGACCGGAACGTCTCCTTTGTAAGTTAAATTCGCGGCATAGCTCCAGAGCATTCCAGGAGAGCCTGTAGATTTCTGTAACAGATTTTTAATAGCTCTTTTGACAATGCATCAGGGATTGGAGGAATAGGGTTGCAACCTTTTTTTAAATTCCTGTTTTGAAAGATTCTTAGCGAGCCAGGAATAGAGTCTGAGAAGGTTTAACTCTTCAGGAGCACAGATGTTAAAGGGTGACAAATAAAGGAGGAGATCCCCAAGCAGCAGGACACAAAAGGTGTATATGAATCAAATCTACCCTGACATTTAGCCAAATGGGATTGTGGGCATTAGAGAGGCTTCTGGAATCATGGACAATGCCAGTGGAATCAAGGATGTGGAGGGAGGTGATCATCTTTGGTGTTAACTGATCAGTGAGAAAGTTGAAAATGTTCATCAAGAGTTGACTAATAAAGTTTAGATGTCTGATATTATACATAATTCTGAGCCTGAAACACAAGCAAAAAGTTAAATGTAATGGCCTATACCACAGTATATCATAACTTAAAAGAGAAGGCAAAATCTTCATAAGACAAAAAGAATTTTGGAGAGCTTTGCGCTTGCACTTGAAACTATGTGTGGAAAATCTGAATTTTTAAGAGCTGAAAAACTTGCCTGATTATGTCTTTTGAGATGTCTCAAAATTAGGCACAAAAAAATTAGGACAGTTGTGACTTTTATGTGTCCCTGTAACCCATCTTGGGTAAACTCTGATAATTCCATTTTAATGATTCCTAGATTCAGTGATGCAGCCACTGCTTTCCTGGTATCGTCATGAGACAAAGATGTTTGTTTTTCTGTTGACATAATCAGGATTTATTTGAACTCCTGTCTCTAAATATATGATTAAGAAATGTACACTCAGAGTCCTCAAAGAGATTGTTCATAAAAATAAAGACAGGTGATGACTGGCCAAGTATTTCAAAAATCCAGATGAGTGATTACCTTTAACTGAGGTAAAGGTGAGTAGGGCTTGTGTTTTTACATCTACTATGCCCTGCACTGAGGGCATTTCCTTTATTATCCTTGAAAACCTCTGTGTTTTCAAATTAATAAAACAATAAATGGGTTTGTGTGTTTTTCCTGTGTCTGAATTCAGTAGGGTCACATGTAGGATAAAATTAAGGTGCTGATACCCATTTATCGTCATAATGTCTTTAAAATCCATGTAAAAAGTAAAATTGCTCTCTGTGCTCTGACAGCACATTTTGGGTAATATATTCACATCTTAACTTGGAGCCAGATCTGCTGTTTTAAACGATTAAATGTTAAATCTGGTATTTACACTTGGACTGTGCAAAAGTCAAAGGGAACAATTTGTCAGCTCATTCATATTTTGCTTCTGAAGCCAGTTAAGTAATCAGTCTAACAGAGAAAGAATTAAGATAAATGAAGCCATTCTGTTATGTAGAAAAGTGTACATGAAGATAAATTTTTCACATTTTGCTTCATTTCATCTGCAGTTATCAGGGTCGTAATTGCTTCTGAGCACTCAAGCTGCTCTTCATGTTGCTTCTATGATCTGCAGGGTTCAAGCTCTTTTGGCAGACCACTGGCCTGAAGCCCTGGAATTTTTTGCATTCTTTTTTCTGTATGCTAATTTAGAAAAAACTCCTCTGTGTTTTTATGTACAGGGACCTTGCCAGATAAACTCACTGTGTAAGACACGAGTTTCTGCTGGGAACAAGCCTGCATATGGGAAATCCTGAGCAAATTACATCTTGCCACACAATAGCTAGTAGAGTTCCCATTTAGTTTATATTAAAAATAAGCCATAATATAAGATCAAATATCTTGCAGTAATTTCTTTTTCTGCCATGGCTTCTCCTGATTTAAGGAGTGGGGTCATCCCCTTTGCCTCATCAAAAACCTGCAAGAGGCCCATCACGATTTTCAGCTCGTGACAGTCATCAGGTGTTTCTCACTGCAGCTCATGGCAGAAATTATGATATGAAAAACCCTAAAAGCTATAGCCTGATGTGTTAAAAATCTAATTACTTTGAAAAGTGAGCACAGAATTCTGTGTGAAACATGATCTTGGCTATTTCTACATTGCTGCATCATTTGCTGCATTGTTGCTGCATCATTGCAGCATTGCCCAGGAGGGAGATAAGGACAATGGCACCTGGCTCGTGTTAAAAATGCTGTGCCAGCAGAACCAGGGCACTTGTGAGGCAACATCTCGAGTTCTGGGTGTAGTTCTGGGCCCCTCAATTCAGGACAAGAGCCCCTGAGCGTGTCCAGGGCAGGGAACGGAGCTGGGAAGGGGCTGGAGCCCCAGCAGGGGCTGCTGGAAAGGGGCTGAGCCTGGAGCAAAGGAGGCTCAGGGGGGCCCTTGTGGCTCTGCACAAGTCCCTGACAGGAGGGGACAGCCGGGGGGGTCGGGCTCTGCTCCCAGGGAACAGGGCCAGGAGGAGAGGGAACGGCCTCAGGCTGGGCCAGGGCAGGCTCAGGGTGGGCAGCAGCAGGAATTTCTCCCTGGAAAGGCTGCTCAGGCCTTGGCAGGGGCTGCCCAGGGAGCTCTGGAGTGCCCATCCCTGGAGGTGTCCCAGGAAGGGCTGGAGGTGGCACTCAGAGCTCTGGGCTGGGGACAAGGTGGGGACAGCTGGATGGGCTGGGAGGGGTTTTCCAGCCTCAGTGACCCTGGGATTCTGTGATCATGCTGTGTTTCTTTATGGAGAACTCTTTAAAGCCTAAAGGAAAACACCAGCATTTCTAAAAGAGTCTCTCCCTCTGCTAACACTGAACGATTTTCTGACTAAATTAATTATAATGGCCCAGTTAGCTACATATGTAGAATCCTCATTAGGCTTTGTAATCTGATTCTGTGCACTGTGATTTTTATGATGGATAAGCATCCAAACAGATAAGTGGACCCAAGGTAGCTACATTAAAATTGCTGTAAAAGGTACCCAAGTTTTCTCAGCTAGATTTCTGCAGCAGTAGACTGAGAGATTCTTAAATAGGCACGTTCCTTTTGGCACCCTGTGCACTTTAAAAAGAATTTCATTATAAAAAACCCTCAGCTTTGTGCAAAGGAATACAGGAGTGGGACTGGTTTTCTTTTCTTTTATGGTTTGTCAGAAATTTCATGAAGTTTTACGGCATTACATTTCCAAGCACTCCAGCTGCTGCAGGAAATATATAGCTAAACAATAAGCTCAGAGAGGTAAATGCATGCATGATGTTCTTAAAATACTAATGCAAAGTGGGCTTAGCTCAGAATTTCCAAACCCACATCATTTTTTGAGTTTTAAGGCTCTGCAGGCCTTTTTAAAAACCACAGAAGTTTAAATCAATATATTATGCTGGCAGTAGATTTCCTGTTATAAGCCAAAAATGTGTGGGTCATCAAATACTTTTATAGTCACAGAATGAATTTAATTAATCATTTATTATAAACATAAGAATTTTTTCTTAATTAGAAAATTTAATTCAATTACCAGGAATTTCATTTCTTTTATACAGTAAATTTGAGTAATTTTCAAACTTGGGGGTTTTTTTCCCATCAGGAAATCCAACTTGAATTCTGCCATCTTGTCCTTTCTACTCCTGTAATTGCAATATTCAATCAAGTTAGAAAAGTATTCTTGTGGAAAATTTGACAGGATAAGAAAGGAAGGTTTCCTAGAAAATATTTTGTGATTTGAATTTCTTGTTCCCCTCAGTTTTTCTCCACTGGTGTCTAATGGAAGTTCATAATTGACAGAATATTCCTGGATTCCTTTCCTTCCAGTTTTTCCAATATTTTCCACATTTTTTGCTTGTTCATACTAAAAGGAAAACTAGTTCACTTTTGATTTTGTGGGAGCATTTCTCCTTTCCCTTGCCTTGATGGCAAACAGGAATCAATGCTTTTCTAACATTAATTCTGAAATTAATACACACTTCTGCTGAAGGATTGAGAAAATTAAAAGCAATGCATATGCAGCAGCAATCAGAAGAATCTTCATAGTTGATTTGACCCCATGAATTATATCAAACTGATCTTCTGTCTTGTGTGTGTTAATATTCAGAGAGGATATATGGCCTGCTTTGAAAACAGTTTGCTTTTTGGACTGGCATTTTAGTCTGCCAAAAATCATCCCAAAGTTCCTGATGGATCCATGGTGCTATTGCTGCACCCCAAATTTCACCAGCAGGTCTAGTGAATTGTCATTTATCACCTGACAAACAAGATAGTGTGGGAATACAGAGAAACTGTGCTGCCTTTTCAGCCTCACACTGCTCTGTCCTTGCAGAGCACTGTTACATTAATTACAGTTTCTCTGTGTGTATCACTTCTAGGAAAATGGGGAAAAAAAGGAAATTTAAATAGGGAAATTTGCTCTTCTTGAAGTTGAGAAATGCAGGCAAATATGGTCTGCTTTCCATTTCCCAAGAAATATGGTCCTTTTCAAATAAGTTACATTCTTCTTTTGTGTCCTTTAGCCTACCCCAAGTGGCTTGCAGTATTTATCAACTTTAATCAACGTGAGTGACAGGAAACCTGATAATAGAGAATAGCTGTCTCCACTGGTGGGGCAAAATCTTTTGAAATGTCAGTAGTGAATACACTGTATTTACATTTCTTTGGGACTCTCGCTTTTAAGGATTTTCATCTTTTACACTGGAGGGATGAAAGTAAAGATTATTTAACTCTACATCAGAAATTGTATCTGATGAGAGTGTGACAAAATATTCCTGCTTTCAGAAGGGCCGGATGCCTGCCTCTCATCTCTGGGGCTGTTCCAGTGGCCTAGCAGGTTCAGAGCTACTATTTGTCCTCTAATATTGGAAGCTGTTCATCATCCAATTAATGACAGTCCTGGAGCTTTCTTTGTAAAATCCTTCTTTTGGATTTGACCAGCATATTAATTCTTTGCAGAAATTTACGCTGTGTTAAATATGAACAATTAAAATTAGTGGGCATTCCTTCTGGGCTGTCAAGGGACACAGGCAGGCCAAAGGCTGAGCATGGATAAAGTCTCCAGAAAAGTCTGAGTCCCCTGTGCTGGATCAGAGGGCCTTGGTCAGATGTTCTCAAGAGCAAAAACCTGTTCCAGCCATGCTGATCTCATTGGTTTCAGCCTATGAGGCCTGAAGGTTTGGAGAACTTTGGCTGAGTGTTGTGTACAGGGACAGTAATTCCTTGGGGCTGCAGCCAGAGGTTCCTCCCCTTCCTGCCCTGTTCTGAGTGTGGGGCTGCTAAACTGGAGCTGTGAGAGCTTAAAGAGTGCAGTTACATGGCTCAAATCTCTCTCTCTCCCTCCCCTTCTCTGCCTTAAATGCACTGTTAAATAAAATCTGTGCTATTGACTTTGCCATATGGTCTTGTTTGCAGCTTACCTTGGGCAGAGAAATCTTCTAATAATCACATCCTAACGGGAGCTTGTGTTAATTTTGGCAATTCCAGTCTCTTCTGAACATCCCCTCTCACCCTGGGCAGCACCCTGGGGCAGAGCTGGTTTTAGGCTGGACACCACACGGTGCCATGCTCTGCTTGGGAAAGCTGAACTCTGAACTGCAGGACCTGTCTTCGTCCTAGGAGAGATTTCAGGACAGCACCCAGTGAGGTTTCAAAATAAGACAGCTCTGTTTTCTGGTATTTTTCTACCTCTGCACTTCTTTTGTGTCCTCCTCTTTGTTTCCATAGCATGAATCCTCCTTTCTGAAATGAAGAAGTTTTAGATTCTCAGCTGGAACTGTGGAAGCCTCAGAAGGCTTTGGAAAAAGAAAAGTCTGCATAAGAAAAGCTGGAACCAAGAGGGATAGCTGGAAGTAGCTTGTTTCTCAGTGAGAGGAGGTTTGCTGGTCCCTGTAGGTCTCTTTTGATGACTCCATTATCCTACAGAGCTATTGGCTTCCTCATGGAAACATTTCTGATACCCTTTCAGAAACTATTTTCAATTCAGCCTCAAAATACAGTCAGTTTTTCCTTTGGACTATAATTGTTAAGGGTATTGATAAAAGAAATATTTTAAATTCATTTTGGAAAAAAACTGTAAAAGTATTTCAGAAAAATTTCATGAAAAATTGCATTTTTGTATTAGAAATACATTTAAAAATATGAGAAATTACAACACTATTTCTCAAGGAGAAAGTTAATTTCCCTGTCTTTTCTTTGAGCTTCTAACATTGTAAATGTTTATTAATGAAGAAAAATCACAATAAAAAGAAAAATCACAATAAATTTAGCAGGGTAATAATCAAGCTGTAGAGATCCCATCAAGGGATGGCCCCTGAGCTGTCCCAGCTCCCAGGAGGGCTCAGGTTGGAGGAGAAACCAAGGTGGGGAGAATGTTTTCACCAGAAGTGTTTTCTGGGTTTACTGGGACAAAGGGCTCTCTGCCTTTCAAGTATCAGAAGTCCATCTCTCACTTCCTTATGTGCCAGAATTCCTTGACTTCCTTTAAGATAAACTGCATCCAGCAGCCTCCCAGCACTTGTGAGACAAAACTTCTGTGTCCAGGACCTGCTCTGCCTCTGAAAATGCACAGGAGAGACACTGGGCCCTTGAACAGGGATGAGAGATGGTTTGGCTGGGACAGGAAAGGAATGTGAGTGTGCAGCAGGGCAGGGGAGGAAAGGGCTGTGACCCTCTCAGCTGCTCTGAATGGAGTAGTTTGGAGTCTTCAGCAGAGGGGAATCACTGCCCTGCTTGTATAAACCAGCAAAAAGAAAATTTGGCATCTCCAGAGTTGCTGCACAGGCTCAGCTCTATCTTTGATCTTCATCAGCACTTGTGTTTTCCACCACATCTCCCAACACATTCAAATAAAACCCCCTCAGTGCACAAGCAGCTCATCCTGCAGCCTGCTGAAAGCATTTGGAACTGGAGCATCCAGGCAGGCTGGGATTATTTTATTTCCACACGTGCCACCAATACCTCCGAGTGCTGGCCCCACCAAAACGGACCAGCAACTCAAAATACCTGCCTGGTGACCTTCACACAAGGAAAGGCAGGAGGGGAGTTCTGCTATAATTTAAAAAATTGGAACAAGGCAGCAGGCCCTTGCTAATACCTCCATGAATGTGCAGCCTGTGCTGCTGCTGAATCGCATTTTGCTGATAACCCAGGGATTAGACACACGTAAATACAGTAAATGGGGAGTGCTGCCAAGCTGCTACAGTGAATTATCTGACTGGAGTTGCCTGTACTTTCTCACTGAGCAGTCAGAGCTGCTCGTGTTTGCAGCCCTGATTTATTTCTTGGTCTAATCCTGTGCCCTGAATAAGGCCACCCAGCGTGAGTTAGTGCGGCAGAGCTTTCAATTGGCCTTCATTTAATTGTAATAGAGAGTGGGATATCTGGGGTTATTTGCAAGTAATGGACCTGCTGAGGACCCACATGGTAGGAGTTAAAGGGAGCAGCTCCTGCACAGGAATTTGGGGCCCTTCTACCTATCAGTCCATGCAGGAAAGGGCAAGGACTTGCCAGGCACTGGTGTGGAGAACATCCTGCTGTCAGTGATGGTGAGGGACACTGGAAGGACATGGAACTGTTGGAGCAAATCCAGACAAGGCCTCGAAGACCCTGAGGGGACTGGAGCAGCTCCCCTGTGGAGCCAGGCTGGGAGAGCTGGGAATGCTCAGCCTGGAGAGGAGAAGGTTGTGTGGAGACCTCACAGCTCCTTCCAGGGGCTGAAGGGGCTGCAGGGAACCAGAGAGGGACAATTCCTCAGGGAGTGGAGGGACAGGAGCCAGGGAATGGCTCCCAGTGCCAGAGGGCAGGGCTGGGTGGGATCTTGGGAAGGAATTGTTCCCTGGCAGGGTGGGCAGGCCCTGGCCCAGGGTGCCCAGAGAAGCTGTGGCTGCCCCTGGATCCCTGGCAGTGCCCAAGGCCAGGTTGGACATTGGGTGTTGGAGCAGCCTGGCACAGTGGGAGGGGTCCCTGCCATGGCAGGGGTGGGGCTGGATGGGCTTTGAGGTCCCTTCCAACCCAAACCCTTCTGTGACTCCATGACACAGCTGGGCTGGCTCTGTGTCAGCCAAGTGTCATCACACTGTTACTCTCCAGGAATAAACTGGAGGCCACTCATCTTCCTTTAAGAACAAACTTTGGTAGCAAAACCAATGCTCATTAGAGAACTCCTGTCTTGCTTATCTGACACACAGGTTCCCAGGAAAGCTCACAAATTAGCCAGTAAGTATTGAGTGACTGGACATTTCTGTGCCAAAAAGCTGTGTGGCCGATACATGATCCACTCCTGGACAGCCTGGATGTTTCACATGGTGGGCTGCACAAGGTTCTCTGACAAGGAATCTGACCCAAAGAAGTGAAGCAAAAGTGATGTTAACTTGTGCTTGGGACTCTCCATACAGCACTGAATGGGAAAAATAAGGCTTAAAAATTCTCCTTGCAGTCTGCAAGTCTGGCACTCTTATGGTTATTTGCCTCACAGAAAACTTCCTGCATTCAGTGCTAGCTTCCACATTAGAAGGCTGAACTCAGTAGAGAAGGAAACTCATTCTGAACTGAAAACAAAATTAATGTTAGTTTAGGACAAGTGTTTTGATGTATTTTGAGAGTTATGCTGTAAATATATTTACATAATTCGGTTTGGGTGTTTGGAAGTACCAGAGAGTTTCTCAAAGCATGTTCTGAAATATGTCACAGCCAGCCAAGTGACAGCATCTTTCCACTGGCTGCCTACCCTCACGTGGGGCAGAAGGGTTTATACACGAAGGAGCAGGCCAGGGGGTATTGATGACGGGAAAATGAGAATGTATGGAGCCATCAGGAGGCAGAACAATGGTAACAAATGCATTCCAAGGCTGGAGACTACAGAGACTGTGATTCTGTGTGACACAAGAACTATGTCTGCAGAGCCCTGTGAGTGCTCAGAAAAATAATCCCCAGAATTGTGAATTTCTTCCCTGGAGAGTGGCAAGGGAGGTGAAGTGATTTGCCCAGCCCAAAGGGATCCCACAGTGGAGCTGGTTTAGGATGCTGAGAGACTTCTGGCTTTTGTCTTTCTTCTGGAGGATGTGGCAATGCATTTCCATCTGATGGAAAAGAGAGAAATCTGGTGCTTATTTTAAAGTAGACTTTAGAAGGGTTTGATCGACAAATAAGAGAAGCATTCCCTTGCAGAAAGGCACATGAATTCCCAGGGAATTATTTTTGGTTGAAGGAACAAATATTGCAAATTAAAAAACTCATGAAGAAGTTAAAAGGAATGTCAGTAAGTGTAGCATTAAGGCCATTTTTGTTTACTTTATAAATTACTGACCCAAATTTGCCAATGACATAGCAATGGGAAAGGACTATCAAATAAATACAGAGGAACAGAGCAAATAAATTCCAAACGATCTGGATAGATTCAGCTTAGAGCCTGGATAAGTAGCTTATTCAGCTCAGTTGTACAGAAGTGTGAAGTAATAAGATTAAGAACTAAAAATAATCAAAGAGGATAGAGCCAAAAAGAAAATACAAGAAGTAGCACAATCCCACAAGAGTAGCCTGAGTGCTTTTCCCTGCTTGTGGGGGAGAAGACACAAATTGCTGTGGGCAGAGCAGAGGGGACTTTGCCCCAAACTGGTTTTCACTGACAAATTTTATGAATCATCCTTTAACCATATTTGTGGTAATTTTCCATTTTGCCTTAGGGAATTAAAAAAAAAAAAAAGGCTTATTAAAGCTGGGACTTGAGAAGACAATGCTTACCCATTTATCTTTTTAATACAAACTTTATTTTGCCCTCATATTATTAGAAAAGTGAACACATACAAGTAGATTCTATTAAAGAATAACACAAGCCTTGGTTATCTTTTCTCACAAATGATCTTCTACCAAATAATTAAAGACACCATTAGCAGCCACCTTCTGTTCAAAATCAGGCTACTACTTTTTCTTTCAGAAGTACTTTTATTGTGTTGGAGGAATTATATTTGGTATTCTCTGTCTAAAGTAGAAAAACAACTTTATAATTGCATTTGTTCAGAGTAATAACAAGATTTAAAACACAGTTGCAACACAGGAAAACTTAGTGTGAAAAGACTATTCTATGTCTTCAGCTGTCAACTAAAAGTATATTGAATTTTGCAGAGCAAATTCAAATAAAAGTATTGAGATTAAAAGTGATAAAGCAGCAACAGTGAGATCAGAATCCCTCCAAAAATTAGATTAAATCCTCCTCAGGACCATAAAAACCTCATTATCTTGACATGACTAGATCAATCATTGCAAGACAATTATCTTAACAAGTTAAAGTTGCTTTGATCCAGGAATTTAAGACTGTCTTTTTTTTCTCCTCCTTGGTACTAAAATAGGCTGTGCTGGTCCAGCCATTGCTGAGCAGGAACTGAGACAGACACATCAAGACTCTCATGGTGACAAATAAGCTATAAAGTCTATCTGTAAACATCAATAAAGGCCTCCTCTGCGCAACAAAAGCTTCCATTACATTGAACTGTGAAATAGAACAGCACTAACTCTTGCCATTTTATGGTTTATTGGCTGTGCTATGAACTTACTTAACGTTGCTTTTGTCACTTCTTTAACTCCAAAGTTGTTCCTGCAGCACCGGGTTGCATTTCCACTGTGGCTGCTGTGGAGAGCTCCATGCCTTGTCCTGGAAGGTTGGGGTCATTCCATGTCTCCAAAGGTGGCTGGGGCTACCACCGAGAGATGTAGCTGAGAATGAGGTGAGAATGGTCCCAAAAAAGTCAGAAGCAGAGCTGAAAAGAGGGAATCCTGCCCTTTTCAGCCTCACAACTGGCAGCAGCAGCGGGACCTTAGGCTGGTCAGGAATATGATCAGTATTTCAAGTGCAAACATGCCCTGCTAATTGAGTACTTCTTTCAACCTTCTCTCAACCTTGTTCCCATTTTTAATTGGGAATTTCATGTGCCTTTATTGCTTCTGCAGAAATATTTGAAGGGTATTTGGTCCGCATTTCATTACTGTGCAAGAGCATTGTGGGCATTCTTGTTCCTTTGGAGTGTCATTGACCTGGCCTTGGATTGAGAACTTGCTCCCTGCCTACAGATTTAATTCTAGGGCAAGTCAATACAGTTCTGTGTCAAAGAATGTGGCAAACATGGGTTTTATTTCAGATCACAAAAGGCCCTTGGTGAAACTTGAAATAGCGAGTGCTTTAAATTCATTCCACATTAAAAAAAAAAAGTTATTTGCATTTTGCATCCTGTGAAAGGTGCATTAAATCAAGATTTACCTTTTAAAAGTCGTTTATTTGTCAGTTGTAGAAACAATTTCCTGCTGAATGCAGTTCCAATAGGAAGCACCTCTGAAAGATGATGGCATGGTATGGAACCAGGACAACAAGGGATTGTAAACATTTCTACCAGTGCAGAAGCTGATTGTGACTCTGTAGGCTGGGAGAGCTGGGATTGTCCAGCCTGGAGAGGAGAAGCTTTGGGGGGAGCTCAGTGTGGCCTTGCAGGGCCTGAAGGAGCTGCAGGAAAGATGGAGAGAGACAACTGGCAAGGGCTGGAGGGACAGGAGCCAGGGAATGGCTCCCAGTGCCAGAGGGCAGGGCTGGGTGGGATCTTGGGAAGGAATTGTTCCCTGGCAGGGTGGGCAGGCCCTGGCCCAGGGTGCCCAGAGAAGCTGTGGCTGCCCCTGGATCCCTGGCAGTGCCCAAGGCCAGGTTGGACATTGGGTGTTGGAGCAGCCTGGCACAGTGGGAGGAGTCCCTTGGTGGAATTAAATGGCCTTTGAGGTCCCTTCCCACCCAAAGCATTCCATGATTCCCTGACATAAATGGCTTCATGGACTCGTGAAGGACAGCTGGGATCAGGCAGCCTTACACAAACAGTAAGTTTAACATTCCATACTGGTTTAATTCCCACACAGTTTTTCAAGTTTTATTAACCCAGACAACTCGTAATAATTATGATAAACAGACATTGTCATCAAAAATCAGCAGAAACTTGATAAGATTAAATACAATGAAATACATCGTCCTCGCTCACAGAGCCTGGATAATAAATCACTTTGAGGCTCCAGAATGAGGCATTGTATAATTGAGCAAAACAGATCAATTTTTAAGGATGCTTATTTAAATGCAAACCAGACTTTTTTGAGAATGGTAAACTTGATTAAAATCCCTCTTTAAGTGCAAATCACAAACAACAATATCTAATACTCACAGGCCATAACCATCCTATTAATAATACAATTTATCGTTCAGATATAATTGTAAGGTCTTAATGATGTGGCAGCTGTAATCTACTTTAAAAATTAGAAACTATGAACTCCAGAGTGTTCTAATGTGGCTCAAATACACACCACGGCCCAGTGACTTGCACTTTGTTTCTGCAATACTTTGCACCAGATTAAATGATCGGCCTCTGGCTGTTTGTCACACATCATTTTCCCCATCTTTAATGGTGTGCTCCATAAATTATTCTGTTTCTGCTATTGTGTGGATATTAAAATCAGATCCAGACATGACTGAATAGGAATTTAGCCATCTCGGTGCTGAATACTTTTAAAATTGGTTCAATCTTCACGTGCTGGCGATACTCAGCTATTTAATTTAATTTTTTTTTTAATTTTCTGGAAAGGTAAATTGTGCTTTTGCATAGCAACAGCATTTCATATTTGAGATGTCTAGACAGGCTATCTCATGCTGTAAGCAAACCTAAATTAAAACCCCTGGTTATTCCAACTTAATTTTCAGTAAGGGACTGATTGAAATGGGAACTTTTGGGAACAAGATGCCATAGTCCTGTAAAACAGCTCTTCCCTGACAGCAGGGACAGCTGCCACTTTTTTAAGGGCGTGAGTGCTGTAGGGCTCCCTCTCCACTCACACCTTCACACCTTTCTCAGCACTGTCAGGGGATTAGTGCTCACCTCTAAGGGTGCATTTAGGCTCTTTTCAAATTGTCTTTGCTTGTGTTGCAGCTCACAGGAGTTTCAGTCCCCTTGAGAAGGGGCTGAATCCATCCTGGGTACTCCAGTGCTCCACAGGCATCTCCATCCATGGGAAAGGACAGCAGTGCCTTTGTTCATGACTGAAATAAACATTGTTGTGCTCATGATTGCCTGTTTTCTAAAGACTGTGACAGACTTTGTGTTGAGGGTTGTTTCCTTTCATTAGGGAATTTTGTCCCATAAGTTCCTAAGTAACGATAATGTTGGTACTTAAGGAGAATAAAAGGAGTGGCCAAGCCTGAGAGGCTCTGGCTGCACTTCTGTGTCTGAGATTTCCCGGAGAGGGGCAGAGACACCTCGAGGATTGGGCTGGGAAAAGCCAGGACAGGGGCGGCTGCGCTCTCTCCCTCTCTGGGTTTCGGAGGGGCCGCTCGGAGCTGCCCCTTGGGGAAGGGAATTCGCTGCCA
>VZRX01000674.1:43240-72865 GCA_013398075.1 Notiomystis cincta | reverse complement strand
GCTCTGAGAGCAGCCCTGAGCTGGTGCCCTGTCAATACCTCGCTCAGAGAGGGACTTTTCCCCCTCTGCTCGGGGCCCTGGGATCCTGAGCCGCCTCTCCCAGCCCAGGTTGGAGCCGGGCTGCAGGGAGCGGAGGCTGCGCTGGGGCTGGGGCTGCTCGGGGTCACTGCCCAGCTGGGTTTGTCTGCCTGACACACACTGCAGCACAGAACTGCTGTTCCTGTTCTCCTGTCTGCCTGAGAGACCCTTAACTTCAAATAGTAATAGTCCAGAGGGAAGAGGTTTACATTCTCCATCCCAAGGGAGGCTCCTGCCTTTCTTGGCAGACACCTGTCTCTCAAACCTCAACACCTTGGGAAGGCAAAATCTCACTCAAGACACATCTAAAAGTTGTGCACTCTTCTTTTTGACTTTCACTTTTCAGAAAGTCTCAGAATTAGACAAGAGAAGAGCAACTTCCCAAAGAGAAAGAGTGAAAGCTCTTTACTTTCAGTTGCAGTTTTGCAGTCAGCATCTGTGAGCTGTTTTCTTTCATCACTGTATCAAACTCCAACAACAATAAAGTTTCTGCTTGGAGCAGAAGCAGGACTTTCCACCAAAATCCCTTTATGCTGTAAAAGCAGACTGAAGAATGAGACATCTGGCCCCTGAAATAGCCTTAAATTTTGGTGAGACATGAGCATTGTAAGTGGGATATTTATGACTTTAATAACATCCATTACTGCAACGTTAATAGCCATTTTTTAGAAGTAATAAACCACTTATTAGTGGCTGTATGACTGTGCACTTGAATTATGAAAAAATGAGCTCTGACTTAGGCATGTTAATGCCTGAGGAATGTTAGATTCCTGCACATATAAACCAGGTTTGGGAGCTGAGGTATTTTCCCTCTACATTCACGCAGTCTCCTCTGCAAGGCTTGCAAACAGTGTTTGTCATTTATTACAGCCCTGGTAGCACAGAACAGGGCTCTGTCTGAGTTTTAAATGAGCCCCTGGTGCTGGAGTCTGTTCCACTGGGAGTCAGAATTGGGAAATAGGATCCAGTGGACCCTGCTGTGGTCTGTGCCAGACTGTGAGCAGCCAGTTCCCGCTGCCCAGGGCTGACCCCACAGCCCAGGGCTGACCCTACTGCCCAGAGCTGACCCCACTGCCCAGGGCTGACCCCGATGCTGCGAAGTGGCCACGGGTGGGCTCGCCCTGCACTGAGCCCAGCCTGAGCAGAAACAGAAACTCAGCTTCTGGCTACTGCAGGCACAGCACAGTGGCAAAGCCAGCAGGGAAGTGGCCTGACAAAGTCTAGTTTGCAGGACTGGTCACCTCTTCTCGGTGACTGGACGCTGTGGGATAGGAGGGTAATAGTTTAGTGATTATCAGTGACTATTTTTCTGTATGGTTTAACGATTGTATGAATGTAATTCATTCACTTGAGCAAGGAAAAGTTCTCTTGTGTTCTGGAGCAGGGAGGTGCATCCCCCTTTTCCTTACTGTCTCTGAGCTCTCCCCTCACCACGTGCCCTGTCTCAGCCTGTGCAGCACTGGCAGTAATGAACATCATTTATTAGCTAACCCAAGGGCAGTTAACATGAACCCAAACTGGGCATGGAACACTGCTAAGGAATAAGAAGCTGGATTTTGAAACACTGGTCATTAAGCTCTCTGCTTCAGATTCTGCTTCCACAGCCCATGTATTTCCTACACTGAAACTGATCACTGCCAAGAAACATCAGCCAGCTCAGTTATTAATAGGTAAAAAAATTCTCTCTGCATCGTGGTGTTGCTTCATCTCCAGTAATCTTGTTGAGCTGGGGATGCTCATCCCTGAAAATGCTTGCAATGGCCGGCTGACCCCTGTCCTGGAGAAACATGAATCAGAGAGAAAACATGAATCTTCTCCCTGTCCCACAACAGCATTCCTTGGAAGCCTGCCATGGGAGGATATCCATGTGTCTGGGCTGTTCTAAGCGTGCAGTCTGTTGTCTGCACGTGCACACGCCAAATCCAGTCCTTGGGGTGCTTTCAATGCTTTTCCTGGTGCGTGTGCACCCTGATGGAGAGACAGCTGAGGGCACTTGAGGCTCAGGCTGCAGAGCAGGGAAAGGTTCTGCTTCCCCCAGAGGGTGCTGGCACTGCCCAGGCTCCCCAGGGAATGGGCACAGTCTGAGGCTGCCAGAGCTCCAGGAGAGCTTGGACAGCACTGCCAGGGATGGACAGGGTGGGGCTGTTGAAGGGGCTGGGCAGGGACAGGAGCTGGATCAGTGATCCCTGGGGGTCCCTTCCAACTCAGCATCCTCTGTGATTCTCTGATTCTTTGATTTGAAAATGCTACAAAAAGCCATTTTTCTGTAAGTGGTTGCTGAATCAATGAATCATTTTGTTTTACAGTAGCGCCTAAAATGTGTCTGGTGGCAACATCCAATAAATCCTGATATGTTCAGTGTAGATATGAAAGGAGGGGAGCAGAATAAAATGTCAACTACATTTCAGTGTTTTTATATTACCTGTATTGGAGAGAAACTTAGAGGAAGAGAATTAACTAATTTCATGGAGCTGACTCCATGTACCAAGAAATTATACAAAGGGAAAATAAATGAGAGGAGCTGAAGCTGAAGGCAGATTTGATTTTGAAATTAGAAGAGGCAAAAAACATAAGTAGCAAAGAGCAAATTTATGAAGATTTCTGGGGAAAGAACTGTAATTTTGACTTGGATAAGGCAGAAAGGAGATGTCCAACATCTCAGGTGACCTGGGTCAGACAATGAGCAGCTCAGTAACCAAACCATGGGTTTGGGACGAGACAAAGATAAATATGAGTTTGCTGGAAAAACTAGAGAAAAGAAAGTTCCAGCATTCGATGTATGAGATCCCTGCTGAAGGATTTTGGTGAAAATTTCATTAAAAAATAAATTTAATTTCATGCAGATCAGAGGATTGCTTTCTAATTTAGGAAGTCATGGCATTGCATACAGGAGTGGATAGTCCACTGCTCTGAGCCTGTAAAGCTGCTATTAACAGAGCAAGTAATTAAAATATTTAGATTAGTGTCAGGCAGGGATTACAATAGGAAACTTTAAAGCTAGGACCAACTTTGACAGTCAGCTGAAGGTTTATTAATCTTTTTATGAGCTTTAGCCTGACTTCAGTTTCCAGTATGGTTTGTCTCATGTGAGGTCCGAGGTGGAAATCAAACTAAGCCCTGTTATCACTCAAGATATTCATTTACAATGGAAGTTTGCACCCAGATGTGGAAACACAAAGAATAGCAAAGCCAGAAAACTCTTGATTATATATATTATATATTTGCAGGTCCTTTCTAGTGTCCATGTGATTTCTGGAATCCTTTAGGCTGAATCTGGCCAAACCTGTGAAACTCAACTCTTGCCAAGACAGGTTTGGTCTCTGCTGTCTGGGATGTTCCATTTGTGATTTTAACCCATTCTCTCTAAAATGTTCTTTGTGCCACTTGCCTAATGCAAAACACCAATATTGAAATACAATCCAAGCAAAATTATTCTTTCCATCTTATTTCTAAAATAAATAAAATTTCTATTTGATTTTCAGAATTTTAATGATGAATACTCAGTTCAGGATCTTGAGCTTAAAATACTTCAAGAAATAAATTTATTTGTGCCCTGTTTGATGAATCATAGTCTGGGGGAAATGTCACATCAAAAGCTACACTTAGGTAATATGCCTCATTAGGCTTCTTCTAAAAAGAGATATGAAG
Source organism: Notiomystis cincta (assembly GCA_013398075.1). Classification (NCBI taxonomy): domain Eukaryota; kingdom Metazoa; phylum Chordata; class Aves; order Passeriformes; family Notiomystidae; genus Notiomystis; species Notiomystis cincta. The sequence goes on along the minus strand of VZRX01000674.1, from coordinate 69,139 downwards.
ATTCAAAATTAATGTGAAAAAACCATATAAGGAAAGAATGACTTGTCAGACTTATTATAGATTTTTAGGCCATCCTTTGAATTAGAAATTTAATGTAATGTAATATAATATCTCACATATATATATATCTATATATATGGCTTGTATTTAATTCCATTTGTAATTTCCATTAAAGCATGTCATTAATTCAGCTTAAAAAAAATCTTTGTTGGTCATATATATAAAGTATGTGGGATTGGTGAAATATATACTGAGTATTCCTGGGTCTAAAAATTATAAGTTTAGCTACAATGTTGGTATGGGAATGATGTGCTTTAGCTATTTCCTGGGATGATACATGAGCTCTAAAGAGGATATTTTCTTTGTGCACACTATATTAAATAACAAGTTATGCAAAGTAAATGCTTAGTTTTATTAATTTGAAGCAGTGTGGGTTTACTACATATATTTTTATTATGAAAGCACAGCTATGATTAGAAGGGTTATTTACTCTATTCTCACAGGATAATAGTTCATGAGGAGTAAATCAAATATAACCATATATAAGAGAGATTGCAGAGCTGTCTTTTATTGATTTGCCCTCCAAACACGTGTTGGGTGAGTGTGACACCATAAAATGTTTCAGTTCTCCCTCAGTGTTGGCCCGGGCCCTGCCTTTATGAGATATTTTTCTGGCTAGGCAACAAATGGGATGGAGATACCTCTGGAAATAAAACATGCAGGAGGCTGCCCAACCACACACTCCTGTTTATTCTCAATAAATATGTCACAGGACTTCTTCTGAGCAATAAAACAAGACCAAAACTCGGACTGGGAGTAGGAGAGAACTGCACATCCTCCAAATCCTGCCTGGATTTCACATCACACAAGAGCTGAAGGCTTCTTGTCAAAGTACTGACAACTGGCAGGCCTGCTGTGGGTGATTAATTTCTAACACCTAATTTGTTTATGAAAGAAAAAGGTGCTGCCTCATTAAATCACATGGAACATATGAGAGCAAACCTGAAGGGAGGAAAAAGGCCAGTGGCATGGAAATGTGATCCCCACAGAGTGTCTCTAATTGCAATTACAGGCAGGCTGGCCAGAGAAAGAGCCAAGTTAACAACCCCTCACTGCTGGGGCTGCCCGAGGGCTGTGCTGGCACCAGCTCTCCTCCAAGCAGGGCACCTGGAGCTCCCTGGTCGACCTGAGATTCTGCTGGGCTCATCCTCACTTCTTTTTGGACTGGGATTTTGCCCTTTCCATTTTCTGTAGGAAGTTAAGTGGATAAAACCCCTCCTGAAATCCTGATGTTTCCAGGAGGTGCCTTGCTTTGATATTTGGGTCGATGATATGAGACCTATCAGCCCATTTGCCCTTGACAGACAAGAAATGCTGGCAAGGAGCACCTAAATAAACAATGCAGATAAGAACCAGATTGTGACATCAGTGAAGTGGCAAAATACTCATTAGGAGCCTCACTTCAGGTATTCCAGCTGATGATCCCAGGCAGAGCAGAGCAGAGCATGGATGCTGCAGATTTTAGAGTCATAGAATGTTAAAGTTTGGAAAAGACCTGTAAGATCTGCAAGTCCAGCCATTTACACCTCATGTGAGCTGCAAAACCTGGTGAGAGGCAGCTCCTGGCTCGGCCTTGGCTGGTTTGGGGTCAGACCTCGAGCAGATTAAGATTTTAGGGTAGACACTGATTTTGTACTTATCACCTTACTTCAGCCTCAACAGGATGAGAGGAAAGGGCCTCAAGTTGTGTCAGAAAGGTTTAGATTATATATTAGGAAACATTCCTTCACCTGGAAAGTTGTCAGGCATTGGAACAGGCTGCCCAGGGCAGTACTGGAGTCACCACCCCTGGAAGAGACTTGATTGAACTTCTGAGCTTCCCTATTTTTCTTGTAACTTATGGAATGCATCAATATGAAAAATTTGTACTATCCACCCATAAAACCCTGCTGTTTGCTCTTCATAAAACACCATTGTGGTGTACAGGATACTGAAAATATTCTCTTTACTGATCTGCCTGGACCTGTGGAGTTTGAGAAATGTTCTCTCCTACAGTGGTGATTCTGTCCCATGCACCCATGCNGTCATATATATAAAGTATGTGGGATTGGTGAAATATATACTGAGTATTCCTGGGTCTAAAAATTATAAGTTTAGCTACAATGTTGGTATGGGAATGATGTGCTTTAGCTATTTCCTGGGATGATACATGAGCTCTAAAGAGGATATTTTCCTTGTGCACACTATATTAAATAACAAGTTATGCAAAGTAAATGCTTAGTTTTATTAATTTGAAGCAGTGTGGGTTTACTACATATATTTTTATTATGAAAGCACAGCTATGATTAGAAGGGTTATTTACTCTATTCTCACAGGATAATAGTTCATGAGGAGTAAATCAAATATAACCATATATAAGAGAGATTGCAGAGCTGTCTTTTATTGATTTGCCCTCCAAACACGTGTTGGGTGAGTGTGACACCATAAAATGTTTCAGTTCTCCCTCAGTGTTGGCCCGGGCCCTGCCTTTATGAGATATTTTTCTGGCTAGGCAACAAATGGGATGGAGATACCTCTGGAAATAAAACATGCAGGAGGCTGCCCAACCACACACTCCTGTTTATTCTCAATAAATATGTCACAGGACTTCTTCTGAGCAATAAAACAAGACCAAAACTCGGACTGGGAGTAGGAGAGAACTGCACATCCTCCAAATCCTGCCTGGATTTCACATCACACAAGAGCTGAAGGCTTCTTGTCAAAGTACTGACAACTGGCAGGCCTGCTGTGGGTGATTAATTTCTAACACCTAATTTGTTTATGAAAGAAAAAGGTGCTGCCTCATTAAATCACATGGAACATATGAGAGCAAACCTGAAGGGAGGAAAAAGGCCAGTGGCATGGAAATGTGATCCCCACAGAGTGTCTCTAATTGCAATTACAGGCAGGCTGGCCAGAGAAAGAGCCAAGTTAACAACCCCTCACTGCTGGGGCTGCCCGAGGGCTGTGCTGGCACCAGCTCTCCTCCAAGCAGGGCACCTGGAGCTCCCTGGTCGACCTGAGATTCTGCTGGGCTCATCCTCACTTCTTTTTGGACTGGGATTTTGCCCTTTCCATTTTCTGTAGGAAGTTAAGTGGATAAAACCCCTCCTGAAATCCTGATGTTTCCAGGAGGTGCCTTGCTTTGATATTTGGGTCGATGATATGAGACCTATCAGCCCATTTGCCCTTGACAGACAAGAAATGCTGGCAAGGAGCACCTAAATAAACAATGCAGATAAGAACCAGATTGTGACATCAGTGAAGTGGCAAAATACTCATTAGGAGCCTCACTTCAGGTATTCCAGCTGATGATCCCAGGCAGAGCAGAGCAGAGCATGGATGCTGCAGATTTTAGAGTCATAGAATGTTAAAGTTTGGAAAAGACCTGTAAGATCTGCAAGTCCAGCCATTTACACCTCATGTGAGCTGCAAAACCTGGTGAGAGGCAGCTCCTGGCTCGGCCTTGGCTGGTTTGGGGTCAGACCTCGAGCAGATTAAGATTTTAGGGTAGACACTGATTTTGTACTTATCACCTTACTTCAGCCTCAACAGGATGAGAGGAAAGGGCCTCAAGTTGTGTCAGAAAGGTTTAGATTATATATTAGGAAACATTCCTTCACCTGGAAAGTTGTCAGGCATTGGAACAGGCTGCCCAGGGCAGTACTGGAGTCACCACCCCTGGAAGAGACTTGATTGAACTTCTGAGCTTCCCTATTTTTCTTGTAACTTATGGAATGCATCAATATGAAAAATTTGTACTATCCACCCATAAAACCCTGCTGTTTGCTCTTCATAAAACACCATTGTGGTGTACAGGATACTGAAAATATTCTCTTTACTGATCTGCCTGGACCTGTGGAGTTTGAGAAATGTTCTCTCCTACAGTGGTGATTCTGTCCCATGCACCCATGCAAGCATCAGTGGAGTTGGTGTTACATCCATGTATTGCTCTGACTGATTCATTGTCCTTATTTCCCTAGATTTTATAAATAAAGGCAAGCTGCACAGAAACACTCCTCACACAGCCCAGTTCTGCACAGGGCAGTGTCCCCCAGTCTCTGCACATCACTGAAAATATCAAAATACAATTCCTGAGCACTCCTTTAGCACACAGACAGGTAACTAATAGTCCTTATGTCTATCAATGTCCCAAATTGTGAATTTCATGTCAGGCAGTTTTCTGTACAATAATTTTGCAAATTATATGAGCATCGTAGAAAATTAAAAATAAATCTGTGAAGGTGCTACTCTGAAGTGAGAAGGAGAGAAATCAGCTCCTCCTGTCTCATTTGCTGAAACTGCATTTAATGCCCTCCCATTATCAGTATTTTAGAAACTCACTTTTGCTTGTCATGCTGCACACCATGTTTAGGCCCCTCCAGTGAGGTAATTGCCCAAATCTCACCTCATTTGTATGAATTGTGGATGGTGTCAAAATGCCTCTTTACTCATTTTTAAGGTCAGTGTTGATAATCTAGAAGACTTATTAGTATTGATAAAATAAGATGTTCCCTTGCATAGCCCATCATTGCTGTTAATTACTTTTTTGCTTTAGCGAGTGGCAAAAATGGTCTGTGTGAAGGGGACTGATAAGAACATTGGCACATGGTTTATTAATTATCATTTTAATTGGTAATTATTCACTTTTGCAGGTTATTTTTCTCTTGTACCCTGGAAATGCAGTGACTATTTGAAACGGGACTTTGTCTTGGTGGCTGTGGCCCATTCTTGTCCATGAGCCAACCCCAAAAGTTTGGAGTCTCTATATGTACCAGTGGGTTGTAATTAGCTGCATGGAAAGTCATTAAAACTCAGCTCTATACAGAACTGTTGCCAGCCACCTTATTTTTTCAACAAGTAATTGGTAGTAAATCCTAGAATCCCTACATTATATGAGATTTGCCTTCTATTGGATGCACAGATGCTCCAAGTATTGAAGAAGAAAATAAAAAGCCACTGATTTATCCTTCAAAAGATCCTGATCTCTTATGCCTTTATCTTATCTGAATACTAGTGAGCAAACCAAATCAGATTAAAGGGGGAATGTTTGTCCCTTATCCCTTAGTCTTGGTGAAATCTGGGTTTATCTGCTGAGTGTCAGCTATATTTGTGCTTCAAATTCCAAACATCTGCTTTGGAGCAGTGCTTTTGTTTTTTCCTGATGTCCATCACAGCCCAGCATCCGGGCAGGGGTTGTTCTGGCTCAGAATTCCAGAAACCTTCAGCACACAGCATGGTGGAGAATGGCAGAGTTGTGTGGGAAGGGGAAACCCAGGTACAGAAAGAACAGCTTAGTGCAAAATTCATTTCTATTCCCTTTTATTTCCCTGCAGGCTCTTTCATTTCTAGTAGAAACTTGTCCTGCTGACATCTTCATGAGGAATTGTGCCTGATCACCACAGTACTATGGACACTCCAGCTATTTTTATGGAGAAACTAATTCAGGTGAACATGAAATGATAAACAGACTATTAAACTGCAGCATCCCACGGGGGAAAATACCACACATAAAAACCAATTTAATTTCTGAGATTATGTAATATTTATTTCTGAAGGAGAAGATGCCCAGAACATAAACCAAAGCAGACAACATTGTTTACCTGAATTAACTGGGTTTGAAATACAACCACCACTGAAGCTGAAGTAAAGTTTATAAGTTTATCCTCCACAGCAGTAACAGATGAGGTAAATGTTCTCTTTGTTTAACTACATATTGCCTTGCTCAAAAACTGTAGTTTATCTTGCCACAGATTAATTATGAACAATCGTTAATTAAAATTACCAATAGCATAGAATAATTTTAATTAAAATATTATTAGTTTAAAATGTTTTTAATTTGTGTTTTGGAAGGAAATTTTCCTTTTATATTTTTCCAAGTTAGAATAATGAATGTACTTATGAGCTCTTCCTTCTTACTGCTCTAAAGAATAATATTAAAACCCATGACGGTGCTTTGTGATACAGTTTAGTGGGCATGGTGGTAATCAAAGGCTGGACTGCGTGAATTTTGAGATCTTTTCCAAACTTCATGACTCTAATATTATGCAGAAGTAGCTGCTTTATTGTTTGTGGTGTTCAGGATGCCCTTTGCATGTTTTCTGCTGTCTGCAATGTCAATAATTTCAAGCTCAGTGTATTGCAGCTGTTGAAAAAGTGTTTCTGAATGGCTCCACAGCACGATGCCAGCGTGTCAGGATGGAGTTCCAGTCCAGGGGAAACAAAAGAATCTTTTTCAAACTTCCCATGGTCACTTACTTCTGTGGTCAGATCCATATTTAGGTAAATAATGTGAATGGCACAGGGTGCCCAGAGAAGCTGTGGCTGCCCCTGGATCCCTGGCAGTGCCCAAGGCCAGGTTGGACATTGGGTGTTGGAGCAGCCTGGCACAGTGGGAGGGGTCCCTGCCATGGCAGGGGTGAGGCTGGATGGGCATTGAGGTCCCTTCCATGTCAAACCAAATAATTCTGGGATTCTAAAATTCACATTTAACTGGGAAAAACAAAAGAAAACTAAACCTCAATATCTTTTTAACTCTTTTGTTGTTTTGGGGTTTTTTCTTCATTGAAATGTGTGTGCCAGAGCAGAAAACCTCCAACTGCTGTCCCTTGGTGACTCACAGCTATTTAACTTATTGAATGCTATTGGCCAGTTCCCTTGTTGCAAGGTATTAAATCAAAGTAAGACTGTTGGGCATTCGTGTTCTTTTGCATCCCTCANCCATTAACAGAAGATAGTCCAGAGGGAGGAGACAAGGAACACCACCCCACCTGGTTCAACAGCTCATGAAGATGGTGATAGAATACAATGCAGCCCAGGACACATTCACACACCTGTGGCATGCTGACGTGCAGAACACCATCCATTGTGCTGGTGCACTTGGAAAAATGCAACCAAAGGTTTTATTACAATAATTGTACATAAAACCATGCAGTTCTGTTGTAGACTGAAGAGACTTTTGCACAGCTTTATTTGCTCAATATGTTTTAGCAAACAACCTGAAGATGAAATCAAATGCTGTTAGCAAGATTACAGTTCTTTCCTGTCCATCATTGGTAGCAAGACTTGGAAACATTTGTGGTGGGATCAGAGAGATTTCCAGATGCTTAAGCATTACCTATAAACCAGTAAAGAACACCCTGAAATTCTTCACTGCTTTAAATGATGCCCTGTGTCCCTGAAAGTGCTTGAACGATGCAGTCAATAGGGACCATCACAGGGAGCACTGCAGCTCCAGGCAGCTCTGCACTCTGCTTTCCAACACTGTCTGAGTAGTGTTTCATTTCTAAGGAACACCTTGTCAGGGAATATAGCTGAAAGGAGGCAGTACTTTGGGGCAGGAGAATTGTAGAGTATCCTGAGTGGGAAGGGATCCTCAAGGATCATTGATCCAGGCCCTGTCCCTGCACAGCAACCCACAAAATCCCAGCCTGTCCATCCCTGGAAGCAGTATCCAAGCGCTCCCGAAGCTCTGGCAGCCTCAGGGCCGTGCCCATTCCCTGGGGAGCCTGTTCTGCTGACTCAGATCCACCTGGCCATCCACCAAGACCCCCAGACTGCTCCCCAGGCTCTCATTCCCAGGCTGTCTGTACATCCAGGTGCCCCATCCCAGGTGCAGGATCCGGCACTTTCCCTTGCTGAACATCGCACCACTGGTGATTCACAGCCCTGCCATTTGTCAGGGTCTCTCTGTTTGACATGACTTGGTGAAGAGAGCAACTGTGGCAGCGAATTTTAACAAACCTTTTCCCCCTAAGCATCTCCTCTGCACCAAGAGCTCTGGGAATCCCTTGCTGTATTAGCAGATATTGTGTTTCCATCGCTCGTGCAGCACCAACCCAAACAAGCTGTCTCTGATTCCTACAGGGAACCCAAACTTTCTTATTGCTTCATTTGGGGGATGGATGTGCCAGCACTGCCTCTGCTGCTGTCAGTGATTTGGGAGAGGATTTATTGTGGTCACTGGTGCCAGTGGGCTTGAAAACAGTTCCTTGTGAAGCAGCAGAGAATAAATTCTGTCTACAAAATCCGTGTGAGTGCTTCTGCAGCAGGTGCAAACATCTGGTGCCACATCTCCCAGCTGTGTTCAAGATGGACTGAAGTGCTGCTCATACCATAAGTCAGTGAGTTTATTAGGGCAGGGTCACAGGAAAGGAGAACTGAACAAAACACCTGCTTTATTACTTTATACGTTGCATAATTTTGTTTACTCACTTTTCATTATTTCCCCCCCATTCTATTACCAAGGAGTGAGATATGAGCAGTGTCACTGCACCCAGCACTTCAGGAAGGGTTTTAGTCCATGAACAGCAGAATGAAGTTATCCTGTATAGGATCTAGCAGAGTTCTAACATGCAGCAGCACCTGAAGTTTATGTGTGCAAATCTTTGCTTGAATTAATTCACACAAAATATTCAACCTTATAATCTTGGATCCTTTGGCTCAGAATCACCTCAGTGATAATGAGTGTCCATGCAATGACTTCACACTCTCTGTTAGCCATGGCTATCCCATAGGATCCACCTGAAGGCCCAATGTGTACTTTGCTTTTAAAATTCAGACAATGCATTTATTTGGAGTGGGGAGAGAGTGGTTTTTTTTTTTTTCCTTTCCATGTCTGTTTACGTAAATATCTCAAGAGAAGTCAGACATTTGAGTTATTATGTATGGCTGGAAGTTTTTAGAACGTTTCTGCTTGTTTAGATCCTCAGTGTCATTTCAAAGGAGTTCAGTAGTTCCTGTAACCAGAGGTGTGTCTGGCAAACTCATCATGCACAAGTGCTTCAGCCTTGAGCAGAAACTGGTGTTTCAAGAGTCATTTCTTACTTCTACCTGCTGTTTTCAAAGCAATCAATGCCTTTAAAGCTGAGGTGAATCAGATGATGTGTCCACACTCTGTGATTTCATCCCCCAGTGGGATGTGCCAGCCCCACCCTGCACTTCCAGCACAGAGATTGCACGGAGGGTGACGTCTGTGCTGCCTGTAGGGAGCCCAGAGAGCAGCTCCCAAAGAGCTACAGCATATTTTCCAGGCTGGAGCAGGTGGCACAGTAAGGCTGGCTCAGAGGAAGTGCTTCCTGACATTCCTGTGCTCTATGAGACCTGAAGTCCACGGAACAAGTTGCGCAGCGCGTTAATTCTTGTTACACCGGGTTAGGAGAGGATCAACCTGAAAGCGCTTTTTGCTGTCACCACACATCAGAATAACTGCAAAAACAACTTGCTCCTGGAACTGGGGGAACATCCTGGGGGAGCTGAAGCCCACGGTGCCTGTCCAAACCAGCGAGGGCGCAGCATCTCAGCGTGGCAGTGTCCAGGGAGCACGTGCAGCTTGGGAGGGTCGGGCAAGAGGCGTTTTTAATTAGACAGGTCCCAGCCAGAGCTACAATGACAGCATGGGCATGGCCAAAGAACCCCTGGTCTCCTGGGGAGCGTTGCTGCAGCCCTCTCACAGCACTGGGATCAGAGCAGCTTCTCATCTGTGTGCCCAGGATGTGGTGCACAAAGTGGAGCTCACACACCTCATCATTTCACAACCACAGTTTTATCCCTTTGGTTTCAGGGAAGTTATTGCCATTGAGCAGGTAGGTGCAGGGTTTCACTGCAAACCACTGCTACTGACACCAGCCCTGCAAATGCCCCTCACTCCTCCCTTGTCCCCTGTCCCTCCAAGCAAGCACACAGATGATTATTTTTTCATTAAGAATGATCTGGTTTGCAAATTGAAGTCAAGGCTCTGAAAGGCTTGGTGATAGCAAAAACTGAGTTCTGACTGTTCAGCAGGAGGACAATAAAACAATATTCCAAAGCAGCTCATCTGTGGTGTATTTGTTTTTTAATGTCACCTCAAAATAATGGCATTATTAATGAAAAGAGAGAAAGACCTGGCCCCAAGTGCCATAAGACTTTGATTCATTGTATAAAAAAATAAAGTCATAAAGACAATTGGACATTTTAAAAGAAGCTGAGAAAAGAGGAGTTTTTATATTTTAATATGAAAATCATACAAAATACCTTTTATTTGGCTGAATACTGGCCACAGTAAATTTCATTACTGCTATCCAGTATCCAATTTGTCACCTCTAATCAGGCACCTTTATTTTATATTTTTTTACATGCTCAAAAACTCTTCAAACTGCTCTCACCAGATGATGGATGTCATGCTCTTTAAGACACTTTCCTTCTATGAAGAACAACTTCTCCAGCAAGTTTCCCAAAATTGTGAAAGCCTCCTGATAGCAGTAATTTTAAAGAATGACAGTATAGGTGGAATATTCCTGTCTTTTTCCATTTCTTTTTAGCCATGTGTTACATAATGTCTTTTTATTCTGTCCGAATCTTTCCTTTTTGAGACTAACTGCACATGAAACCCTGGGCTTCTCAAGCTACTTTTGCCATTTGGACTCAAAGAGAAGCAATTTTTTCCAGCATCATTTCTCCTTTGTTATCTTGTCTTTCCATCAGCTTCTGCATTAGCTCAATTATAGGCCTGCTACAATTTTTACTGCTACTATTATGTGTGGACTATTAAATCATTTGCTATTCTCCAAAACATATTTGTGCATAAAGTTCTAATTTTGAAAGGTTGAAAGCTCACCTCAGCGTTATCACACTGGTAATCAATGAAGTAATTGCATAAAATAATCCAGAATAAGATGCACAGTAATTCAGCTTTAGGGATGCAATCTATTTGTGGTTGTAGAAGGCATTATTTGTTTATACAGTTGGTTATTTTTCTCCCTGCGATTACCTCGAGAGTTTCAATGTGGAAATTAAGAGACCTCAGGGCATAATATGAGGCAGTGCTGTAAAATTCCCATCATTTGGCCCACTGGGTGTTTTAATTGAGGTGCTTTAATGAACTGTGTGGTGGCCAGGCGAGGAGGGGGTGACTGTGCCCTGGCTCCAGCCCGTCACCAGAGGGGTGAGGTCCCCAGGCCCAGCCAGCTGGGCTCGGCAGATGTGCCCTGCCAGCACCTCGAGGTGTCCAGAGGAACCACTGGGGGCTGGAATTTCCTCAGCTCAGCCTCTCCCTGCCCTCTGTTGAGCTGGATCCTGGACGTGTGAGGTGTGCAGCTCTGCCCCAGGCCTTGGCATCGGCACAGGAGGGACGGAGGGCCCACCCGGCGCTGTGCAGAGTTTTGTTCCCCCAGTAAACATGCAGGGGGTGGAATTATCTGTTTGTAAGCAGAAAAACCAATGAGGTCAACATTTCTTGAAGAGCTAGGAAGTTATGAGAGAGATTTGAATCGAGTGGATGCACTCCAGTAAGTAAAAGTTTGCAGAGTGTAGGAATCACTGTAAAACTGGGGATAAAGTGGTCCTGGAGTCTCATGATTCATTCTCAATATTCATTGCAAACAGCAGGTATTATTCTTTAATGAATTAGCCAATTTTCTCCTTTTTTTTCAGTTTCAGTTAAATTCAGCTCCCAGGCACGGGGTGGGATTATTGGAGTGTCTGTGTCACGTCCAGGGGTGGGACTTGATCCCTTCCAACTTGGAATAGTCTGTGATTCTGTGATTCTGACCCTTCCAGCCCAAGCCATTCCATGACTCCCTGATTTTTGACTGACCTTTATGTCTATTACTGCAGTGTATTTCCCAGAGGCGCCTCTGATATTTATATACTTTCCACACTATTTTCACCCATAGAAATAAAACTTCATACACATCCAAGAGTAGAATTTGACAATGTTTTACACAGTTCTTACGTATTAAATAATTGTGCCCTGTATAAACTCAAGAAAAAATAGCATTTGACTAACTTAAAAATGATACCATTTCTGCTTGTAAGTACCTTGTAGGTTTTGGGCCTAGTTATTTGAGAATCAGTGAGAAGTTGGGGCACATTGCTCTGCAAAGATAAGTTTTGTTCCTCATGTAGGAAAGCCATAAAATCTGATTTTCTCCCTTACTTGATGACTTAAGTAAAATTTATAGAAGGTGTTAAGCCACTAAACACTGGTTGATGAGCTCATTGTTTTATTTGTGATGATATAACAAGTGTAAACACCCTCTTACAGCTGAAGACACATTACCTTGAATTATATTTAACAGCTTGGTATAAAACAATACATTATTTCTTCCCATCTCTTATGGACAGAGTTTATACTGCATTAAAGCCTGTGCTTTAATTTTCATGGTGGTACAAGATACTGTACAAGATATATTGGCTTCAGAGATGCACTGCTTCTGCCTTGACTGCTCTGCAGCACACAGGGAGATGTCCATGCACAGAAAACAGGTTTCTTAATCCAAATCTGAGCATCAGGTTATCACTTCATGAAGTCACAGAATGCTTTGGGCTGGAAGGGACCTCAAAGCCCACCCAGCCCACCCCTGCCATGGCAGGGACCCCTCCCACTGTGCCAGGCTGCTCCAACACCCAATGTCCAACCTGGCCTTGGGCACTGCCAGGGATCCAGGGGCAGCCACAGCTTCTCTGGGCACCCTGGGCCAGGGCCTGCCCACCCTCACAGGGAACAATCAGAAATAGCTGCTCAATGTCAATATATGTGCTGGGTCAAAACATAACTGCAGCTTCCCTGCTTGGAAACCTGCAGGTGTTGCAAGCTGGCATTGCATAATCCTGAATCCATATCTCAAGGGTGAAATTCTGTCCTTTATGCCATTGATTTCTGTGGGCTTGTAGTTTCTTCAAAGATGAATAATGTTGGAACAAAATGGTAGTGTTAAGTAGTAAAGTATCATCACTAAGAGGGTTTGCTCATAAAGGTCAAATAAGAATATGTCACCCTTCTTTGATTAATAGCTCGTGGTGTTAGTAGGTATTGATTGTATTTAAGAGCCTGTGGGTAAGAGGCAATTTAAGTTATCTTCAACATCTTCACAAGAAATAAGGTTCCTGTGAAAGCAGATCCCAACAGGGGCCATGTATCCAGCCTGAGGAAGGGGAGAAAGCAGAAGAGATTTACCCAATCTGTACAAACCAAATTGGTACAGGGTTCAGTAGCCTCCCATTTGCTCAATTACAACACTGGGACCATCCAGAAATTTTTCTTTTTGCCACTTAATTTCCAATCAGAGTGTGGTCCTCAGCTTTTGGCATCTCAATGTACAATATTTTCTTCAAGTACTATAGGAAGAAATAACCAGAATATCTACACTACCTTATCAAACACTTTCTCAAAATCTTCTGGGCAATTTGTCATTCATTTATTTTATTTGTGGTAATAAAAATGTACAATTCTGGAGCTGATGTATGAGAATGATCTGCACTCATCAGATTTTGTCTTATTCATTAAACTGTAACAGCTTCAAATTTAGGATTTCCTCAGCACTAAGTTTGAAATCTTGTGTAGCATAACTGAGAAGGGAGACCCCAGATCTTTGCTTCCAGAAGGCAAAGCTGTGCTGAGAAAACAGTGAGGAAGTTTTTTTTCCCCATTTTAACCACCTCTCTTTGCAATTCCATGCTGGGAAGCACATTACTCGAGGGGAAAGCTATTTTTGTCCAGGTTGTGTAATGGGGAAGTCGGGCACTTCTGACACTTCTCTTTGCAAAAATATAATCTAAAATCTGCTGTTCTGTCAACATGGAGAGATCTGCTGTGTGTAAAGGGGTGAATACAGAATTATAAGCTATTAATTGTCTTTTAATGAAGATATGAATGTTCCAACATTTATTTCCATGGAGAATCCAACATGGTCACCACAATTTCTGAAAGAAAGCTCTCACAGTGTTTCTGGTTTATAACCTCCTGGTATTTTTCAGACCTGTATGGGTATGTTGGAAAGTGTTTTCAAGGTAAACCAAGGTTCCTGCAGAGGAGATTGAGGGTTTTGTGAAGGAAAGAGCAATGTGATCAGTGAATTGCTCAGACATGGCAATGCAATGTGACTTCTGTATCTGCACATCATTATGTGACAGCACTGGCTTGAAAGTATTAATTATATTAAAATTTAGCTCCTATGCCAGTATTTCCATCTTTGTGGTCAGATTCAGCTTGTTTGATTGGCTTGAGTTCTCCCATCCCAAAGAAGCATTCACATGAGCAGATGCAGAAGGATTTTGTGCTTTCCCCAGTGTTTTCTCAGCCTGGCTGGTTCTATTTGAGGTTATTTTAAAGTCTATTCTGATGTTTGGCAGATATGAATATCTGTATGCAGATGCCACTTCTCTGATGTTTTAAGATAATAGTTGGGAAAGGAAATCACACTTTGCATCCTACCTCAGTAATAAATGTTATATCTCATTTAGAGTTCCTCACAGGCCAAAAGTGGGCCTGTAAACTGATTTCATGGCACTAGACTTGGTGCTAAGTGCACAATGAAAACTTTTCAGTGCTTTATTCTTTCACACCAACAGCTGAACTCCCACTCAGTTTTGTCAAATGCATCAACCAGGGATTGCCCACAAGCAAAAAGCCCTCTAAGAAAAGTGAGACAGAAGCTGGATGCATTCTGGGGTTTTGTAAATGGAATATGAAGTTGTCCACATCCAAGCTAAACAAAGGGATGGACATCATCCCTTTGCCCTGATGTAGCTCAGGATTATTGATTTAAATGAACAGTAGGGCATTGGTCTGAAAAGCAGCAACTGTTGGAAAGCAGATTAATTCCACCAAAAAATGGTGCAAGTTTGAAAGTGCAGCCACATCCTCATGCCTTCAGAAAAACTACAAGCTCATGAATTATTTTGTGTGTTATGTCTTTTAAATATTTCCTGGATCCAGCTGAGAAAGACAGCGACTCACAGCAATAATCTGATAAGACATTGAATTTCTATTAATTACTGCAACTGTTTTGAGTGTTCCTCTCATGAATTAAGCATTTCTGCTTAGATTCTGATTATTTTCCACCTTTCATTACTAATGTACTATCAAATCATTGTCAAAAAAATGCAAGACTGATAAACATTTAACGTCAAGGAGGTGTATTTATTTATTTATGAAGTTTTTGAGCACAAAGGTAATGAGAGTACTTACAAATCTCATGTTTCATTGACAAGTTACTTTGAATTTCAGAATATACAAGTATTTAAAACAACAATTTACTCTAAAGTGTTTTGGCATGCCAAAGACAAATGAATCATGCATAAGTACTAATAAGGTTTCCAATCTGTCAGTTCTGCTTTCTCTGCTGCTCCCATGATTTAAGTTGGGATTGATTGGATTTGTTTTCATTTTTAGGGATTTTCTTTGAAGGGCTGAACCATGGCCACAGGTACCAATATCTACTCACAGGCTGCACTCAGAGGGGGTGCACACCAGGACCTGGCTGCTGGGAGCTGTCCCTGCCCAGGGCAGGCCTTGGGACAAGAGGGGGTTTGGAGGTGCCTTCCAACCCATCCCACAATAAAATATTTCCCCAAGGATTCCTCACTAGGCAATGGCACAGTTGGGTTTTCCCAGGGCCATTCCATGAGCAGGAGATGATGGAGATGATTTTCTAATCCAAAGCAGTTTGCTCGTTCAATGGTATCCCATAATCACACTGAAAAAAAAAATAATGTGCAAATGTCAACAGAATTATGGATTCTTCAGCTGATAGAGACCAGCTGAATTCCACTGGGAATTTCTTTTTGTGCATATAAGTCATTGAATAATTCAGGAGTTTCTCAGGAAAGATCATTCTGCTTAACAAGCCCTGGAGTGATCCAAAAGAGTAGCAGAGATTATCCTGAAGGATAATTAGACATTTCACAGGAGAAAATTAATACTCCAAAGCACAGGGCAGGACAGTAGTTAGAAAGCAACTGGAATTTGTTGGAGTCATGGGAGAGCTGTTGTCTTATATGGATCCCTTATAGGCAAAATACCAGAAGTTTTATTGTTATAGATATCAATCTTCAGAATTGGATTGCTATTAATGTAAAATGTGAATTCTCCTCTGACAGTGGGTGGTGGTTGATTGCCTCTGTTTCCTGGTGAGATCATCCAAATATGACTGGAACATGTATATATAGAATTTGGGAATGCTGAATATCAGGATTTGGGTAGCTCTGGTCCAACACAGGAGGGCAATTCGATATTTCAGCTTCTCATTGCATTGTGGGCAACAACACAAAATAAAGGGAAACATTCTGGGCAGTTCACAGCAAGGAAAAAATGCTTAGTTCAAAAGTATTTTGGATTTTTATTTTATTAATTAAATTATGTCTCCTCTCCCTCCACCCCCAAATGAAGGCACTGTACAACTCTATTTATTTTCCACGTGTGCAGTGTCAGGGTCATACCCAGAGTCAGTTTCTCCAAAGGAAGCAATGGATTATTGCACAGGATAAGCAATTTTTTTCCCTACTAAAGATTATTTACATTGCAAATAGCCACAGATTATATTTAAAAATAGCAAGTGTGGTATGAGGCATTTTTGATTCCAATGTGAAAGTGGGAAGGTTCACAGGGGGGACAACTCTGATTTGTTCTCCACAGATGAGAGCCCCAATTCCTGGGAAGTGCCACGGGGCTGTGAGGAGATGCTGCTGTGGGAGTTCCTTCAGCTGCCTCTTGTCCAGAGCTGGGGGGGATTTCAGAAGAAAACCCTCTGTGATTAAAAAAAAAAAAAAAAATTAGAATTAGCTGCTGATAAATATTTTTAATCTCAAAGAACAAACACAAATATTCAACTCCTTAATAACAGCCATAAACTTCTAAAGCTGCAAAGCTGATGCAAGTTCAGGCACGGGAGATTGAGTTTCAGCCTGAGTAGTTTGGGTTTCTCTTGTTATTTATCTTAGAAGGGCATTTAATCTGAATTCTGCCAAAAAAGCAGTTATGGGGAAGAGGTATCTCCTCTGCAGACAGGTGCAGACATCTCAACTGCAAATGTGTTCAGAAATACACTTAGCAGTGCATTTGTGATGGGAATCTGTTAGATTCAGTTTGTCTTCATATAATAATACTCTGATAAGTAGAAATTCTCACATTAGGATTGTGAAAGGCCCATTACTCTCCATTTCCAAACTTTCTTCCAGAGGACTTTATTCCTATTTATCCTACCCTTTCGACAGCACAGAATTTTCCCAATTTCTAAATTCTAATTTTGTCTGCTTCTGATGTCACCTCCTGAAAAAAAAATCCTATTTCTGTGAGGTACAAGGTTCCCAGCAGCTTTGATGTGTGTATTCCAAGGCCTCTTGTCTGAAGACAGTGTGCCAGCAGAGTTTAGGGATGACAGTGTTTCATTACAGAGCCTTTGAAGTTCCTGAGGTGCCACAAATGGCCATTATTGAGAATTTGCCTTGATTATTATTTTTACTGCCAGACTTTTAAGCTATACAATATCAGCTTTCTTTTGACTTTGCTTCTTAGTTCCTTTTATGGTAAAGCTTAATCCAGTGGCCATATGGAGCAGCTGAAAGGCTGCCAAGTGTTTAAATGACAAGGTTATAAATACAGAGACAGCATAGGGGGTTTTTCCCCCCTAAATGTATAGTCCTGTTGGTTTGAGCCAAAGCAGACAATAAATCAGAATGTATAACTTGTTTTGCCACTCACTTAATAGGCTTTTTGTATGTAGAGGGTATCTTTGAGCAGGAGAGGGAAAAATCTGCACAGTTTGGGGAGGGAATGTTCCATGGAGGGCACCTGTGAGAGCCAAAGGAAAAGTTAGACTTTGAGTTTTGTTTTACAGCAAGTTCCTACCAAAACTCCTGCTCTTCCTCAGCTTTGGTGCTGAGCCTCAGGCTGTCCTCAGCCCTGATCTGCTCCTCTGGCTGGAGAGGAGCTGCCCTCTCTTTGCCCTGCTCTGCTGTGAGTGGGAAAGGTGCTCTGTGTGCCTGGAAACAGAGATTTCATGGCTTGTATCTCCTGAGCACAGCCCCTGCTCGCTCTGCTCTCTGCTCTCCTGCAGCTCCTGTTGCTTCCAGGCCTCATTCCTGTCAGGGCCTGGACACTCAAGCACCTTGGGTTGGTGGAATTAAATAACTTGTGTGAGTGTCAGAGAGAGGGAAGCAGAGCAGGTACCTTGCACGTGGAGGGAGAGGGATGCTGCTTATGAAAGCTGGTTTTTTTCTGCAGTAATTGCAGGAGTAATTGCAGGAGAGATTTAAACCTTAGAAAGCAAAAGCTTCACATGCTCTGATCTGTCTGTGCCATCTGCACCTTTGCTCTCTTAATGCACTGTGGTACTTTTTGTTATCCAGATTTTATGGTTCTGTTTAATAAGAAACTTGTGGATGTAAAGGTCTGGTATTGTATCAGTAGGATGGATTAGAGCTATATAAAGTTTTCCTGTTTCTTTTCCAGAATGAAGTGGTTTTTCTCAGCCACCCATTGCTGGAGGAGAGCTGTCCTACCCCAGGAACATAGCTAAGGCAGAACCAGCACTCCTAAAAGTAATGATTTCGATTATTTGCAAACAGATGGGCAGAAACACAAACACTTTCCCTTACAATCATCACTGATCCCTTTGGCTGCCAATGCTCCAGTGCACATCTTTGCTGCTCCATGCTGATAGCATCCTTGGGAATAACTGAGAATGCCAGCCCTTACCTGCTGCACTCCAGGGGGAGCTGCCAGCTGGGCTGTTTGAGGAGAGCTTTGTGCTTCAACCATTAGGTCTGAGCTCTGGAGACTTGTGCTTCTACCAGGGTTCTGCCAGAGATTTCCTGTGTGACCTTGAACAAAAAACATTCTCACATCCCAGCATCTGTTAACACAGGCATGGTAATTATGATGGGAATTAACTTTGTAGCAGCTCTTAAGGTTGAAGACCCTTCATCAGGAGCGTGGTTCAAACTGTGGCCCTGGAGACAGATTCCATCTGGGGATGGAATCTCACATGGTGGTGGAGGGCAAGGAGCTTCCCATGGTGTGATGGCTGAGCTGCTAAAGAGTGACAGGAATGCAGGAACCTTAAAGCTGGGCTCAAACCATTCTGTTATTTGATTTTTATTTTCCAGCAGTCCCACACTGGCCATCCCTGTCCCATCCCTTGCCATGGGCACTGCACTGCTGCTTCCCTCTGCAGGGCCAGCATCATTTCTCTTCAGGAGTTATTCCAGCTGTTACATCACCACTTTTTCCTCTGGCCTTTCTTTGCTTCTGAGTGACTCTGAAAATGGCCTATTTCTGTAGCTGCAGCTTCTTACACCACCAAATGAACTCCTTTTAGATGTTTGGTGCATCTGAGAACTCTGAGGCATGTGCAGCCTTTGTTACAGGAGCTGCTGCCTCAGGGACCAGCAGGCCCAGGGAGACAGGGCTGGCAGGTGAATGCTCTCCACACACACACACCTGTAAATGTTCAACACACTGCTCACCCCACTGTTTTTCTGCCTGAATTCTACACTCACTGGCCAGGTGTTCTCTTTAGTGAGAGCCAGGCTCTCCTGTCCTCCCCACACCAAGTGGGATCCTTTCTCACACAGGTTAGGCTGTGCTGCCCATGTTCACCCTCCTGCACACACTGGCCAGTGCATCCTGCCTCACCAGGCTGTGTGTAGCTGCCATGCAGTGAAAACATCCCAATTTCGAATGTTTTCTTTCCAGTTTCCTGTGAGCTGCTTTCACTATAAACATTATTTTTGTTTTCTGAAGAGAGCTTTGGCAGCATTGCAGCATTTGTGTCTGTGTTTATCACTGAGGTATCACCATGGAAGTCACAGGTCTGGCAGCCCAGAGAAGAAGGAAGGCAGCCAGCAGGCCCCTCACCCAGAATTTCTTTAGAATTGGGTTGTCTTGGAAAAAGACAGGGAGGGGAGGCAGACAGTGCAGTGGTTCTGGAAATGTTCTGAGTCCACAGGTGAAATCACAGCTTAGATGATGTGAATTTGTTCAATTTAGTTTGTCTCTAGCCATTCTGCAGTACTCTGGTAGGTGTAAATTGTCTCACTGGGATTGTGGAAGACCCATTGCTATCCATTTCCAAACTCTACCAGAAGACTGCAGATGTTCAAGGAGATGATGTGACTCCCTCTATTAAAAAATATCAAAATATATTGCATGGAGACCCTCTCATTGTTCTCTAAAAGTGCTTTTGTTGCTGCTGTGCTACCATTTTCTCTCCCTTTTCTGTGTGTAAGGGAATAAAAAGTTGTCCTTAGCCAAGAGTTTTCCTGATGGATTTTAAATAGACTGGAGTTCAACTGGGTTTTGGTTCACAAGTCAGTTAGCACTTCAGGGGGAAACTGTCTGCATATGTTTGCATCTCCTGAGTTCTGCTCAGAGTTTCAGATCTGAGCGAAGCTGAGAGCCCAAAGGAGAACCCAGCTTGAACTGCCAGCACAGTCTGACTTGGGGTTGGAACTATGCAAAAGCTCTATATTTAGTCTGGTTTCAAATAGCTGCACTAAATGCTTATGCAGATCCCAGGAGGTGTTTTAAAGTTCGCTCAGTACTTACCCCAAGTTCCCCTGAAATATTTGGCAATTTCAAAGTTTTCTATACTGCCTGCCAAAATTTTAGGTCTATAAGAAAACCTGATATAAGTGTTTTTCTCTGCCCCTTCCCCCCTCAAATCATTGCACTCAAGCAACTCACAAAGAGCTGAGAGAGTGTGAGCTGTGTGTGTTTTGCAGAGCCAGATGTGGAGTGAAACCCTGAGTGACTGCAGCCACAGCTCCTCCTCCCGCTCCTAAACCACTCCTCATCGATTCCAACAATATTTTCTTAAGCAATGACTGGCTCTGACCTTGGCACCTCGTCCTTTGGAAGCTTTTGTCTGGATCTCTTTAGAGAAGAATAGCAGAGAACAGGCTGTGATGTAAATAACTCTGGAATGTTTTCCTTGAGCTGGGCTCACCACATCCAGAGCTCCAGCGAGGCACATACATTACTAAAAATAATAGCCTCAAACTCTTCCAGTGTCATTTGTTCATTATTAAGTCTATTACCTCTTCAATGAGGCTGCAGTGCTCAGGCCTTTCTGGTCCTGTGCAGAGCAGTTTATTAATGGTGCCTTTGTTTCAGAGGGATGGCACAGGGAGCTGAGCCCAAGACTTGGAGCTGCTCAGCAGCGATGAAGCAGTTACTTGGTGCTGTTTAATATCTTAAATGACTCCATGCCCATAAATCAGCCAGCCATAAATTATGTTTAATGCTGAAAAATAACCACCAAGCAAACAGATCTTTAACCTGTAAATGTTAATTCTGTTTGTTAATACTTAGTGGCTCCAGCAGCGCTGGGAGGCTGCACGGGCTATTATTCATTTTGACTCCACTCCAACCCTTTTCCAGAAAGCCTCTCCTAGATCTCCCTAAAAATCGGAGCTGCCTGAGGAGCAGCAGAGCTGTGGGAATGGCACAGTCCCAAATTCAGCTCCCACCTGCCCTGCCCAGGACACTGCCCCACAGCTGCCCTGGGCAGTGGAATGGGTCACATCCCCCAAGCCCCCTGAGCTGGGAGTTGAATTCCAGCCGTGCCTCTGCCCAGCTGCTCACTGGGGGTGGCTGTGCAGGTGGGATTGGGATTTGGCCCTGGGAGGGAGCAGCCACGCTGGCAGAGCCACTGGAGCCAGCTCTGGGCTCTGGGCTCTGGGCACTGTCACTGCCCGTGGTGCTGAGCGTGGCCAGGGCTCTGTGCCAGCCTGGGGGCCAGGGCCACACTCACACTCCTGCTGCCTGAAGGTGAAAGCAGGACACACTCCAGGCTGAAGGTTTATTCCCTTCCTTCCCTCCTTCACTTAGCTCTCTCCCCCTCCTCTGCCCTTGGGCACTCTATCCCTACAGCTAAAACCCCCTTTTTGTAATTTTGGCTTTGTGTGCAGGGCACCTTCATTTTCCTTTCTATGATCCATAGGACTTTCTTCCCACAGGTTGGAGAGGACTCGACTGCAGGCTGGAGACAAGGCAGGGAGGAGCAGAATATCCCCCTGGGAGTGCCTTCACTGCCAGCTACACCTGAAGTGCCACTGCATCCTGCTCTGCTTTGGTGGTGTACAAATCATTTTGTGAATCAAAGCCTGCACTGATGCTCCTTTAAATTCTTCATTTTGATGTAAATCACCGAGTGGGTGATTCAAAAGATTCAAGTACACGTCATTAGGTGTCTATTTACCTTTAAAACTCTACTATTGAAATATTTATAGCATAGAATTATGGAATTGCTTGGGTTGGAAGGGACATTAAAGATCATCTGAGTCCAACCCTTCTGCCTTGGGCAGGGATGCCAATTATATTGTCTGGAATATTTTTTGCTTCCAATTCTGTTGGAATCATTCTCTCCTCGGGTAAAACTAATTTTCACTATGAATCCTGGCTTTCTTTGTTCCTTCTAGGCAACAGAAAAATCAAAGAATTTATAAGGTAAAATAATTTTGTACATCAAAAAGCCAGCTGCACCTTAAATCTATTTTGCATTTGATTCTGTTTGATTATCTTTTCCCTGCATTTCACTGAATACAAATGTTTGGAAATGAAGTTGGTTAAAAAATGGCAAAAATCTGTCAAAAAACTTTGCAATTATGTATTTTATCTTCATTTGAGCAATTAAAACCAGCAGCTAATGGTGCACATGTGAGAGTGTTTATTCTTACATTGGTAAAGTACCATTTCTGGGGGAAATTGGTTTTTTTTTCCTATTTCTTCCCTGATAATTAGCCACAGGGCCAAACCATGAAGGTGAGGTTTGTCCCTTGATGAGATGTAAACTATATTATCTACATAGTACTTTCTTGGGCCCATTTTTTCTAACAGAAATTGACTATCTAAGAACTAAAAGTGGAAGTATTTACATTAGAAAAAATCCTCATTACAGTTCCATTTCATTACATAAGATAAAATGATGTTGAAATAAATATTGGCCCTGATCTAAGCTGCTGTCCAGCAACAAGAAAAACACATTCATACATCTCTTTTTTAAAAATATAGCAGTTTAAAAAATGTCAGGGAAGAGTGAATAATAGAGAAACTGGGCTGACAATAAAAGGTAAGTTGAAGCAAACATTAACATTCTACTTATCAAACTCTCACAAGCAGAAGAGAATGTGTAGAATGGTAATTAACACCCACTCATCACATTCTTCTGGAAGATTAAAGAAGAGGTCCTAGCCCCAGTACTTACCTTTGCAAATATAATCTCATCTAATTCTGAGGAGAATGAGGTTTTTATTTCACCTTCCTCAGCCAGGCTTTTTCTCATTGGGCTCTTTTTCTCTTTCACCACACAGGGATCCCCAATTCCCTTAGAGGTGAAAATTCCTTGGCCTTTCAGTTAAATCTCCACAAAAATAGATGGGATATCACAGAGTCAGGAGTTATGAGAGCAGGGTTTATGACATCTGATAAAGCTGCATTTCAGCTGCTGCAGGAGCCTGTCATAAAAATCCAGCCATGGAAGGGGCAGAGTTTTCCATTTCTGCCCCAAATGCCACATCTCTCTTTGCTAATACAGGTAATAACAGTTTCCATCCAGACACCACAACTCCATCTCCCCCTCCTTGTGGGAATGTCACACAACTTTTTCTCATTCAAATCACTAAAAATATGTATTTAGTTAGCTTTTCAAAATGCATGTATTACCTAATGACATGATTGCTTGGCTGCCTAATTTACAAGAAGTCACTTGCATAACCAGCAGATAAATATAGATGGAGGTTTTATCCATGTGCATATAAAAGGGAATGATCCATATTGTGTATGTAAAAAGAGAGTGTGTGTGGTTTTGTCTTCAAGAATATAAAAAATTACCTTAAAGGGTTTTTTTTTGTTAGTTTTTGTTTTAATTTTTGTTTTCCAAACATATCCATTTAAGAGACTTTTGATTTGGTGATTTCTGCTGTGCTCTGAGACTTTATAAAATATAACTGCTTTCATTAACTGGGGAATCACACTCCTTTAATATCCAGTTCCCTTGCATCTGGCAGCATCCATCCCTGCAAGCATCCTCTCAGCTATGAACATTTTCTTGGTGTTAGCATGCAAATATTTTCATGCACCATCTTGCTGAGACTTTAGCAGATGCAGATGCAGGTTTCATTTATTGAGTATTTTCTAAATATAACCAAAATACGCCTTCCATGTGATTGTGAGAGTGAAAACATCTTAACAAATCTCCTTTTCCCTGGAACTGCTGTTTCTTGGCCAGGCTATGTTGGTTGAACAGTGGTAGGAGCAGATGTAACAAGGCAATGAAGGTGATCATTAATGCTGTTACACACATATGCCGGAGCAGAAACGAAACTTTCAATTTCTACACCATTAGGAGCCTGCAGAAGGATAAAAATGCAGTTTGCAATCCTCACTCAGATAAATGATTGCTGCTCTCAAACCCTTGAGCAGTTTTAACAAATGATCACTGGCTGGATTCCACTGTTGGACGGTGCCTTCAGAAAAACAGCACTGCTTAAACACAGCATCACAGATTCTTAATGAATCCATCCTCTATATCCCTCCCCTATCCTGGTAGGAAACGTGGAGCTGAACATGACTGGAAAATTGAACTGATACCAAGGTTCTCTAATCTCTCTCTTTGGTTGAATTTATAGATGTGCTCGTGTTGATTTATTATTGAAATTTCCTTTGGTAAAAAGCAATGATATCAGGGAGCTAGAATGACACATGAAATGTAGTCCAAGGTAAATTAGAGTACTTAAGCACAGCAGTTATCTCCTGATTATAACTAAGCACATTAGACAGCTCAGGATCCTTGCAAACACTCAATATATTAAGATGATCAGTCATCAGCACGGCTCTCTTCGTCTTGCTGCTGTTATGAATCACTTTTATAAGAAAATGAGCTCTTGAATCCTATCTCAGTAGGGAGACTCAAAGAAAAAAAAACGTTTGTCAGAGCAGTAACACAAGGCACCCTGGCTGGATTTCCCCTTGGATTGGTGGGGGCTGCACTGACGGGGAATGATGAGTGTGACAGTGACCTGTGTGAGTCTGAGGGTGTGGCACTGGAAGGAAGAGCAGGGCAAGGGAGAGTGTCCAGCTTGAAATTACATAACTGCCAGCTGCACACACACAAATAGCTTTTTGTACCTGTCAGGAAGAATGAAAATCTTGTTCTCAACCAAAGGACAAGACAGCAGCACGTCTCCTACCCTGAAAGAGGGAAATCACATGCTCGTGCCCCTGGGGATCAGAACTCACTTCCAAGTGAGCATCTGGTACCAAAAGTCAGCAGAGGAACTTCCAAGGAACACTGCCCTTTCCAACACTGCCCAGCAGTGCTGCTATCCTCACCTGGTTCCCAGTCTGTAAACCCAGCAAAGGCAAAACAACTGTGACAATAACAGCACACACCTCCAGGAACTTCAGCAGCTGTGGTTTGAAGGATCTGATGCCACTCCAACAGGTTTGATACACAATTAATTTTTCAAAAGACAGGAGAGCAAGTTGGGAACCTGTAGTTTGCTGTTGAAGTTCCAAGGTTCACACCATTCTTTGCAATAAAGTCGTAGATGCTGGAATATAAGAAAAGATTGAGCCATCAGAGTTGCTTTCTTTATCCCATGGCTTCATTTTAGCAGCTAAAGGACAAACTTTCCTTCTTGGTCTGCATTGAGTGAGGAACAGCACAGCCAGCATCAGTGTTTAAAATAATGTCTTGAATTGGAAAGTATAGAATGGAGGAGAGATCTGGAGGGCAGAAAATCAAACTTAGAGTCTGAAATGAATACTTAATATTATGTAAATATAGTTTAAAATAAATGTCATTATGTGTCTGTGTGTGTGTATGTATATATATATATATATATAAGTATAATATAAAGTATTGTATTTTGAATACCTTGACAGTAACAGAGAAACAAAGAAATTGTCCTTCAGTGTATAAACAACCCTTTTAGATTTATATCCTGGAATGACAATTCCAAGAAAGAAGCAAGGCTGACCTCTCAGGAAACACCAATTAGAGGATAAACAGACCCAGAACAGCACACACAGCCCAGACCCAGGGCCTTCCAGGGGACTGCTTCTATCACAGTCCTGTGTGCCCCATCCAGTGCCAT
>VZRX01000674.1:23719-42805 GCA_013398075.1 Notiomystis cincta | reverse complement strand
GCAGGGTGTGCAGGGTGTGGTGGGTGTGCAGGCTGTGATGGGTGTGCAGGCTCTGGTGGGTGTGGTGGGCTGTGTCAGTGACACACCTGAAAGCAATGACAAGGAGGTGTCTCTACAAACAAACCTGATGGCAGATAAGGCCAGACAGCAGGGAGAGGTGAAAGAAGCAATGGGGGAACCATAAATTCCACAGGAATTCCACTGATTGACACAGACTGTTACTCACTCCAATTGTGCTGAATCTCTGGGTTTAGAGAAAAAGAGCAGAGACACCAGGAAAAAGAGAAAATGAAGGGGGGGAGGGAGTAATACATTAGAAGGGTATCTTAGGCATTTTGTGAAGTCTGTACCTCTCAAGTACCCCAGCCAATGGGGAAAGAGAGAGAGAAATGTGATCTGGAAATTGGGATAAATAGGAGACTGCATCCTCCAAAAATTGGAGAGACCCCATGGGAAATGCCCCATGGCCTCTCCCTTTATTTCAGCAAAGTTCCAGGACTCCTCTGTCTCCTTTTTGGACATAAACCTCTGGTGTTTGGGGATGAATGTTCCTGAATTTTCCACACCCCTCAGTGACAGGTCCCTCTGTGCCTGCTGAGCTCTGGGCAGGGTGCTGGGTTGTGGCTCATCAGGGAACAGCACTGGGCTGCTTGGGATCAGGGTTTGCCCTGCCCAGGTCCTTGTCACCTTCTCTGCTCTCAGAGCTTCAGGACAGGCTGGGGCATGGCAAGAAAAGGGTTTTCTGTTCTTGCACAGCACATTTTTGCAGAGTCTCTGTAAAACTGGCTGGGCTAGAGCAGCACAGTGCCCACAGCACACGGTGTCCCTGGCAGGCTAGAGTGGCCAGGACCTGCAGGTCTGGTCAGCATTAACCACACAGGCAGCACCTTCCCTGTCATAAAGTACATAAACAGCTTGGAGCACAACCAAAACTAAACTGTTCTCTACAAAGGAACTCTCAGCTTTGGTCCTGGCTATGCCTTGCCAGAGGCCATGGAATCATGGAGTGATTTGGGCTGGAAGGGACCTCAAAGCCCATCCAGCCCCACCCCTGCCATGGCAGGGAGCCCTCCCACTGTGCCAGGCTGCTCCAACACCCAATGTCCAACCTGGCCTTGGGCACTGCCAGGGATCCAGGGGTAGCCACAGCTTCTCTGGGCACCCTGGGCCAGGGCCTGCCCACCCTGCCAGGGAACAATTCCTTCCCAAAATTTCATCCAAACCTACATCTGCCCTCCTTCAGCTGGGATGGAGCTACCTTGCCTTAGGAATTAAGGTGGTGTCCTGCCAAAGCTTGGCATGCAGGAAAAGAAATATTCTTCCCCTCTCTCTCAAAGTGTTTGAATATTGTTTCTGTCCTGGGATGGATATGTGTGGTAGGTGGCTTTCTGAAAGGTGCAACATATTTTGGAATTAGTTGTTTTCACTGTGATTTACTCCTGACTAATTTATACTTTGGGTTTGCTGTTGGTTTTGCTTATTAAAATGAGGTTTGATAGAAATCACGTTCTTTTGACTGAATTAATTCTTATTTTAAAGTACAGGCAGGAGTTCTAGCTGTGAAGCAGAAATACTGTGAACTGTCAGCAACAGAATTCCACTTTTATAAAAACTTTTCCTTCCCTACTGCTAATTCATCACAGATAAACCTGGCTGATAATACGCTTTGATATCGCAAAAATAGACATTGCCTTCCTTCAGCTTCTGAGGAGAAAAGCCTCAATAACAGACCCATCAGAAAACCTCAAAAAGTAAGGCAGGTTTGCAAGACAGAGGAGTATGTTTACAAGCCTGTTATCAATAATTTAAGCCTCACTTGTCAGAATGGAAGATGGATATATATAAACTGCTGTGCATTTTCCTTCTGTATTTGCTAATCCACAGCCAGCCTGCCAAACAGATTTAAAAGATATTTCCATTTCTGAAGGAAAGTTGCCTCCAACTTTCAAGGTCCAAAGGTTTTGTGAGTGTGTTGGTGTTAACTCATGCAGAATAGCACAGTGATGGGGAGCCTCGAGTGTTCATTGTTTCTCCAGGCTCCCTTGTTGTTTTTCTGCTGGCTGGAAGCAACTGGGAGCACACAAAAGTGAATCTGTGGCAGCAAGAGCTCTCCCTGTACTTTTTAATGTGCCTGACGCTGGAGAATGCTCCCAGAAAAAGTTCTCTGCAGGCTGCTTTTGAGCTCTGCATCTTTTTTGAGCAGATCCCAACAAAATCACTTTGTTAAGGGAACTTCAAGAGGTGTGTTATAGCTGCTCTGCACACACCAATTAGTCAGGGTGATGTGTCTGTCAGAGCCACAGTACAGCACAGGCTGCTGCTCAGTCAGCTCTGCAGGCTGCATGGCCATAGAGGAATGAGGAGGACATTTCAGAAGGTGTGATTTTAGGCATTATTTTCAAGAAATCTGCAAATTAAGTTCCTGCTCCCTGATGTGTCCTGATGGCAGATCCAAGGGGATTGCACAGCTGGAACTACCACAGCTCACTTCTGCAGTGCCCAGTGCTATACCCAGCAGGCTCATTTCTGCTTTAAAGTCAATAAGAATGGATTTCAACTCTTATTTTTCCCTTATATAATTACAGGAGAGAGAAATCCTTCCCATTACAAGCTCAGTAGATGTTGCCATCATCACTGAGGAAGACCTGGCACGTTCCTGGTGCATCCCCTCCTTATTCACATCTGATGCAGCTTTTCCTGCCTGTCAGGGTGGGCAGGCCCTGGCCCAGGGTGCCCAGAGAAGCTGTGGCTGCCCCTGGATCCCTGGCAGTGCCCAAGGCCAGGGTGGACATTGGGTGTTGGAGCAGCCTGGCACAGTGGGAGGGGTCCCTGCCATGGCAGGGATGGGGCTGGATGGGCTTTGAGGTCCCTCCCAGCCCAAACCATGCTGGGACTCTGTGACTGATGATTCTCTGTTAATTAGGTGAGCAAGGAGAAGGTTGGTGGGTGATAAGGCCATGCTGTGCCTAATGCACTTGAGCCAATAATGGCTCAGCAGAGGGAGCTCTCAGAGAGTCCTGGCATTAACTACAAGGGTGATCTCAGCTTCTCTGTTTCTTTGAGGGTCTTCTGTCTATTTCCAGGCTATGGAAACCATTCTGGTTTATCATCAAACAGGTAAACAGACCAGACCACAAGCTCTCCCTTTTTTTTGTTTCTTTCTTTTTTTCTTTTTTTTCTCTTTATTTTTTCTTTTTTTTTTCCTTTTTTTTCTTTTTTATTTTTTAGTTTTTCTTTTTGTTTTCTTTCGTTCATTTGTTTTTTAGTTTTGGGATTTTTTTTTGGTTGGTTGGGGGGGTTTTATGTTTTTTGGGGTTTTTTGGTTGGTTGGTTTGGGTTTTTTTTGGGGGGGGGGCTTTTTGTTTGTTTGATTGTTTTTTTAATTTTTTTTCTTTTTTTTCCCATGCCTGAGTATTCTGCCTGTCCCTGACAAGACTCCCAGGTAATTGAGGACTGATATGAGCAGTGGTTCCTTACTGAGAAGCACCCAGCCTTTATTCCAGCATCCCAGGGGCCTAAGGGTAAGAGAAACACGATGTGAAAGAGGCAGTGCTGTGCTGAGGGCAGAGCAAGGTGCACACTCCTTTTTTCCAGGCAGATCTCCTGACATTTACAGATCCCTCTGTCCTAGCTCTGACCCTGTCTTCAAGCAGTTGCAAGATGAACATTAATTGCCCAAATGACCCCAAGCTCAAAATATCAGCTGAATTTAAGCAGCCAGCCAGCCAAGAGAGATTCCCATCAATATTCCCAGTCCCTGGAGTGCAGCAGAGCAGATCTGCTCTGTGATCCTGAGCTCACTCTGGCAGAGGTGAGCACACCCCCCCCAGGAGAGGACTCTGCACTCCAGCAGGACCTCTGTCCTGGCACAGGGGTACCCACTCACACCCAGCCCCGCCTGGGTGAGCTGCAGGCAGTTGTCACACATCCTTCTCCATGGAAGGGCAAACACCATAAGCTCTTTGCTTACCTTGTAGAATGGAGATAAAATTTCAAACCAAAAGGCTTTTCCAGTCCAGGTTGGCAGCTGTCATTTGGAAGGATTTTTTTTTTTTTTTCCAATGTCTAAATCTCCTCAGTAAAATAAAAGGTAAAAGAGAAGTGTAAACCTAAGACAAAAGCCTGACTATTGTTCAGTCATAGAATCACAGAATTCATGGTTTGGAAGGGACCTCAAAGCCCATCCAGCCCACCCCTGCCATGGCAGGGACCCCTCCCACTGTGCCAGGCTGCTCCAACACCCAATGTCCAACCTGGCCTTGGGCACTGCCAGGGATCCAGGGGCAGCCACAGCTTCTCTGGACACCCTGTGCCAGGGCCTGCCCACCCTGCCAGGGAACAATTCCTTCCCAAGGTCCCACCCAGCCCTGCCCTCTGGCACTGGGAGCCATTCCCTGGCTCCAGTCACAACAGACTGTTGTAAAAAGCCCCATCTCCATCTTCTTTACATGTCTTTTTAACCTTCAGACTATTGGAGACCCCTTCTTTCAAGCAGATAATGATGAAGGAAGACCTAAAAAGATATTAAATGATGGCTGACCATTGAAAATCAAGTGGCATGAACAAGAAATATTCACAGTCAGTCTCCTAGTGCCTGCCACAGACAAATAACCTCATAAAACCTGGTGCTCAGCAAGAGAGCAGAAAAAGCAAGCAGGGAAGGGGAGCTGGTAAATTATTTTCTCTCTTTGGCCCCTCACTTTTAGATATTTACACTTGTATTGCTTTTGAATCATTTTACCTTAGTTTGGATCCAGCTAAGGCCCCATTCCCTTTAAGAAAGAGGCAAGATTCCCAGACTGTTTAATGTTCCAGGATGTAACACACTTAGTGGTGTTCTCAACTGAGCCTTCAGCAGATCTGAGTCATTTAAGGGTTCGCCCTCATCTAGTTAAAAATCAGTGTTTGAATATCTATCAGTATGCAAAACATTCATTTGCTACCAGAGTTAGAGCTCCTTATTATACCAGGAAGAATTTAAGTTTTAATTAGCATTTCCTCTGGTGTACTAAACCCACTGAGACTACTAGACTTACTAAAATTTAATTAACTTGACAAAAGATCCTAATTGTTTTCATGCCACTAGTCCTTAGTGGGACTAAAAATAATACCCTTCAAATTAAGTGTCTGCAACCCACCTTCCTTTTGGATGTCCTACATACATTAAACTGGTTGGCCTACATATAATTATAGTTGGGAAGAAGCCTTGCCCACCCTGGAATCAAGATTGTTTGCTCAAAAATGGGTAATTTTATGGCAATGCATAGTGATGAAAACTTATTATTCAAAAGGTCTCAGCTAACATTAATTCTTCCCACCATCTTATCAAGTTTTGGAGGTTTATTGATTTATCTTGGTGCACAGACTAATCAATGAGATGTAGCACTCATTTAAATCAATACAGAAGCCTAATATTGGCAAGGGAAAAGAAAGATTAATGTATTGGTAGTGCAGCTATGAGAAACAGTATCTATATGAAGCAGAGTGTGAAATTTGGAACTAAAATAAAAATACTTCCTGCTCAGGACACTGCTCATATCTTTATCTCTCTCACAACTGAGCTGCTCACATCATTGCAAGGCTTTGTTCACTTTGAGGCACTCATTGTGAGGGAAATGTGAGTGTGGAGAGCATCAGGACACAGTCTTAGGAGCACTGGGGACAGTTTTGTTACAGGAGTTCCATGCAGAACAGAAGAACTGCAATCCAAGGAATCCTTTGGCTCTGGGTGTCTAAAGCAGAGGTTTTAAGGAGAAGGGATCAAGGAAAAAGTTCTTTTGCCAAGGTAAGGATTTCATTGTGAGCATCCCTACATCACAGGGATCAGATCTGTTTGTCTGATTATTACCTGTAATATTCCAGGAACAAATCAGTGTGGAAATCAAATCAAATCAAATTCATCACTTGTTATTCCTTTGCTGAGCTTTGTTGGGATGGAGTATCCCAGAAAACCACTACTCAGCCAGGTGTGGGTTTGGAATCATCACCCATTAGCCTGTTTTTGGGAAGGCTCAAACTCCATCCCCTCCTGCACTGCCACGGGTCAGGCTGAGGCTGAACCACAGTGAATGCAAGAGAATATCAAATATCTGCATTGTTTGTTACCTCCCCACAGAGCTGGGAGGCAAAAACCTGTAAATCTCTGGGCATCCACAGCCTTCACCTCCTTTTCCTGCCATCTGGCTGCTTTATCACATCTGAATACTAAGGAGATTATTTTGGCTGATGAACCACCCAGACTGGCTGTTCAACACCTCTTTTCTGCTCTCCTTGCCAAGTTCCTCCTTTGTTTCCTTCCCTCTCAATTGGAACCACAAGGTGCTCTCCAGGCCCCAATTTCCATCCAGATTTATTGATGTGAGCTCAAAGTACCCATCTATTGTACTGCAATTATTGGAATCTCCTGAATACACATAAACAAAATATTTTTAATGAACAGCTCCCTAGAGTTCACATTCATAACTTTTGCCCTAATAAATAGAGCCTTTTTGTGAGCCTTTCACTAAAAACCACCATATGTCTGTATGTGTTTATTGAAGACAAATATTTAAAATTAAACTCTCATTAACTTTTCTCTGCATGTATAAAATAGTGAACTCTGAAGATTTACCAGAGGCATAAGTTTTATACATAAAATTAAAAGAAAACCAGGTATACAGCTGATAACATGAGACTACAGGCCACCAGATATTCACTGCAGAAAACTTTATGCATTTGGAAGAAATTAAGTTCATGTTTGTAGGAAAATGTTCATCTTTGTCCCCATAGATAACATCTCTTAAACAATAAAAATGCAAAGTAAACTTTGTTCCTCTTCCAATCTCTGCCTTGTATTTTATTTGTATTTTTATTTTTTTTTCCATAGTGACTAATTGTTGGCAACATTAGATAAAACACAGGGATTTTATCTCCTGGGTTTAACAGCCATGAGGAGCAGCTTGGAACCCTCCCCCATTCTCATCATCACCTATTAGAATGCACTGACTTTTTAAAAAGCTGCTTTCAGCAGTTTTTCCTGGCCTGACCTCCTGCTCACCTCAAGCATAATACCTCTAATGAAAGAGAAGGTATTTTATAAAACAATTCATTATGATCCAGCTTTCTGATCCAGCATTTTCACACACCTTTGGAGCCTCACACTTGACCAGAACAATTTTTGCATTTAGAAAATGGAAGCATAATTGAAAATCACAACGTGCAAAAGCAGTTGTGATTAACATAAGGTGGAGACAGGAAACAGGAATGGCAAAGACTCAGAAAAGAAAATAAAGCACTTCAAGCCTCTGAAGTTTTAAGTGTCTTTATCCCAAATATAAGGCATCAATAACACAGTGATTTGTGGGAGTGCTGAGAACACTTACCAATCATCTCCTCATTATCTTTCACTGAGAACACTGATAATTTCATTTGAATGCAGTCTTGCTCTATCCCAACCTCTTTCTTTTCTTATGCAGATACATATTTTTTAAATGGTGTGGTTTTGATATTTTATTTTAAAATTCCTTGTCCACTGTAAAGGAAGAACAACTGGCAGCAGATTCAGAAGGGACCTTTGGAGAGAAATCCTTCAAAAAGAGAACACAGGCTCAGTTTTAAATGAGTCTGAGTGTCTGAGTTCACTGCAGTTTCTCCTTTTCTACAGCAAATTTAAGGTTTAACTGTCTGGCTCAAGCAAAAGAATAATTCATTATGGAGTACTTTATCAGGATTCTATTTCTTTTTGTCTGTCAATAGCTGATGGAAGGATAGGTGTGGTAAAGTTCCCTTAAATAAGAGGAAAATGGTGATTAAAAATAATCTCATACTTGGGTTGGGATTGGATTTCAGAGAGGTACAAAGAAATATTATTGGGATGAATCTCTGATATTTGCCCATGAAAAAAGCTTTGTATAAGATTCTCTTCACCAATTTAAATATCAGTATGATGAATATTCATTTCCTGCTGCTTACAAAAAAANAAAAAACAAACCCAAAAAAACCCTGAAGAAGGTAAAGCCTCAGTAAGTGTTAACATCTCTCTCTTGAAATCAGTTATGCTGATTTATACATAAGGCCTAAACCACAGAACTCATACATTTTTGCAAAGAAAAACAGTTTATACTTTAATTATCAAATCCCTTTGCAATTCCACAGTGACAGATTTTTCTGGGAATGAAACAGCATCAGGCTGGAAGAACATTAGTGCCATGAGGAAGGAATAACTACTTTATAAAGGTTTTCCAGCCATAAGCATGAGATACAAAGAAAAGAGAAGTTAATATTTTGGTAGGAAAAATCCCAAACTGATGGAAAAACATCTGCTCCATTTAGAAACTAATGGAAAATATCAGTGCAATAAAAAGAAATAGTGCAATTAAAAGACAGGGAATTGCTGAGGAAATATAGTTGGTGGAAAATGTTTATCAGCTTTGAACATCTATGAGGATTGTGTAGGCACTCCTCTCCAATCAACAGACACACAAGTAATGCTACAGTACATGCAAACAGTGATTTTTAAAGCAGATCTCACAAAATTTAACATTAAATAATAGAAATCATCTCAGCTTCAGTGTTACAGGACTTTTCCTCCTGGACTTTTCAGTAAATAGAAAAGACAGACTCTATATTTAAGGGAGAAAGTGCATGTTGTTCTTATTCAAGAAAATATCTCATGTTTCATGAGCCTGAAAAAAAAAAATAATAATTTCTCTTCATATGAACAACAACCATGAAGCCATGATATTTTCTGAGTATATTGGCCCAAATCACAGGGTTCTCTTCCAAACTTTGCAGAATTCAGGGAGTTTTGTGTGCATGCACAGTCTGCCTTTCCTACCAGTGGATCTAGGACTGAGGAGAGCTCACTCCACTCTGGATTGCATTCCCCTGCACTCAGCCACAACTCCCCAGACTTCATGGAACAGAGGCTGCTCACCTGGAATACAAATATGAACAGAGGAGAACCCCATCAGAAAAGGATCTGAGTGTTAACCCCAGATTGTCTGTAATTAGAGTGGAAGGCAGAGCTTGCAGCAGAGTTAAGGCTGCATTTATCCTGCCCTGCCTTGTTTCAGACTGAAAGTGCTGAGGGCTGTGGTGATGCACTGCTCTGAGCCCAGCACTGCTCTGAACTCCTCCATGGGACCTCTCTGGACTAAAAAACTAATTCCTGATTTAGGATGCAGGGTGAATATCAAAACTCTCAGCTAAAAGCTTGGTATGCAGCTTGATGTTCTCAATAAACATGGGAACCTAAACCCAGATCATCTTCATTCTCGTGGGTTTAAGAATTGAGTTGATTCAAGTTACTCATCAGTGACAAAACTGAGGTTTCTCACTAAAACCTGACCTGGCTGCTTCAAAGCAGGACTTGAAAATCAGCTGCAGAGGTTGTTGAAATCCCCTTAATCCCATCTCTGATTGGGTTCTACAGGAAACAGTAACCACACAAAACCAGAAAATTTTCTAATAGACATCATTCAAGGCACATATCTGAATTTATGAATCCTGCAGTAAACAGCTAAATATTGTGTGAGAATATTTGAGCCTGATGGGAAATTTTAGCTGGACTTTTTTCCTGAAGTAATGTGACATCAGATATCCCATTCAACCTTTGAATTGCACTAGATAAGCATATTTGTTACCATTTCTGATATTCCTGATTCAAGAATTTGCTTAGCTGGCCATCTATTCTTTTTTTTGCAAGACTTAATTAGATTTCAGTATCGATGTGTGATCACCACAGATTAGAAAGTCTCTGTGTTTGTGTTTATACTCTTTTTTTTGGTCTTGGTTTTGAAAAATTGATTGTAGATGNAAAAAAAAAAGAAAAGAAAAAGTGGGCACATGCTGACCACCTTGAAACATTGATTTGAAAATGCTGAGATGTGTAGACCTCAACATGACTTGATGGACAGGAGCACCATCAATATATGCAACCTGGATGAATATTTTAGTAGCTCTTATTTGCAGAGCTACAAGAGGAGGATGCAGGAGCCCTGTCCTTGTCACCTGCTGATGTGTGATCCTGTGCACGTCCCTTTGCACCTCAGAATTCCCAGTACAGCCAAAGTCCTGCATTCTCTTGTCTCCATTTCACTCTGGTTCTGCCAGCTCTGGAAATCAGCTCCTTTCTGATCCCATTGAGCCCTCAGCCACACACAGAGAGGGCTGTCTGACTCCTCATATTTGGCACCCAGGCAGATGGGTCAGAATTCTCTGGTCACAGGCCCAGGCCCATAAAATGTGAGGCTCAAATTTCAGTTTTACATGGAACCCTGCTGTGTTCACATGAAGATAAATCTGGGGCTACTCTCTCTCCTCGTTGTTTTATGTTTATCATGTTGTCTGTCTGCCTGTATTAAATCCAGACTTCCCTGGTGGAATGTTAAAGCTAAAAAAAGAGCTCACCAAAATCAGGCAAAGAACAGATAAAGCTCTTTACCTGTCAGCCCTCCTGAAAAGACAGGGATCTCGCAGGGAGCTGCTGCTGGTGCCAGGTGGGGCAGTTGGTCTCTGCAGATGAGTGGGTGCTGGGAGCCTCTTCCAAACTCCTCTGGAGTGCTGGAAAAGGAGAGCTTCACACCGACCTGGAATTAGACACAGCAGGCTCTGCAGGGACAGTGGAGATGGAGAACTCAGGGCTGCAAAACGATTTTGTGGTTATGCAGAAAGCCTGTTTGGACTTCTTTTATGAGGAGAGGGGAATGCAGTTTGAAGGAAGTGTGCTGTGCTCAGAGCAACCACGCTCTGGACTGGGGGGCCTTAATCTCTGTCTCAGGGGTCCATGGTGTCTTCAGAGGTCCCAAGTGCCACCAGACCTCAGCTCAAACACTGTTTTGTTTCCTGGGTTTGCTTTCTGAAGTTTAATCTCAGATCAAGAAAGAGATGGGCAAGAAAAAGAATGGTACCTATGGAAGCAATCAATGCATATGCTCTGTATTTTGGGTCTCAATTCACAACTGTGGGTGAAACCAGCCTTTCTGAAGAGCTGCCAGGAGCATTTTTGTAGGGCACAGACTTTATGCTGGACTGCACAGAAGAAAATTCTTATTTTCAATAATGTTTTTTTGTTTGATTTATGTAGATCATGTAGCCAAATACTCTGTATTTTTAGATGACATGAAAAGGCTTTCTCAATACAATGTGGTTTAGAAAAATCCATTCAGTCAGGAAAAAAAGGTTGTGATGGCCCATTAAGGAAACATTCCTTAAACCCCAGCAGTTTAATTTAAAAATGTCTTGTTTCTTCAGTCTGTTAATACTAAACAAGCCCTGGACATTTTTGAACTATGCAACTAATCCTGAGAATGCTCACCCATGCAAATTGTTGCTTAGAATGGGAATAAAAGATTATGCTGTCAGGTTTCATATCTGGGATATGGAGGACTTCACATTTTAGATTATAGAAATGTCACTAATCTTCTGAGGGAATGAAACACACTTTAACCTTGCCCAAGTACTTCTTTGCTGTCATTATGGCAAACAGGATGAATATTAATCGGAGAGTTTGGCCTGTTTAGGATGGAAGGCAGTACCTGTACCAAAATGCAGTTCACAACACTGAAATTGGCCTACTTGGCTAAAAATCCTAAAATGCATTAACATCCCAAATGCCATGAGGAGCTCATGGGACTTTTTAAAAGTATGAGGCTAAAACTTCCTCCAGCACGTTGGACATTTGCAGAGTAGAGGGTGCCTGCTGGTAGAAGGGAGCAGGATTGAGCTGCTAAGAGATGTTGGTCCATTTCCAGCTGTGGATCTTCCAGCCACAAGGTATCAGACATGCTGGGAACTCCCATTTGTTGTGGCAAGGGGAGGAGAGCCTGAGATCATAGCCCTGGATAATGTGGCCACAGCAAATTATTTATTATTGTGATATAGTGCCTGCCTTGGGGTGCCTTCAGCAACATGAAACTTCTGT
Organism: Notiomystis cincta; assembly: GCA_013398075.1. Taxonomy (NCBI): domain Eukaryota; kingdom Metazoa; phylum Chordata; class Aves; order Passeriformes; family Notiomystidae; genus Notiomystis; species Notiomystis cincta. The sequence continues at coordinate 30,903 of VZRX01000674.1, read as the reverse complement.
TTCTAGGGATCAAATAGGCAAAAAGCCTGAGACAGCTTCTGTCTTCTTTGTACCTTCATGGGATTTTGATTTACCTTTTTTTTTTCCACTTCCTGAGTGTGCTCTTCATATAAAATAATGAAAGTATGGGGAAGGAATGAAGGAAGGAAACAGCAGAGAATGGAGACAGAACTCCTTCTCCAACCACTCTGTGAAGCTTCTGACATGCCTTGACATTGCTCCTCTCATACAGATTTAAAATATGTATTTTAAAATTTCCCCATGCCCCTAAGCCATAAATAATTAATCCTCAGCATTACCATCAATCAGGTTAGAGGATCTATGAAAGATATTGGTGGTAAAAGCTTCTTGTGCTGTTTGCTGCAGACCTCCAAAAGCACTCCAGCTTCTTGGAGAGCTTCTGAGGAGCTGATGGCAGAGGGGGGGCGTTGATTAATGGTTCCCTGGGACACTCTGACACCTCTGCCTGGATCAGAGAGATAAGAGAGAGCAGAGACAGCGCTCTGTGCAAGCCAGGCAAAGGTTAGCAGCACACAGGTATTCCTGCAAGGAGCAGCAGACAGGCAGCAGCTTCCCCTGGGGCAGGATAATGGGCTGAGAAGGGGAGCCAGAGAATCAAGGAGCATTTTGTAGTACTCAGGCAAAAACAAAAGACAAGACAGATGATGTGAGAGGGTTAGAATAAAAGCAAGAATAAGAATCCACCGAGAAATGAAGCTTAAAGTGTGTCAAGGTTTGGGGAGGTGTTAAAGTATAGTTAATTTATCATCCATAACAGAGTGATCGTACCAGGAGGGTTTTATAATTTATTCTTTTATGCTACCAAAATACACCATACTTTGGACAGCAGGTCAGAGAAGGGATTCTCCTCCTTTACTCTGCCACCCTGAGACCTGGGCTGGGCTGTGGTGCCAGCTGTGAACAGCTGCCCCAGCACAGGAAGGACCTGGAGCTGTTGGAGCGAGTCCAGAGGAGGCCCTGGAGGTGCTGAGGGGACTGGAGCAGCTCCCCTGTGGAGCCAGGCTGGGAGAGCTGGGAATGCTCAGCCTGGAGAGGAGAAGGTTGTGTGGAGACCTCACAGCTCCTTCCAGGGGCTGAAGGGGCTGCAGGGAAGCAGAGAGGGACAATTCCTCAGGGAGTGGAGGGACAGGAGCCAGGGAATGGCTCCCAGTGCCAGAGGGCAGGGCTGGGTGGGATCTTGGGAAGGAATTGTTCCCTGGCAGGGTGGGCAGGCCCTGGCCCAGGGTGCCCAGAGAAGCTGTGGCTGCCCCTGGATCCCTGGCAGTGCCCAAGGCCAGGTTGGACATTGGGTGTTGGAGCAGCCTGGCACAGTGGGAGGGGTCCCTGTCCATGGGCTGGATGAGATGATGGGCAGGGTCCCTTCCAACCCTGCCCATTCTGTGATCCCAGAATTTGCCATTCTGAAAAAAGTGTATTTCTCTCTCCAAGCAGTGTCCCCAATGGAACCAGAGCATCCAACAGTCCAGTATTTAGTTAAAATAATGCTCACACTGCAGGGGTTCAGGAAAACTCAGATAGATTGGTTAGAGCAGCTTGTTCAACAAATGTGAGCTGTTTGTGATAATTTGCACAAAACATCTACTGTAACAAGGCAGAGTCCATGACCCAGGGACATTTCTGCCATGTAAAGCAGAACAGAACGCAGGAATTTGCATTGCTCAGTCATCCATTTATCCCAGTGCCATGCCAAGAGACGAGCCCAGAAACACATGCTCCACAAAACTGAAAAATTGCATTTTAGATTAACTTTCTCTTCTCCCCAGACTGTGCTTAGGATTCCTGGTACAGAGCAAGTAGGGTTTTTTCAGTCAGTTTCCACTTGAAGTCATCAGAATACTGTTCTGGAGTAAAATGCCATCCCACAGGTCGCCCTCCTGAGCAGGCAGGCAGCTTTGTTATTTACAGATCTAACTTCTGGTAAGTACCCTGATAGAAACAAAGGTGGTTTAAACTTTGCAAATGTCGTTTGCAAGGCAAGGCATGAGGCAGCCCTCGGAACATTCTGTAAACAGGGCTTGATTCACAGAACCTGGGAGTCATTGGAGGGGAAAAATAAATTGGCTTTAATGAGCTTCGACTTAGTATTCAAAGTAGGAAATTTTGACACATTTGGGAGCACTTTGCATTAGTGAGAATGATCCAGGAGCACAAGTCCTTGGAATGGGAATTATTTCATAATGGTCAGAGGCTGACATCACTGACTGGGTCTGACTGCATCATTTTCAGTGGGAAAGGTAAGGGGAAGAGGTCCTTCAGGGCATGACAGTATAAAGTTGGGCTTGGCATGGAGTGTGGAGAGGGGAAATACCTCCAACATCTCCCAGATGTGGGTGGGCAAGGCCTAAAAACCCTGGGGTGCTCTCTTCCACAGGAACCTTTATTAACCAGTGGCCGGGGAGGGAGAACTGCAGGGAAATGGCAAAATGTCAGGGACATCCTGCTTGGCATGGAGGTATGGCCACGAGTGAAAATCACCTACAAGAACTCGAGGAAAAGCGATTTCTTTGGGTCAGGAAGGATTTAGAAAGGCCCTCAAAGAGCCTTTATTGGAAGAGTCATTTGGAGTGACACTTTGAGGCTACAAGGATGCACCATCCCCTTCCTACAAGTGTGTTACTCATGAGATGTGCAGTTGTGTACTCATTTCCTAAATGACAGCAGCAAAACATAAACTTGGGAAGCAACACAATTTCATATGGAGTTGGTCTTTCTGGTGAGGATTAGTTATTGTCTAATCAGTGACAAGACCTAAACAGAAAAGTCTTTGCTGCTTCAAGCAGCAAAAATAAAAATGTTGCACATTTTCACTGAAAGAAAATAATTTTTAACATTTTGGTGTCAAATTATGTCCAGCAGATACAATGATCTTATTTGCTGCTGGGGCTAACTGGGCAGGATAGTTTGTGCCTTGCTCACTTTTCTTGTCCCAGTTGTTTTGAGAAGCAGCACTCTAATCCAAAACCACAAGATTTTGAAATAGACATTAAAAAATATTTTTTATTAGGCAAATGGGCGTTTTGGTGCCAATGGGTATTTTTAAAAACCCCACTAAATGCCCTACAGCAGTGAAGTAGCTTAAGAATTAAGGCTTGCAACCCCTCAGTGAAGGGAAGGCACCTCCTTCCCACCCAGGTCTGTGAGATTCGGCCACGCCTTTCTCATGGACTCGGGCCTTGAATGTCAAGGGCGTTACCCCTGAAAAGCGGCTCTGTGAGGGGACTTTTGCTGGTTCAAAAATCTTAAAAGTACCGTCTCACTAGGGAAGAGGTTTGGAAATAAAGGGATAAGCTAATTATTTATAATTAGGTCAGACTGGGTAGGCTGATTGCCATAATTAACAGAGCCTGATGAGTGGCCGGGGGGATTCCGCTTGGCTGTAGCGGGTGAAATGTGGTCCAGGGATGTGTGCGGTGCTGCGGCGGTGTGCGAGCAGCCCCAGCCCGGGCGGGCGGCAGCGGGGAGTGCGGGCCAAGCGCTGGGAGGCTGAGCCGGATCGCGGGACGCTGCCGGCAGCTTCGGTGCGCCGGGGAAACGCTCCGAGCGAGCAGCCAGCAGCCGGGAGAGGGTTCAGAGATCCGCGCATCGAAGCAAAAGCAGCGCCTGACTGAAAAGAGACCTCTAGAAAACGGAGGAGCGTTCCTGCGGCTCGGAGATGCGAGGCGCGGCTGCGGCGGGGCCAACCCGGGCCGCGCAGAGCGCGCCCCTCAACACCAATACTGACCCGGCGGGGATGGCTCGGAGCATTCCGCATCCTCCCGCGGCGAGCAGGGCAGGCAGGCCCCGAGCTGCCGGCGGGCCCAGCGAGCCGACACCCCCGGCACGGCGCTGCCCTCTCTGCCGCAGGGCCGCCCTCCCCCGGCCCTCCAGGGCTCGCCCAGCGCAGAGCCCGAGCCCGAGCGCGTTCCAGAGATAAGTAACAGCAAGGAGAATGGGAAAGAACCAGAGACTGAGCAGCTTCAAGCCTGCTTCAGGAGAGCATCACACACTCCTTGGAAGAGTGTGAGCAAAACTCCCGACGTGGCCCTCGTGCGGCTTTCCAAACCCAAAGCTGACTCGGAATTCCAGGCTGCATCCAGGCCTTCACAAGCAGTGCCACAGCACGGTCAGAAATGATGCAAAGTTTAAAAGTCTTTCCTGTAACTCAGTCAGTTTTGTTCACCTCTGAAGTTTCTTTTCAGCGGACTGTCCCACCACGCAGGTCTGACGAGCTGAACATCTCAGCAGACTGGGAGCTGCACAAAGGATACACAAAAAGTAACAACCATTAACAAACATCAACTGCAGACACCACCTCTGGCATGGTCAGAGGCTCCTGGTCTGGCAGAAGAGAGAGAACAATGAGAACCTGATTAGCATTGGAGGCAAAGAAATCCATATCCAGTAGGAACCCAAGTACTATGAACTGCTCAGCTTGGCACCAATGAGCACTGAACCAATGAACTGCTACAGGTTTTGACTGTATAAAATATGTGAAAAATCTGGTAAAAGTCATGTATCATGGATCATTTTCTCTGCACGACCCTGGCTACGTGTGGACGAAGTTATTTCTGTTCTGCACTCTGGCCAGAACAACATCCTGGCCAGAATAAAGCAATGCCTTGGCTCTCTAACACTAAAAATGTTGGAGAGTTTTTGTTTTTCCTGCAGTTTCAGTGACACCATCAGGCCTCATTGTAGCACAGGAAAAGCTTGCTCAGGTGCTTTGCTCACGAAACAGAAGTTGTCTGAGGAGAGAAGACATAAAAATTACTCTTTCAAATAAATTCATACCTAATATGTGACAAGACAGCTGCTTCGTAAGACCTTGCATAGTTCAATAAAAAGATGTTTTTCCATCTCCACTGACCTCAGGCCCAAATGTTTTTAGGATCTCCAGATCTTTCATAGGTATTTGTTGGGATGGGGAAGGACAATAAATAGTCCCACCTCTGTTGCTCTGATCTGAGCATGAGTTGGTGCCTCTCTGGTGGGAGTGTGGCTGGGTGTGGGGGCTGCTCTCAGAGGCAAAGTGGCTGCGTGAGGAAACAAAATGCTTAGAGGATCTACGAGACCCAGGGCTGTCAAGTGCACAAGTGAAACACAGATTACTGGAACTGTGTGACAAATACAGACACCTGACAGTGATGGGCATTTTCCAACCATGCATTGCTTTCATTGAAATATCCCTGGTCCCCAAAAAAGCCAAACACAATGCTTTACAAAAATTAAAACATTTCATTTTGACAGATTTTAAACATATCTCCCTGCTTCTATTTGCATAAGATTTCATTTGGAAGTTTATTTCAAATTCTGAACTATACAAAAGTGGTTTTGAAATACTGAAATCCAAAGTGAGGTGTTCATTGCAGATCAAAGTAAAGGCTTTCATCCATTAGTAAGCTTCAAATGCATCCTTGTGCACCCCCAAACTTTAAAAATATTGTTGTGACAAACCTAACTTCTTTTCCTTTAATTAAAGAAAAGCAAGGCAAAAACTTAATCTGGAGGCAGCACGGGCAACCTCCTGATCAAACACAGCCAGGAGCTCCCAGTGCCACAGCACTGATGAGCACTCTCACTAGAATAACTGTTTAAAATGACCTTGGAAATGCAAATGTTGGTAACTCAGTGCAGTTAGGCAGTTTTCTCTCCTGCTTCTCTGATGGTCACTGTCCCCAGGCTACCGTCTCATTTGCAATTATCCAGCGAGTTAAACGCTCCCATTCCTGCAGGACTGCGGGAGCTTTACCGGCACCACCCCGGACCCCAGGAGCGACAATGCCGCGTTGTCTTCCAGCCACAGAGCGCTTTCAAGAGGGGCCTTGTACCCTGCAAGCCGCAGGTGATGTCAGCTGGAATTCCCCCTTGGAGCAGGCAGCGGAGGAAACGGGAACGGTGAATGAGAGCCATTGAGAGTGGTGCTGAAAGAAAAGCGCTGTACCCCAGACTGTTCATTATATACATATATATATATATATTTATATTTATCCAAAGCACCTCCACATTTTACACTAATGATGACTTTCAGGCACGGTGTAATTACAGCCTAGAGGTCAGCAAGCTTTCCAGTGGAAAGGCTGTGCTACAAAATAAAGCCACATATTCCCATTAATTGAAGCAGTTGATTTCCAGTTACACAATATTAGTTTTAATGGTGGGACTCAGAGACACCACAAATTTCTTTTTTTTGTTGTTGTTCTTTGCTCTTGCTCTGTGGTGTTAAGGTGGCACAAGCTAAACTGAGCTGGGTGACACTGGTGCCAGCAGGGTTGTGAAGAGAGGGGACTTTCAGGGTGCTTGTCTGTAAGGTGGCATCAGAATAACCTTGGAGGAATGGTCTGTCAGCACTGCCTGCACAGCCAGAGCAGAAAGGATTAGCAAGAGAAATTCTGATGAGGGTATTACTACTAATGACTGCCTTCAAAATTGCCTTTTATCTACAGCTTTTCAAAGCATTTTCCATTCATTAAGCCTTATAAAACCTTTGTAAAATTGGTAGAAGATACAGAAATGCAGATATCTTTGTGCCAAAACACACAGCAATACTTTGACAGAAAAGGGCAGTGGTACACACTGAACATTATTTAAAATAGGAATTGCACAGTGTTACAGTGATGCTATCACTCTGTTAATTAGAATTTGACCAGAAGAGGGGAACAGTCCTGCTCTTAAGAAAAATGGTGTGGAATAATCAGTAAATAGTCCTCAGGGCTTCTGTTTTGTGTAGGAGCAGTAAGACAGATGTATGTTATGCAGTGATATGAAAAAATGTTAAGAATATGAATGGCACCTGTTCTTTTATTGTAATGAAATCTGCTTCCCAAACTGCCATCCCCAAGAGATAAAAGCAGTGAGTCAGACCCACTAAACTGCAGAGCTGAAAACACAGAGATTTAAAAAATGATAAATATAGGGTCTTTTTTTGGTTGGGTTTTATTTCTTAGAACCTTTAGAGTCAGTTTTCCTTTCCTCTGTGGCTGAGAGAGAAAGAGAAGGCGCGGAAGGCGGGAAGGTGGGAAAGAGAGAAAGAGAGAAAGAAAGAAAGAAAGAGAGAAAGAAAGAGAGAAAGAGAGAAAGAGAGAAAGAAAGAAAGAGAGAGAGAAAGAGAGAAAGAGAGAGAGAGAAAGAGAGAAAGAGAGAAAGAGAGAAAGAGAGAAAGAGAGAAAGAGAGAAAGAGAGAAAGA
>VZRX01000674.1:0-15133 GCA_013398075.1 Notiomystis cincta | reverse complement strand
CCTCAGCCCCTAAAGCCCTCCATACATCACAAAGATCACCCAAAAACTCACCCTCAGCCCCTAAAGCCCTCCATACATCACAAAGATCACCCAAAACCCCACCCTCAGCCCCTAAAGCCCTCCATGCACCACAAAGAACAACCAAAAACCCCAACCTCAGCCCCTAAAGCCCTCCATACATCACAAAGAGCGACCAAAACCCCACCTCAGCCCCTAAAGCCCTCATAAATCACAAAGAAGGGGAAAGAAGAGCTTCATATTCAGCAAGAGACAGGAATGGTGTGTCTGCAAGACCTGCTGGAGATAGAGCTGCGGGAAATTTGCCTTGGCAGCCAGTGCAGTGAGTCATGGGCTCATGGAATGATTTAGGTTGGAAAAGAAGACAACAACAACAAAACAAAGCCTTCACTCGCAGCTAGGTCTGGAGAACAGCATATGGATTTGTTCAGTTAAAATAAACATGTTTTTCCCTTGTTTGGAAGTAAAAAAGAAAGGAAAGCAATCAGTAACCTCAGTCCAAAGCAGTCACAAAGTCTAAGGCTGTTTCACTAACCACCAAAAATGCAAGGCATGCCCTAAATTCAATTAAAATTGAATTTCTAAAAAAACTACAGGGTAAGGGTTTTATTGTGGGTTTTTTTTTCCCACTTTCTATTTTAAAGCTGCTAAAGGTCAAATTTTTAAGCTTTTGTTTTGGCGTATTTTAAAAGAGCACCCCTGTAAACATGAGTCTGCCAAACAGCCCTAGCAAAGAGGACTCAAGATAAAGTCTTCTCCTAGCTTAGACAGCTGAGTAATCCAGGTATTGGTCCTGATTTTACAAACACAAAAGGAAAATAAAATGCAGAAAACAAGAGATGTGGCTATTCCATCTCCTGGCACTGTGGGGTAGAAAACAATGATTGATTCCCCATCACCACCAGCTATAAATTTGCCACTCCCAAGCAGATTTCCCCCAGCCATGGAATGCTTTACCCACAAGCCTGTTGGGTGTTTCAGCTGTTGCTGTTCTTGATGTAGTTATAAACTACTGTAAATGGACTAAACAAGTACAGAAAAGGGAAAAAAAAAGGTATCAGGTTTTGTGTTTGGTAATTAGAGAACTCCAGGGACTTTGGCAATCCCAGGTTCAATTCCCTGCCCCAGATAATATTTATTTATAAAACACAAATTGGCTTCAACGGAAAGTCTGAAAGACTCTTGAGAAGGACCCTTCCCTGACCTGGAAGCACTTCTGGGTCACTCAGAGTCCGAGCAAGTCTCTCCCTGCTTGTGTTGGGGTGTTTTCTTCCCAGGGAGAAACACAGAATTCTCCAGACACTCTGCAGACCTCCCCATGGATCAGGATCTGTCCCTGCTATGCACATGCCCCCAGCAGGAGGAGGAGCTCTGGGACATCAGCCAGGTCCCCTGTGTGCACACACATGAAATTCCCATGGCAGAGCTGCTGCAGCTCCTGCCCCTCCTCTGCTGGGACAGGGCAGGACACCCACTGTGGAAGAGGGAATTGCAGCTCCTTAAGGGAGGGAGTAACAAAGAGAGATCTCGAGTTGGTAGGCAGGCAAGGACCACGATTTCATACAGAAATACAAGGGAAAAGCTTTTTAAATTACTATGAATCCATGAATTGGAGTGGGCTAAAATCATTCTATGATTTGGGTAATTGTAGCCAGTCCAGCTTAGTCAGGTTTGAAAGAGCCTTTCTTATCAAACACAGAGATCAGTGATATTAAATAATGGGAAACTTGTGCACTAGCACGTAGGGAATGGAACTGGGTCGAGTTGGTTGATCCTCAGTCTCAGCCTGAGAGAGAGAAAACAATAGCAGAGCTCCACGGACCTGCAGCTCACTCCCTGAAAAGCTCACTCAGTCCCCTTCCCAAGCCATTCCTTTTTCTTTTCTCTCTCTCATGGTTTTTCTCTTTTCCTTTTTTTCTTTTTTTCTCTTTTTCTTTTTCCTTCTTTTTCTTTTCCTTTTTCCTTTTCCTTTTTCTTTTTCTTTTTCCTTTTCTTTCTGTTTTGTTTTTCTTTTTCTCCCCCCTTAATACAGGATGTGATTCTGGTATCAATTAATCAGTTTTGGTTACAGTAGCACAGTATTTAGATCAGTGGCCAAAGGGAAAACTTGCACAAGTCCTATTTGGAATTTTCATTATAAAAGTAATTCTGAAAATGCAGCTAGATGGGGAAGACATACAAGAATTCCAGGCTTTTGGGTCCCTAAGGTTGTCTCTTTGTGAGCCTTATTTAAATTTCTACTCCTCACTTTCTCTCTGAGCTTACCAGCGGCAACATGGTAAACTTCAGCATTTTATTTTGCCAGTCAGTCAGCAAGATGGAACCAACAAAACCCCCAAGGTCTTTAACAGCTTTTCTCATCTGAGCTGTAGCACTGTTTTGGGGCAGGATGTCCCTGAGAAGACAGAAATTCTGGTGGTGAGCTGGCGAGCTTGTAGCCTTTGACACGGTGTCAAAGACTGCTCGGCATCGTGGCAGGAACACGGCAGAGAATTCCCAAACCAACCCTCCCCCTCCCTCTCAGTGCAGCTTTGAAGCTCCTTCAGCAGCCAGCCCTGCACTTGCATCCCCGGTTGCTTCTCGCCAGCCCCGAGGAATGGTGCTCAAGGCACTCTGAGGACACGGGGGAGAGCGGCGCCTCAGCCGGGAGACCCCCAGCCAGCCCAGAGGCTGAGCAGTTCTGCCAGCTGGAGCTCAGGATCCGCTCAGCTCACCAGAAATCCCTCCTGGCGAGGTCACGCTGTCTGTTACTGGCGGTGTTTGAGCGGACATTGTCATATCCCCTCAAGTGATGCCTCAGGTGGGACTTCCAGGAGGGAGACCTGGCCCAAGCACCACCGGCACTTGCCCCGTCCCTTGCCTTACCTGGCTCCGCCGTGGCGATCCGCCTTGGAGCGAGGCTTTCCCCAGGCACTCGGGGCTTGTAGTTAAGGTCTCCAAGAACACGGGGTTGCAGTTACCGTCTCCAAGAACACGGGGTTGTAGGTAATGTCTCCAAACACGCGGGGTTGTAGTTAGTTAATCTCCCCAAACACGCGGGGGTTGTAGTTAATCTCTGGGTTGTCTCCCGTGGGTGAGAGGCTCGGCCCTCGGGGGAGCAGCAGCGCAGCGCCAAGGCCTGAGCCGCTGGTGGGTCCCTCCTCAGCTGGCTCGGCTCCCCGGGAGCGCCACAACGACCTACGGCCCGCAGCCCTCCGGGTGTGCCGGGACTGCCCTGGGGCTGCCGCGCTGGGCTGGGCTTTGCCAAGCTCAGACTAAAGCCCCGAGGCTCCCGCCAGCGCCGCGGCGAAGCTGAAGGCAAAGCAATGTCCTGTGGCGGTGCCAGAACGCGCTGCTCGTCCGAGGTGCTGCCGGAGGTCTGGAATGAGGATAATTCCCAGCATTTCAGGGGTGGCCTTGGCTGAGATCAGCAAACCTGACTTAATAAAGCTTTACCATAATTGCACGTTCACTGGGAACGGGAAAAATAATCAAATGAAAAAGGACAAAACCAGCAGGGAAAGAAAATTTATTTCCAAGCGTCTACGAGAGTGCTACAAACAATAGAGACTAAAACTCAAAGCATTTGAAACTATTAAAAAATGTAGTTGACAACGTCCTTCTTAAAAATTAAACATAAAAATGTAGAAAATGCCATTATCAATTCTAAAACTTGCTCAAAAGTGAAATAAACCCAGATAGCATCAATGAGGATGGAGTCCTACAAATTACTTTTTTTTTTTTTACTTTATTTCAATTTGTTAATTTGTAAAGTGATACTAATTTCTTTTTTTTTTTTTATGTTTATTTAAATTTATAATGGAGAAATGTGCAAATCTAGCAAAATATTCTTTGGATTATAAACAGAGAAAAATCAACAACCAAAGAAATTTGAACCAAGTTAATAATAAACTATAGAATTATATAGAATGCATACAGCTATAATAAAGTGAAATATTACAATAAACATTGTAGAGCAAATTGCTGATTTAGCAAACTCTGCCTTATAAAACATAGGGATATAATGGGACAAGTGAATATGTCATGGATATAGAGCTGACACATCAGTCATCATTTTAAGGAGTTAAATTTTAATCTAACTACATATATGGGGGGTCTTCAGAAAAGCAACACAGCAACAAATCAGATTTCCTCTCAGATCAAGCAGTTTGGTTCCTGACTGCAAATGAAGGACAGGGTCTGTAAGACGAATGTAGGAAAATGTAGATAATTTCTATTTATTGCCTCTTCCCATATTGCAGCTGCTGATCTCTGACTCCAAACAGCCAACTATGTTAAATTCAGCAGAGGTACAGTTGTACACAGAAGCAGAAAATGTTGATGTGCAGAACATATTCCAATCCCTTGCTCCTTCTGAACTAATAAAAAAAAATATAGATCCCTTTTTGGATTAAAAACATACATTACAAAGAACAACTCTGAAAGCACTCCGTATTTCTGTCGTCACAAATTAAAATGTCTCCCTATCTGCAGATGATGCTATTCTACTGGAAATAAAAAAAAAAATGAAAAAGAAAGAAAAAAAAGAAAAGAAAAAGAAAAAATCAGAAGAAAAATAGGAATTAAGTGCTGGAATCTTAATCACTACTCAGGTAAGGTAATTGTCAGGTAGAACAGTCCTTAGGGAAGTCACAGCTAAACTGGGTCATATTTCAGTCTCTAGAATCCGCAGAAGCTCAGCACAGATACGGAAACTCACAAGGCTGGAGTAAAGTGTAAATACAGAGTACTCCTGTCCACTCACAAAGCCACTCCTGAAACCTCGGGAACCTCTAAGATATAAGATAAATGCATATTACATGGGAAATATTGAAAAGTATTACACTTAATTTAATCCAGGAAACACAGCAGGACTATATGATGATTCTTACTGTGTTCTGGGAGCAGCCACAAGCTGTAGATAGAGAGGGTACAAAATGTTCACCAGACATTACATTTGTTTTAATCTAAAAAACATTTGTAAAATGTACTTGATTTTTAAATAATCACTTAACAAGGCAACAAACCAACTACAAACACATAATAAATAAGGCTATTAAAAGGTCACAATTGTAGTAAATTAGTCAGAACTATAAATGGGACATTAGAAACACTATGTTTTTCTTTATATGCTTAATAACCAGAACAAGAATTAAAAAAGAATCAGTTTATTTCAAAGTTTGCTTCTTATATTGAAGCACATATTAAAGCAACAGTACAATGTTCATAAAATATAAGTGTGATGCTGTAACATTTCTTACATGTCAGAATACTGATATTTGCATGTATACTAAAATAAGAATTTTAAAATTGTACAAATAGATACATTAAAAATGACATAGAAATAGGGCGCCTCCCACTGCAACAAGACAGAGTTTTTATATCTGGCACGTATTAGTTCAAGATGAAAGTATAAGCAAAAAGATTTACAAGAATCAGCAGTAACAAGTTTGATGCTCAAGAGACATAATAATTGTACATTGTACTGTACATACATCATATGGGTTTAAGCTGGCTGAATATTATATATTTCAAGTTTAAAAATGCACTACCATATAGAGTGTCCATAGTTTAAGGCGAAATTACAGCTCAGAACTGTTATCTTTTCTAATTTGTGGAAGCTTCTTTGACATAAAAGATTTAGATGTTCGTAACACATAAAAGATTTCCCCTATTTGTAGGTTCTCTTTTAGCATTTTCCTTCATTTAAATATTTCGCGTTTCTTAAGTGGGTTTTTTTCCTTTAGTGAAGCTGGCAGCCAACTTCCAGATTTGCCTTTTGTAGGAAAAGGTACTTCACAGTATTTACCACTTTCATGTCCTTTTTTATCAAAGGAATCCTCTCCGTCAAACTGAAATGTTTAAACGAGATTTTTCTTGATTTTTAAAAAAATACCTGCTTACATTTCCTCTGGATTCTTCAGAACTTCGGACGCAGTTCTTAAGGCCAAATCTTAAACTTTATTGTTAAGAATCATCATCGAAAGTGTCTTTGGAGCCATACAAGTCTGCAAGTTTCTTAAATCGAGGTCCCCAGTTTTGTAGATAGTCATAGTCCAAGTCAGAATCTGTTGTCGCTGACTCCAAGGAGCTGAGGGACCCAGCCACGGAGCCTCTGCCCTCGTAGCCATAGATCTGGATGGAGTCATAGGGAGGGGCAGTGGGGTCGTTGTCAGCCTCCTGTATCCGGGTGCTGATGAAGTCATCAACGTCCACGCTGCTGGGCGCGGGCCGCAGCCCGGGCCGGGGCAGGTACTGGTACTCGGGTTTGATGTCCTTGCGGGGCACGAAGCCGTTGATGCCGTCGGGGTTCTGCAGGGTGGCGATGTCAAAGGCCTCCGTGTCCTCCTCGCCCCCGCCCTCGTCGTCGTACGTGATGATGTTCTCCCGGACGTCCTCCTCCTCGAACACGATCAGGGGCTCCTTCTTCTGCCTCTTCAGGGTGACAAACAGCACGACAATGACTGCGGAGACAGAAGCTGGGTTAGCCCGCACGGCCGAACGGCAGCCCCTGCGCGTTTTCAGCGCCGCGCCACCGAAGTTCTGCACTGGTAGCGCTCCTTGTGGGTAAAAGCAGCCGTGTTTGTACACAGAACTGCTCTGAGACATGTCTGGGGTGCGTGCCACTGCTCTTACTAATTGCTCATTACTGCAACACTAATTCGAGGGAAGTGTTTGTGGGGCCCCCAGTGCTGCAGAACACTGTGTGTGACACTGCCTTTGAGCAGCCCAAGCACGTGAATATCTGCAACAAAATAAAGATGAATCTTTATTCTCTCCTGTATGCCCAAAGCATAACTCTTAATTCCAAGTGTCATTTCCATTAAAATGGAATTTCTTTAAGCAACACTTCCAAACACTTACTTGGTTTTGTGTTCTCACTTCAAAATTCAATAAAATAAAGTATATAAGAAAAGAAACACTATGTATTTCTACAGACAAATTATAATAAAATATTATCTATTTTTTTTTCAAATCATCATGAAACACTTTGCAGCACTTTCTTAAAAGCAGGTCTTCTGAGCCACTCATCTGTCTTCAACACAAGATGGGCTTGAGGGAAATAGCTGGCAGGGGCCATTAATCCTGGCTGACCTCAATAAGGAACTTGTCATCCAGGGAAGATCACAAAACCTAGAACTGTATGTCATGACCTCCTTTAAGCAGTGTCCCTGATTAACTGGCATTAGGCCACAAGAGGACATTCTCCAAGCACAGCTGCATAAATTCACTGGTGTTTGCTATTGAAGATATTACAGAAGCCCAAAATGGTTTAAGATGGAAGAGACCACAGAACTCACCTCATTCTGCCCCCTCCCATGGGCAGGGAGCCCTCCCACTGTGCCAGGCTGCTCCAACACCCAATGTCCAACCTGGCCTTGGGCACTGCCAGGGATCCAGGGGCAGCCACAGCTTCTCTGGGCACCCTGGGCCAGGGCCTGCCCACCCTGCCAGGGAACAATTCCTTCCCAAGATCCCACCCAGCCCTGCCCTCTGGCACTGGGAGCCATTCCCTGGCTCCTGTCCCTCCAGCCCTTGCCAATTGTCCCTCTCCCTCTTTCCCATGGGTTCCCTTCAGGCCCTGCAAGGCCACAATCAGGTCACCCCAAAGCCTGTCACAGCCAGGCAGATAAGCACTCCCTACAAAAAAAACCCAAAAAAACCCCTGAAACAATTAAGACCCATTTCTCCACCTTGGAGTGGAGGGCAGCATTACGTTTTCAACACAAACCCAGGTGGGCACGAGGAAGGAGCCTTTTTTACCCAGGAGAATGACGATGCAGGCCAGGATGGCGATGAGGGCGCCGGTGCTGAGCCCCGCGTTGAGCACGTAGGCCTCGGCGTTGCAGGAGAGCAGGGAGCCGCTGCCGTCGCAGCCGCACACGCGGATGGTCAGCGTGTTGGTGCTGCTCAGCGCGGGCACGCCGCCGTCGCTGATCACGATGGGCAGCAGGTACAGGTCCTGCTTCTGCCGGCTGAAGCCCTCCCGCCTGACCAGCACGCTCGCCGTGTTATCTGCTCGAGGAAGAGAGACAGTCATCGGTAATTCTTCCACATTCCTCTCAGTCGTCCTCTCAGCCACTGCTGAAAGGAATTGTCTTGCTGAACGACTCTCCATTTTCAGGGGCTTTAGCGTTATTTCTACAGTAAACCAGTACAAAGTGTCACCTTCCTAACGGCCCAAGAGCAATTCCAGGATTGTATTTCATTCATACAGCACCACACTCGGTTTCCATTCTTTAATTAACACGAGGAGCACAGATGATCTCAGCCTGATAGCACCTTTTAATACCTGTAGGTTTCTGAGAAAGTCACAAAATATTTTCAGCTACTCAAATGGCTGGACTTTCTTATTGCTGCCTGAGCTGGTTTTAGTGTCCTTGCAGAATTGAAGCTTTCAGTGGAGGAGTAAAACCCATATCTCCCTTATGTGTTCTTGGAGTCACATTTAAAGTATGGTGGACAGAGATCTGTCCCAAAATGGGCTGTGATAATGAGACTCCCACCAAAACAAAAGCCAGTATTTGCTGTGTATGAGCAAATTTGAGCCTTGTTGTTTCAGTAAGAAACACTGAATCAGAATCTGGTTTTCATCCAAACTTCCAAAGAATTCAGAGAGCTGGGTCATACATGCACAGTATGTCTGGGCACATGTTGAATTACGTGGATGTGAGGAAGGGTTAAATCACAGAATCAGAAATACCCTGAGTTGGAAGGGCACCACTGAGTCCAGCTCCTGGCAGCATTTCTGTAACTCTATTCCCACTGTCCTCACGAGTGTTGCCCTGCCATGGTGCAGGGAACAGAAAACAAGCTGCCATCTCAGCACAGGACATCTTGGATGGTCCTGGACTCTTCCTGTGGCTGAAGCCCTGGAAAGGGGACTGTGTGAGGTGATGCCCTGGGCTGAGGCAGCCTGTGCTTCCCACTCCCAGGGCACACCAACAGGGTCCCCTCGTTGTGCTCCTCCTCTCTCAGCTCAGCCTGAACCAAAGTTTAGAACAGTTGTAAACATCCCAAAGTAAACAAAGTGAAGCAATCACATCCGTGGTTTTCAGACCTTCAAAAGCCAGTTTATATTGAAGATTTATTCCACACAACCTTTCCTGGCTTGCCATGTTCTTTATTTTTTACTATATAACAGAAAGAGGGGGGAAAGCAGTTCTTTTATCTACTGAGGGAGGGCTGTTCACCTCCCAAGATACCCACTTTACTGCTGCCTCAGGGTACTGCAGATTAATCATTTTCCTGTGGAAGAGTCAGCATAAATTCCAGAATTTAATAATGCAAACCATAAAACATCTTCTAATGATCTAATCACTGAGATTTCCGTGGAAATCTCCAAAGAGAAGCGTTCTTGCCTTGCCTTAGCAACCCTTGCAGGCAGTGCCCTGATGCAGGACAAGGTCTGAAACTGTCCCAAATTGGGTCAATCTATGGGATGAGCAGGATGTTTGCACCTCTTATGACTCTCCCAGTAACTTCTGCAGATCACACCAGAAAGGATGAGTATTTTAGGTAGGAGCTGTTTGTTACACACCAAAGGAATACCTCCCCCATTCAACCCCTGTCCTGCCAGCCCACACCCCCGATGCCCTGAGTGGACATAACTGTTTCTTTTTGGTGTTGAGTCTCACAAAAACCACTGGGTAGAAAGCAGCCTGTTAACTGCTCCTTTACACCAATGTCACGTTTGCTAAGGACAGAGACACTGATAAAGATCTGATTGTTTATTACTTGTGTCTCCTGGAGGTGCCTTTTGTCTCTCTCAGAGTCTTTCTAATCTCTTGAAGGTTTACATGCACCATCTAAACTTTGAGGCACAATTTTTTACGGGACCTTGGTGAGCTCAATGTCTGCGTGACAGGAGCCTTATTTTAGGACTTTAAATTAATGGGCTCGTAACAATTTGGTACAAATAGAAGTACAACATCCACTATCCACGGAGCTATCAGCTAACTTGAACTAATATATTGATCCAGAATAAAACTATTCCACAGAGTCCTCTAAAATGCACTTAATAATTCATTTCCTCAATGGGAGAACCAAGATCTGTTCCATTAAATGAAAAACTGCAATAGGGCAGATTATTCTTGTGGCAAAAAAATATGAGCATTAACAGGGGGCTGAGCTACAGCTGCCTCAAGGCTGCAAAGGCACAGTGGAAGGAATGGCAATACCATATATTAGTATATTTAGTCTTTGGCTATGCATTTATTTATCATATATATTTTTTTTTTTTTGCCTTTTGCCAGCTGAAATAGAATTCCTAATTAGAAATAAGAAAAGGATGGCAAATTATTCAGCTATTATACAGACTGGCCTGGTCCACAGCAGTCACTTACTCTAAACAAAGCTGATTTTGATCCAATGGCTGATTTTTCTGTTTTAATGGGAAATGATATTTAGTTTAACATAAATTTTTAAAAAGATAAATCAAATCACTGTGCCTGCCTAAAGTTTAAAAAGGACTACAATACATCAAGCCTGAAAGGTCATTTTTTAAACTTTTCCTTTTACTGTTTATGTTCACTTCTCACATTTAGAGGAAACATAATATCCATAAGAGGAAAAAAAACCTCTTTTACCTAGATAAAAGATAACATATAATCCTAGCTAATATTCTCATCCTTGCTTTTTTATTATTTTTCAAGGCCCAGGAGTAGAAGTATAATCCTGGTAAAATGGCATTTTTTAAGCCAGCAGAAGTTAAATGTCAATACCAGCTTAAAACTATTACTTAACACATATGGGAACTACTTGACTGTCAGTCCTAATGAACACAATGGGGGTTAATATAAGAAGGAAAAGAACAGTCATCTTAAGGTCATTCCCAGAATTTCACATTTTTCCAGCTATTATTGCCTGGGATATACAATATCCAATGGTGTTGCAAGTGAAAATTCCCTGTACTCTCCATGAAATCTTCACAATTAGAAGTTAGAAGTGCATTATTTCTTGGTGATCCTTATACTGATCTCCCTGACCTTTGATTTTTGTCTTTTTCTCTGGGGATCCTATTGATGATTTCCAATTTTTCCTGTGTGCATAGACAAATGTAGCTTAGTTTTTGGGGGGCTTGTTAACACACAGATTGTGTAAGGAGGATTCTCAATTACAGGAGCTGACTGCAGTGAGTAATTTATCACCTCTATCAGATGTGAGTGCTGACTCAGCCAGAAAATGAAACAATTTCAGGGGTCCTACTGTCTAAAATCCTTACCAGGAGTAGATGTGAGCAATTCATGGTGAAATTCTGTGACTTGGTTTTGTTTGTGCGTTTCAAAATTGTCTTGTCAAAAAAGTGCGAGGCATTTGGGTTTAACAAGTGGATTTTAGTCACTGCTTTTTGGGGGCCACGAATTTAATTTCAGGTTCTGTAAAGCTCAATCTTGTGAATTTGGGATTGCAGCCCTTCCAGCAATGCCAGGCTGAGGGAGCCCAAGGAAAGGGTATCTCAGCACAGGAGCCAGTAGGATTAAAAGCAGGAAATCCATTTTCTCAAACCCTGCCTGTCTGCTGTGAAGTGTCACCAGCCTCTGCTGCTCTTCTGAAGGCCTGACTTCAGTGGGAGCAGAACTGAGCAGAGCCTGGGCAGACAGAGTTGTTTGTTTATGAGCTGTAATATAAAGAAACAGTGCAAAAGTAATTCTGTGTTTTATCCCAGCGTGGGCTAAGCCATTATCTCATGTTTTCTAGGGGAGATGGGCTCAGCTGAAGGCTTGGTAACACAGTGGGCTATTAATAGGACGTAGAACGTGATTATGCTTTTTTGGATTATTGCAATATGTGATTACTTTCAGGAGCTGGTAAAAAAGAAACTCTATTAAATGATAATTATGGGACTGTATTCACTTTAAAGTTCTGTAATAGGCCCAAACACTGGAGTTTTCATTAACTGTTCTCCACAGTTAATAAAGCCATTTTTCTCTGAAAATAGCAATTCCCTCTGAAAGCTGTGCCATGGCTTATAGAATACTCAGACTTATAACTGAAAAAAAAACAACTTTGAATGACCATGGACATTATTTGACTTGCAAATGGTAACACACTCTCTCTAAGAAGTTGTTTTTATATGTAAGCACAGAGAATTGTAAGTTTTTTACTTTCCTCTAGTATAACTTTAAAAAAAAACCAAAGAAACAGGTAAATTAACAACATCATTGCACTGAGGACTGAACAAAATGAGGGAAAGAAAGGATGGAAATGGATGAATTTCCTCAGACTATTCATTTCCCCAAAAGAAAATTCTATGGGAAGATTCAATCCCTTAATCCTGTCTTCTTGAAATAACCTTTTGCAGTATTGTCAAGTAGAAATGCTACATTAAACTGACATCATAATTTCAGCTACAAAACATTTTTGTCTGGGTTAATTTTGTCAGTAATGAATTTGCTGCAAATGGAAATGAAGAATGAGTGGGATTGGCTGGAGTCAAGAACCACAACACCACTGGCCTGCAGCTGTATCAGAGCATCTCCACTCTGACCTACACTTCCTATGCTAGATTATAAAATCTACTCTATTTTCAGTTTCATGTGGTGACCATAAAATGTATTTTATAGCAAAACTTGGCCTCCAGGTCTCAAGCAAAGGATACATTCTTATTTACTCCTCTCTAAAAATACACCCATGAATTTTTCAAAACTTGTGTTTTACTACTTTAAAGAGAATAAATATATGCCCTGCACTGGCTCCTTTAGGAATTGCTTATGTATGTACAAGTGTCAAGCACTAGGCAACAGCATTACTTTGATCAGTCAGGAATAACAGAGATTTTGTTTGGGAGCTCTGATGATAATTACCCTCCCTTCAGAAGTGGAGAGAGATATAAAGTGTGCCTCAACAGAACAGTTCTTACTGAAATCATGTATCTGGATTGTGTTGCCTTTTGTACTTCTGGCACTCTTGGATTCATTATTTAAACCAGTTCAACTGAGTTTTACTTTTCAGAAAACAGTCAAGTTTCCTTCAAACATTAAAGCTTGCTAATCAAAACCAATTCCTTAGAAGCTGAAACAGCTTTTGCCTTGTGCAGGGAAATAAAAAATGAACATTGAATCAGAATATAATGAAATAAACTGACTAAACATGTATAATGGCCAAACCTGTTTGTTTTGTTTGTTTGTTTACCCACCTGCTCTGGCTCCTTCAGCCTCTGGCAAGTTAAGGTCACTGATGTTATTATGTTGTGATCAATTGAATTTTGACACTCACCCAGGCGGGAGGTTTTTTGCTTACAAATTTCTTATATCTCACCATCAATCTGAATGCAAAGCTCTACTTTGCTTTGTGACTACGAAATTGGCAAGGGGATCAGGATATCCAGATCCTGAGACACCCAATCCAGGTATGTTCCATAGCACAAATCCCCATTTCATTTCCTACACCAGGCAGTGATTTGATTCCACTAGGAATCTCGCCCATGTCTCTTGTGATCCATAATTTACAAAAGCTGGCAAGCATGGTGGTGAACAAATATAAGCAGCCTAACAATTTATGCTGTCTCAGCTAATTTTAGGTTTCTCTAAACCAAGGAGATCTGCCAATTCCATTTAGTGAGTGTTTGACAGTGGTTTTATCCTCTTCCTGGGAGATAAAATGACAGTGGAGTCTTTCTGTCGGGTATTATTATGTAATTTAAAATATGCATTCAAGAAAATTCAAATGAATTAACAAACATCCCACTTTCCCAAGAACACTCTTGCATCTCAGCTGTATGTTTTTGCCTTCCTCCCCTAAACCTTGGAGAAAGACACTCTGCCAAAGTTAATGACAGTGCTGTTACATGACATTACATTGGCCATTAGTTTCACTTTGTCATTTCTTTGGATTCTGGTAGAGTGGGAATCTTCACACAAACCTCTGTTGTCTCTGAGTGTAAAATTTGGATTATGAATAATTTCAGGTGGTAAACTGAAGATAAATCTTGGTCCATTGGCCGAGTCATCCTTGTCATCAGCACTAATTGTAATAAATTGCTGTAAAAGAAAAGCACTCAGTGAACAAACAGCTCCTTCTCTGGGTACATCACATACAGGCAGCATTCTGAGACAGCCCTTGAATAAGAATTGTAAAATGGCAGAACCCCCCTCAAATCCAAATATATGCCATTATAAACACACAGCAGACTCCAAACTACAACAGGCACTCTTTATTTGCTATTGCATTAACTGCCCCAGAATTACAGCTGTAAAAGCACATACCTTCTGCATTCTGATACACAAATATGTGCTAATGGCAACACAATAGATTAAATAAAGTCCTGCAGAAAATCAGCAGATGAGAAAGTCCTTTTTAAACTGCTGCACTGACTGCAAAGGCACAGGTCATGTGCAGAGCTGTATTTCTGTATAATCCTAACCCTCTTTCCTCATAGATTGTCAGGAATAAATATAGTGGCTAAATTTTACAAGCACTGTACTGGGATTCTTCCCATAAGACACCGAGTATTTCTGTAATATCCAAACCAGTCTCACAACTGGAAAGCTGCCCACAGCCAGCTCCACTGCCCCTGTTTTGATGGGTACTCCCAGCCAACGCCAATCCTACTCTATTCACAAAGCACTGGATAACTGCTGACAGCAGCTCAGAAATAAAGTGCCTTTCCAGGTGCTCAAGGCTTTCTGGCCAAAACCTCAAAACAAATGTTCATTTACTACCTCTCATTGGAGCTGACAGGACAAAACTGGGCTAATGCCCTGTGGGAAGAGCTGAGTGTGCAGGGAGGTGGGGGGGATCAGGGAGGTGGTGGGCACGGGAAAGGTGGTGGACAGAGGAAGGTTGTAGGAATAGGGAAGGTGGTGGGCATGGAAAATGTGCTGGGAACAGGGAAATGTTGGGAATAAGAAAGCTGTTGGGAACAGGGAAGGTGTTGGGAAAAGGGAAGGTGGTGGGAAGTGTTGGGAACAAGGAAGGTGTTATTGAGAACGGTGAAGGTGGTGGGCACAGGGAAGGTGGTGGACCAAGGAGGTGGTGGGCACAGAGCAATGGTGGGCACAAGGTGGTGGTGGGCAGAGGGAGGATGATGAGCAGAGAGAGGTCATGGACACAGGGAGGGTGGTGAGCACAGGAGGTGGTGAGAACAAGGAAGGAGGTGAGAACAAGGAAGGTGGAGCGCACAGGAGGAGGAGGG
>VZRX01000667.1:47049-68549 GCA_013398075.1 Notiomystis cincta | reverse complement strand
ACGAGCCGATGCCGTGGCCGACGAAGAAGGGGCAGACCTGGAAGCCACCTTGCCACGCCACGGAGCTGCGGGGGCAAAGGGGACCTGTCAGGGTGCGTGTCCCGACCATCACCCCCGCTAGACGGCCCCAGCCCCTGCTACCGCGTTGCTGCCGACACCGGGTCACCACTTCGCGACCGTTCCGAAAGACAGTCATTGAAGCGAGCATGGCTGAGCCATTGTTAGGTTTCAGAGTTAACATGCCTGCCAGCAGAGGCTGGCAGTACCCGTGCCAGCCCTGCTGTCTCAGTGAAACACCAGTGTGTTATCTCCCTGCTTGATGCAGGGCAACCTTTTCCACAAGCACACTGGGAACTCGTTTTAAGATGGCACAACTAAAGGTGCCAAATCGGGCAGCCAAGGACACCACCAAACCACAGCCTCTGCCGAGTTCTCTGCAAGTGCAGTCTGTGCTGGGCTGCACACCCAGGGGGCCTGCACTGGGTTTCCTGCAGGAGAAGAGGCTCCTGCTAACAACAGGGAGAGTTAAGAGCCTTACTACTTAGCTTTCATAATACTTCAAACATTGGGTATAAAAACATATTTAAAGTCCACCAAATACATTTATGCTAAATAACAATGTATTTCTAATGAACCTATTGCCAGAGGCAAAACCAAGTCGCAACAATTACAGCGTTTCAGTTTTGCCTGCGAGATCCTCCCTGCCTTTCACAGTCTGCCTCAGGGAGAAGCATCTCTGAAACTTGCCTGCAGGACTATGGCTGGGCATTGATCCCTACTCATGGTAGGAAAGCACATTCCTACCCCAGTTCCCCAAAACTGGAGGACCTGGAGATACGTGGGGTATCCTCTGGCTGCTGGCCCACCCCATGTCTGCAGGCTTCGCTTTCGGGCTCTCCCCGTAGCCAAGCAGTGGTGGAGGCACTCAGTGATTTGAGGCAGCTCAGCCAGAAGGCCTGCCCATATCCAAACCAGAGAAATACAGAGATTCAGGAAGATCTGCAGATGGATTAGAAGTGACAAGAAAGTTACCCTTGTCCCTGCATATCATCCCCTAAATCCTACCTCTAAAATCAAGCAGGAGCAAGATAGGAAGGCACTTAGCCTGAAGAGACTTCACCTATAACATTAAAAACTTCATTTGCTTATTTGAATGAAGGTAGGCACTGAAGACCTTGAGTTTTGTCTGTATTTACGTCTTAGGAAATGCTTTCTCACAGTTTCACTACAGGTGGAAAACCAAAAAAGTTAAGAAACTCAACTAAAGGTAAAACTGTTGCAGAAATTAAAGCTTGTTAAACCCCACGGGGTAGCTTTTATTCAGGTGCAAAGTGGCCTCAGCTTGCTGTACAAAGTAATCCCCTTTGCACACCAGGCTCCACAGACTCTGCAGTGCTGGCTCCAGTGCCCATGGGTCATTGTCCCAGAATTTAATGCCACTCAATTGAGGGACATGCTGCTCCACCACAGTAAAATGGCAATGAGAGAGTAGAGTTGGTTAATGCTGCAGTGTTCAGACTTTAGAGCATGTTTTAACAGGATTTGTATATTACTTTTTACCTACCCATTGCCCTGATATAAAGACCCATCACATTTCTTCATTAACTCTGGAGAAGAATGGAAATTTCAGGTTTAGCTACCCCCAAACTCCAAAGTACTGGCAAAGAGGATTATCGATAAAGCTAGAAATTGGGGCTTCATTTGTTTGCACTCAAAGTCCAGGTTTTATAAATCATTTATATATACATTACCTTTATACATAAATTATTTTGAAAAAAAACCATGAAGGATTATGCAATGAGAAGTCCTACTAGAGATGGAAAATACTTTCTCCCCTGTCTTTCTATCATGTCCCCTATATCTGGGTCAGAGACTTGGCCTGCTGGCTATGATGCTGCTGAAGGCCAAGCAAGAAGTACAGGGAATGGCAACGAGTTAGAAATTCCAGATTCCTCAGAAACACAAAATCCAAGATCTCCAGTGACCAAGCCCAGAACAATGCAGATGATGACTCCCATATGAGTGAAGTGATTCTCTGAAGAGAGATGGGAGAAACCATCCATGCAACGTGATAAGGTTCTCTTTCGTCTTCTTCTGCAAGTCTTTTTGCAAAATCATAAACAATCACACTGACTGTTCAGCTTTGCTGACGTCCTTACATGGCATCCCTGACCACTGACAGAGCATGGTCACTTTTTGTGTTACTATAGGATTTTTTTCTTCCAGAAAAAATCCACGTTCTGTAGCAAGACAGAAACAGTTTCTCTCTGTGCAGCTATTCTTCTGAGCACCACGGCTACATACTTTCCAGCGAGCAGGGGAAGCTCCAGCCTCAGCATTCAGCTGCTGCCAAGGAGAGCAGCCACAGCAGCAGGGGCTGCATGTTGGGCACCAAGAGCACAAGCACCGGGGCACACAGAAGGCAGTGTTACAACAGTATCCTGTCCTCATGCAGTCAAAGAAATGGTTCATATGCATTTCAGTGGTGAATTCTACCACTTTCTTGCCAAACAGCTTGAAAACAACTCTGTTCGCATCAGTACTTCAGTGGTTACTGTCTGTGATCAAAAGGGGATCCTGGAGGGGATCCTGGAGCTCACAGGGCTTTGACATCTACACTGACAGATATTGTGCCCCTCCTTCTTCCCTCCTGTCTACATACAGAGCCTTGGTATTCCTTACAAAAAATGTAACATGGTCAACAGATCTGAAGTGACACACAGAAAATAAGCTGCAGGTATGGAACTCAGCCACTTTTCAATCTGATTTTAGTATTTGCATGTGCTTCAGAAGGTCCTATGAGGCACTTCTCTCCACAATTAATAGCTTTACTTTGGACTATTTAATAAATCCTAGTGAGCTCTTACATCCTTGTGCATTTATAGTAAAACATCCAGTTTTCATAAAAAACCCAAAGCTGCTAATCCTAGCTACAACTTGCAAAGGTAATCCTGTAAATGTACATGCTGGCTGTAACTTTGAAACAGCTCTGAGGAGAGAGAATTGAACTATTGGTCTTGGTTAGCCTCTCTGGTCTCCAGGATTCCCAGGCTGTGGAATCTGATTTAAAAATCAAGATACCAGGGAGTGGAGCATTTCTGCACACATGTACCATTTGTTGCTGACAACAGCTCAACATTTTGGTCTCACTGTCTCACTGCCCAGCTCAGGGCCTGTCAGGGGTGGCCTTTCTTTGCAGCTTTCCATAAGACAATCTTACAAGACTGCAGCCCCAACTTCATCAGATGCTTCTTGCAGACCGGCAGCGTAAGCTTAGACAGCTGGAGGAGCCCTGATTGCAAGGGAAGGCAGGAGGCAGAGGTTGGCATGGCTGAGCTGGGCTGCCTGTCATCTACCGTGGGAAAGGATGTGCCAGGCTGCCAGTTCCCCTTGGATGGGGCACATCCCAGCAAATCATTTCCAGAGCAAATGCTGGGGCAGCAGAGGCACACCTCACAAGACAGCATCAAGAGAAAAAAAAAAGTTATTCAGAATAATCATTGTTAAAAATATCCATTGACAACATTTATCATCACACATATTAATCTTTGGGCAGAGGTAAATTGGGCAGGATTGAAAGCATAATTATTTAGTGAGTCCAGTACTTGATTTTATGTTTTGCTACCACGTGTTCCAGCCCAGTGGCTGCAGAGTCAAGAGCAGCTAGAGTGCTGCTTTTCTTTTGCTGATGGCAAAGCCAGGCCAAGTGTGTGGCTTTGGGATGGATCAGCAGTGAGCCAGCTGGTGAAGGAACATCTCTGAGGGCCAAGCTGTCCTCCTGAAGCCATTGTCAGAGCCTGTCACATGGTGGTATTGTACTTGGGAGAGTGGAGACAGCAGAGATGGGTGTCAGTTGCCATCTGAGCATCCTCTTCCCATGTTGCCAGACAACAGCTAATTCTCTGAAAGGAGGGATAAGTGTGCAGACATGCATTGCTGTCCTGACAGCAGCCTAACAGGGAAATTGCCACAAAGCAGGAACAGGCAGGACTGACTCTCTAGAAAGCTTTCCCTGATACTCAAGCTTCCCCTCAAAGGAGCTCTTGGGTGATAAATCCCTCCTGTTAAGCTGAAATGCAGGTTGAAAGAATTTCCTTAGGGGGCTGTCCTGTGCAGATATCCTTTAGGAGCACCTAGAGGAGCATTTTCTTTTCTTTTCACCAAATTTTGTCACTTTTTCCTCAAGGTAGGTCTGTTCTAGTATTCTTAGCACTCACCGAAGGGAAAAAAGTGAAACAATCTCATTTTCAGCATTGATAGCAACTGCTTTTCTGGGCTTTGTGGTGGCAGAAGGGAAGAAATAATTTGACTGATTGGACAAGATGGCATAGACTGCTTTGCTGCCAAGGATGAGCATCCTGTTGAACCGATCCTCAGCCAGGGATGCTTCTCCCACGGTGCCAGCTTCTCTTACCAGGGATGAAACTTTATCAAAACCAGTTCTGCAGAGCAGCATGACATGAATGGCTGAAGTTGTTAAGCAAATTTGTCTTGCACTTCTTGGCAGTGAACATACTTGAGAAACACTGAAACTGGGAACAGCCCCATGATAATTGTGTTCTTATGTAGAGATCTGATTCCTTTTTTTATTTTAAATTAGAAGTAATCATGTTTGTCTTAGATATATTATTAGCAAAATGGCCACTGAATGGCATACTTGTTTTTTTTTTTTAAAGTATTGAAACCAGACTCATCCTAGACTATATTTATTTGTGATAAAAATACCTATTTTGAATAGTACCATAGTATCTAATTTGAGAATTTGAGAACTGCAAAATTCTACAGGGAAAATATTCAAGTGTTTTTTCTGAAATAGTAATCCTAGACTGAGGGAATGCACAAGTTCAGGGATTCCCTATAATGACAATAAATGTTGAGGTATAATTAGTAATATTTTTGAAAGCCAACGATTGTTTTTTGAAAGAAAGGTACATTTTAGTTTCAAACTGGAACACAAATTACTGTATTTTTCTTACAATAGTGCTGAACTTTTATGTGAGGTTCTCTGTTTCTGAAAGCAGACATGATGGATTGAAATAAAAGATAATTTATTGCAATGCTTACTTTCAAGTGCAGAGAGAAGCAGTGTAATTGTAATTTACAGTAGCTGTCAAGGAAAATCTATCACAGATGACATTAAAATGACTTATTTTGCCTGAGCCACTTATTGTTTAAATGTGCATAATCTGATAGAAACAGATTTTTTTAAAATCTGCTTTATATTGTTCTAAATTAATATCAAAACATATACTTATGAGTTAAACATTTAAAACCATTTATTAATACTTTCATCACTACTATTTTATTGGTAGGAGTTGAAATTTGGTTTATTTAACAACATCACTTTTAAGTTCTTTAGCTCTCTACACTCACAACACTTTCATGCACTTAGACTCACTGTCTAAAAAGCAAATTTCAAGCTAGATTTATTTTTGTCTGAAAATGTGAGAAATGGTAGAAGAAAATGGACTTTGTGGACTAATTCCATTTACACTGGAATTGACCAATATGCCTTCCAGTAGAAAGAGGTTTGCAAAGACCCACATTTTTCTGAGCAAAGTAACTCATGAATCCATGCAATCTTTTATTTGCAACTTGTAGCTGATGGGAGAATGAACTGCTATCAATGAAATACTCAGTGGCAGCTTTTGAGCTTCCATAACAAAGACTATGTTAGAATATTGACTGCAAACTGACTCTGAGATATAATTATTCTGAAACCTATTGTAGAAAGGAAATACTCTCATTATTTGTGCATAAGATGCATTCTGCATATGACTTGAGCACCTTTATAGAAAAACTTATAAAAGAAACCTAGACACATTTCCATTCTGATGGACCTAAATGTTTTCAGCTTGTTCTCAGGCATTTGTAATATCTAACTCTCGTGAAACTTGAGATTTTGAGGTATATATATATGTATTATATGTCTGTCTGCAAGCAAATGTCAAATGACAAATAACCTGAAACACACAGCTTCACCAAGCCAAGGTGATCTTTCAGCAGAGGCAGTGATAAAGTAGTTCTAAACAAATCAGCACATTTAAATCACCAACATGATAAAATCTTGAGAAATAAAGTTAATGACCTGCTATTTCATATGCAGTTTTGAACAGCTACTAGTTTCAATTAATCTGCCTTGCAGAGGGGACACTGACTGTATATTTACATTTTGCAAGTAAACTGACCTTTGTAGCAACACAGCAAAAATCCAATGTCACATTCAACTCTGTTCTTTTTCTTCTTCTTCCTTTTTTTTTTTTTAAAAAACAGTTAGAATTAATGTAGTGAATCTGTAATGAAATGCATTATCCTGCATGGAGATTTATCAGATTTTCCAACTGAATGCCATGCTTTGCTAGCACTAGCTGGAGTTCACCTGCATGTTGGTGTGGCGTGTGGCTCTTTTTTGTAAAGAGTTAAGTTGAACACAAAAAAAGGGAACAAAGGTCAGCACCCAGCCGCCACTTGAATGTGAGATTTTTCTTTTTATTCCCCTTGATGTATACTAGGCTCTGTGTTATTAGTCTTAATGATGGAAAATTGTAGTGTTGATACAAATCTTTTTTTCAAAGTAGTAGGCGGGAGCTCCATTTGTTAGTAAGTTTTTTTGTGACTAAAAGCCATGGACAGTACATTTATGTAGCAGTAAAAGGCCTAGATGCTCTTTCCATAGCAGAGCTAATTATTCCTACTGTGACCTTACTGATCTACCCTGTTCCTAGTACATCTCATCTGCACGCCTGTTCCTCTGTGTAGATGGTGTCAGAGAATATGAAAAACCCTATAATGAAACCATTTTCATGATGGAGAAAGGCTACTGGAGTTGCACTTGCTACAAAGAGGCTCAATTATATGAGTAATTGTGATAATTTTCTACATTCATAGCCTTCAATGGGGAAAAAAGAATGAGAGCCACAAAAGAAAATTACTTTAACAAGAAAGTACAGAGAGTAAAAATGGAAGAAGAGACAAAAAGGGGGAAAAAATAACCAGAAAAAAAAGTTTAAAAAATAGATCTGGAGGGAGGAATAGCAAGACAGGGAGAACAACAGAAATGCTCAAAAAGCCTATGTGCAGCTGTGTTGCACAATTAAATTGAATTTTTTTTCTGCAGTTGATGAATGTGACTACTGCAAATGTGCCTCTGTAGTTAGCTATCATTTGTTGTTCCGTGACAGGAAAAGGATAATTACCTCTCAGAGAGAATCAAAGGCTGACATGCCCTTTAGACACAGCCATGAATGCAGAGCTCGATAGAATGCTTGAATAAGAATCCAGTGTTCTGTGCCCCCTTCTACTCAAGAATAAATTTTGTTAAAATGCAAGAGCACCACCAGTAAATTTGTTGAACCCTAGGTGTTCAAAAATATGAGGTGCATCTATCGACTCATCCCATTTGCAAAAATAAAACTACATTTTGAATTCACTTCTATTATATTCATGGACAGTAAGATAGTGAGATATGCATTAAATTTCTTTTCCCAGTAGGGGTCTGATTCAACATTTCCTATGAAAGAACAGAAAGACACTATCCTTTTTCTCCAGGCTAGTTAGCCTATAATTTAAAACTGTCAAAAACACAATTTTATACAAAGTCTTCAATAAAAGCTTCTCAGATATAACCCAAAGAGGTTTTACTAAAGTTTGATTCAGACTCTGTTACAATATTTTTAAAGCTATAAATACATCTAACTGATATTTTGCCGTTCTCTTTTTTTCTTAAAGTATTTGAAGATTTACAAAGAAAAAAAAGGCAGCATCCTTTCAAGGTGACTAAGCCTTGCAGCTTTTAAGTAATCAGAATGAATTCAATGGCTTGTTGGGACCATTAGTAGTCCAAAGAAGTATTGCTTAATGAAATGTATATGATATATGTCTATTTCTTTTTTTTTGGCAAACATTTTAAAATAATCCATAGGTATCTTCAAAAAACTAAGACGCATTTTTATTTAAAGCCATCAGCATAAGAGTCATGACTGCATTTATGTGAAGGCTAGAAGAGATGCAAAATAGGGAAAAATCTCTGAATGTCAGCTCTTTTTTCCCGGTGACGTTAGCAGGCACTGCTCTTTGTAAGATCAGAAGCTCTTGAGTTAAATATTTTCATAGTTTTTAAACAAAGAGCTTATTTATGTTGACTAATTCCTTTGTAACATTCAATGAAAACAATGGTTTCTAACTGTCTTACACTGTTAGACATATGTGGTGTAGTGTCACACACAAATAAAAAATAAACAAAACCCCAATGCAAATTACATCTGTTAATTTAAATCTACTTTATTAATATCTTTGTCTTTTTCTACGGTTATCTTTGCTGACCCTAGTGTAATTCACTTTAAAAAAAATACCTCTTACCCAAGGAACAACATTATAGCTTGGCAGTTCACATACTGATATCAGACTGAAATGATGGTTTTGAATCATAAAACATGTCATCAGCTTTATACCAAACCACCAATAACCTTTGTCCCATTTGCCAGCCCTCCTTTTACTTGTCAATATAAGGCTTACCTGATTGTGTTTCCAATTACAGAGAAGGGAGCCCCTGGTCTGCAAGCTGCAATTGCTTCATCTCTACATTTCCTGGCAACCTCCACTAACTTTTCACCAGATTTATCCACATTGCCCACCAAAAAGGTTTCAGAAGTGTCACCATGGTAGCCATTGTAATACACCTAAACATATGCAGAAATGTAAAGACATTTTCTCATTTTGCATCCAGAAACAGATTGTCTTCTTAATTAAATCCATTCTTTCTAGGAACAAGCTTATATATTGCAACAGATAGACAGGTAAGTCATATTTGCAAGACTAGAAAAGCAAAACATTGCAGAGCAAAAAAAATAAAGCTTGAAAGATTGCAAGGTGCCTAAGGGTTGCCAATGTTGCCAATTAAAAATTCAAGAAAAGCAGAAGCTGTGCATCAGTGCCCAGCAGTGCACCAGACAGTGACACAGCTCAGCTACAGGACATGAGATAACTGGGCTGTTTGCGAGAAGATGGGTGGAGGCCGTGGATGGGCTGAAGCTTGCCTTGGGAGCTGTTGGGTGCCCAGCCATCCTGCCCCTGCCCCTGCCCCCTGGAGGGGCAGGGCACTGAGCCCCCGTGCTGCTGTGGGCACTGAGCCCCCGTGCTGCCGTGGGCACTGAGCCCCAGTGCTGCCGTGGGCACTGAGCCCCCGTGCTGCTGTGGGCACTGAGCCCCCGTGCTGCTGTGGGCACTGAGCCCCTGTGCTGCTGTGGGCACTGAGCCCCAGTGCTGCTGTGGGCACTGAGCCCCCGTGCTGCTGTGGGCACTGAGCCCCCGTGCTGCTGCGGGCACTGCGCCCCCGCGCTGCTGTGGGCACTGAGCCCCAGTGCTGCTGTGGGCACTGAGCCCCAGTGCTGCCGTGGGCACTGCGGGACCTGTTGGCGGCTGGCAGGGAGGCGTCCGCAGTCAGCAGCCCCCGCCGGAGCTCGGAGGGGAGAGCCATACCCTGCTACCCAAGCCAGAGTGAACCACACAGAAAGCATGGACCAAATCCACTGTCAGCTGTTGCAGGTTTTCTTTAATCTCACTTTAAGCTACGATGTGACATTAACATTGGATTTCACTTCTGATTTCTAGTGATGAATTTTGAGAGAATAAACGTACTGCTGTGGCACCAAAAGATTTCATGTTCTGGAAATGAAACATGCTGTTGAATTAATTACATATTGGTTTTTTTTTCCTTTTCTTTTTGACATTTCATAGGTTTTAAATGTTAGCTCTCCTGAAATTCTCTGTTGAGCACAAGAAATCTTGGCTATGCATTACGGAGCTCTGCAACACACCATTAAAATGGGGTTTGCAGCTCTGCACCATGGCAGCCAGGCCCATAATTGTAAGATCAAGTGAAATTTCCCTACAAAAAGACAAATTATAATGGTGCACAGTTTTGATCTTCTAAAACATTTTTTCTCCCCCAAACAGTGGGCAACTATCCTTCTACAACTAATTACTCACCAAGCTCGAACCACTGAACTTTTGCCACTGGCAAGCTATTTGTGAAAGACAGACTCACATTCTTTTTGGTTGATTCCAAACCAAAAAAACTGCACAACCCAAAAAAACCCCACGCTACAGACAGTTTATCCCAAGGCCAGGTTTGTCTTCAGGCTGAGATGTAAAGAAAAGGCAGGCCATTAGAAGCAAGGGGGGTTTTAAAGAAAGGTGAGTGCCAGCAAGGGCCCAACTCTCTTGTCACCACTCTGGCAAAAAGCAGTTGCAATCCTTTGCTCTACACCTTCCTCTGCCACTTCAGACAATCAAAAAATCTTTTAAAATCTTTTTATTTAATGCCCATTGGGCAGGTTTTAAAGTAGATAGTTCATATTTAAACTGAACTAGTTTGTTTTTAGCTCTAGCAAGTAAAACACACAAACTCCCAACATTAAACATCATCATCATGGAAAAGCAAACACAGATTTAAAACATAGAAGAGTTTGAAAAAAAAACCCCAAATCCAAAATCCAAAACAAACAATAACAAAAATACCCAACAACAAACTCAATAATACTATTTACTGCAGCCCATCAACTGCAATTACATATTTCTGATGTTAATAAACTACAACCACAGCAACATACTATTTCCTTAAAATTCAGTGAAAGAACCAAGTTGTAAGAAACATTAACCTGGTAACAATAGGCTGAAAATTGCACTATGCTGAGGATCTAGTAATGGATAACACTATTGTCTCTATACTAAAACACATTCTCAAGTCTACGTGTTTCAAGCCTATAAAATTTATATTTCATCTATGAAATGCTACCATCTTAATTGTGCTAAAATGGATTTTTTTGTTCAGATGGCTTTTACATAGTGCTAGGTATTTACACTTAACAACCTGAGTATTATTTAATTACTTTATAGAAACTGTACACAATTATAAACAATTTGCTGTGCAATATTTACTTTGATATTTATTCTGTCCAGCTGTGAAACGTCCCAGTTTTGCTCATTAAAATAAGAGATCAGTTAATAATGCTGAAAAGTAGTATTTTTTTCTCAGCTGTTTTGGACTAAGCAATTATCACACACAGCACAGTTCCGTTTTAAATGATAAAAAAAATCTTACAAAGAGAGTCAGCAATTCCCATTCTTGCAGGAATATTCACATTCACAGAAATGTCAAGATTTATTCTATTTTATGAGAGTAAGTTAAAAGCAAATAAATATATGTCTTCAAAGAGGCCATTAAGATTTATCAGACATTTGTGAAGCAGAGTGGACAAGATATGCACACTATGTTAATATAAAAATGTTTCATTTAGTTTATCATGGAAAGCATCTTCAGTGATAAGAGTCTACACTTTTTTTTAATCTAACGTATCATCATTATCCTGACAGACTGAACAAAAAGTAAAATGAAACTTAAGGAGGTAAAAAAATACAATTTAAATCCTTAGGTGTTGCAAACAGATTTAGTCCAGTAAACTGAGCAAAGTGAAACCAATTCACCAAAGCAAAAATGAAGGCAAAAAATAAAGTTTAAAAATGCTAGATTGCACTGTGTAAACCTGATAGTCAGAATTCTACAATGAGAAAGTATAGAGATAGGAAAGAATTTAGAAGATCAAAAACCCAAGTCAAACCAAACTCAGTTCTGGATCACATGAGTATATAACGGGAAAAAGGTCATTGACCCTAATTTTAATAGAAAAAATATTTTAGAAAGCTTGAATCTCATGCTCAGAGGTAGGTCTGCTGAAGATTTCTTCACTCTGACAGTATGAAAATAGTATCAAGTTACCAATAGTTTCTTTAATGATTTAAAAAGCTTGTTCTTATGAGATTCTACTCCCTTGTATGTGACATATTATTGCAAAATAATGTTGGGATTCAAAAAACATCTGTGTTCATATTAGAAATAAACAGCACTTCAGAAAAATAAAAACATGCACACTAAAAAGAGAAAAAACCTCTGCAAGACACGAATATTTTTTTTTCCTAAATGAAATGAGAATTAGGTTTCCAGTTCCTGTGCTTTCTTGCTCCTAGGAAAACCCAGCCTGTGTTTATTTAAATAGCTATAATTGATGATTCCCTGGAAATATTAAGTCATGGTTATATCACACTATTTCTGTTTCTGCTCAAAAGGTTCAGGGCTTCTATACCAGAAATGGAACACAACACTACCTTCGGGGATTTTAATAAATGTAGGGAACACTGCTAGCAAAAGAGTTGCTGTCCAAATAGACTGACATACCCAGGCCAATGTAGCCTCTAATGACAGAGTAAGATAATGTCAGGCCCCACTCAAAATCAGCAGGAAGAGGAAGATCAATCTTGGCAGAGTGAAGGAAAAATGCTGGCTTTCTTCATGTTAGCTCATCTCATACATATCTATCTTCAGCTGCTGCCCAGTACTGTGGTGCTCTGCATTAACTACACAGTGGATCAATAACAATTACACCTTCTCAAAAACATGACACATAGCAGGATTGGGTTGACATTTCACTTAGGCCAACATTGATCTCAGTGCATCTGATTCCAGTCCTAAATTCAAGTCAGGCCTGGGTCTAGCTGGAATAAACACACAGTTAAAAACAAAAAAGGAAACCAGCTGCTTGTGCCTTGGCTCAGAAGTAAACAGCACATCCATCTGTGCATCCCCCATCTCCAATCCACTATTCTTCCTGTTGCTACTAGTGATTCTAAAGTTGATCAAAGACTATTTTTTATATGAATTACTCACCGTGACATCAATGTTGATAATATCTCCATCCTGAAGAGGTCGACTGAAACATAAACAGAAAAAAAAAATAATGGTGACAGACAGTTCCCAACAAAGGGAATATAAGAATAAACACCTAATGACACATACATAAAAAATCAAGGGGTAGATATTTTGTGATGGAGGAAGGCAGAAGCAAACAGAATAACCATTTTTAATGTTCAGCTCTGACTACTTAGAGAACAAGTGTAGCTGAATGTAAAATAATGAGAAACAACTACCAGAAAAACATATCAACACCTGAAAAATCTACCATTATATTTATTCTTTTTCTCTCACTAGGGTTCATATTTTACTTTGTGAGTAGCTGAATGTATTGTGAATATAAAAAACAATCCCACATAAATTCAAATATATTTATTCCTTAGCCTATGCTTATTTTGCTGGATGAAAAAAAATCAGACTGTACTGTTTTTATTCCTCCCTTACACTAAACTCAAAATGCAATGTGCTATTTTTCTTTAAATGTCTGGACAAACAGCATAATATATTTTTTTTTCCTATTTCACATATATTTCTGCAACAGCTATCAGCATCATGGGGTAACATGTTCTGCATCTACAATGCGTTTAAGTACGACATTTAGTTAAGCTGAAGTATATTCAATATTAAATACAATTTATTAATTTCAGTTTAACATTTTAATTCCCAGTTGTAAAATATACATTACTGAGGAAATACCTGTCAGGAATACCATGACATACCACGTTGTTTACAGAAGTACAAACAGATTTTGGAAAACCTCCATAGCCCAGAGGTGATGGATAGGCATTCTGTCTGATTATTTCATGATGAACAATGGAATCTATTTCTTCAGTTGTCATGCCAACCTAAAATATCAAACATAACATCCTGTTAAAAAAACAAAGAGAGTTTCTCATATTTACTGAATGTGATTGCAGCCAAGCTTCAATGAAATGTTGGATGTTTCAAATACAAAACACTGTCTGATATATTTTATTGATATATGGATTTTTTTTTCATAAAAAAAGGTTTTAAATAAAGCATGCAGTAGAAATGAGCACTCAAAGGTTCCCAGAAAACCTAAAATCCTGTCTACTTCCTTTCCGTTCTTTTTTCCCTATCTACTTTCTCAAAGACACCAATTTCCCATGGCATCGTTTCAGTAGCTGCTGTAGAATTGTCTCATTTCAATGCTTTCAGTTCCTTAAAACACATTACTTTCCCTTTTTATTTCTAAAAGAAAAGATATTAAGTCTTGTAATTGCCCAGTACATTTACCATAATGTATTTAAGCATTTTAAGAATTTGTTTCCCAGGTATTCCTAAATTTTGTAAAATATTTAAATATTTAGATTCAAATTTTAAGGATATTTTACTTAAAGTTACCATAGCCCAGATGATCATAATGAATCTACAAGCACTGACCCATCATTTTTATGCTTGATGTTTTCTAGAATCATCTTTTCCTCAGGATTTTACATATTAAAAAATCCCTTCTCATAAATCATTCAGCCATTTTCTGAGTATCCATGAAGTGCAAAGTGCTCATGCTTAAAATAACATTATTCTCGCTTTTCTTTTGGATCAACTCTGTCTCTAGAATGGTTAGAGCTGAAATTTGAAATTTGGTAGGGAAACCTCTCTCATTGAGAAGTACTTTTGAGAGTTCCTCTGTAAATTGATTATGTTTTGAATGAGTTCCGAGCCTTTGAAAATCATATTTGGTACAGATATGAGTATCATTCTTAGCACACTGAAGGAAATATCACAGTGGCTGTGATTTTGGAGTAACATGTGGAATACAGGTAGGCTGTGGTGCAGGAGACAGTCATGTATTGAAATAGTGAGTGGCCATGCTCAGTCAGTACAGGAGAGTGCACTTGTGTACTGTGCTGAGGATAAACCCAGCTCTGTTTACTCAGCTGAATTTTGTTCAGCATAGAAACGTTGTTGGGCAGATGAGGAGCAATGAAAGTGGGTTCTAGACCAGGATTTGGGATTACTGCACATGGCCCCTGCTTTGCAGCAGCCATGGCAGCCCCAGTGCTGGGATGGCAGCCTTGGCACTCTGTCTGGATAGGATACGGCAGCTGTTGGCTCTGGATAAATATCTTTGCTGCTCCTGAAACGTCTTCATCTTCAGCCCACAGACAAACTGAACCTGACTGGCTGCTGTCTATTGCTGCTCTGCTCAAGCCATTTGATGTGGCTTTTGGATACTCAGCAGACAGATCTCTGGTCTCTGCATGGCTTACCCTCTGTGAAAAGTTCTGCTTTTAACAGTATGTGCTTTACTCTTTTGCTAGCTGGGCAAGTTTGGGGTGGCACCTGCTGTGCCCCTATTCCCTTACTTGGAACAGGGCAATTCAACAGTATATAATAAAATATTTTCATGTCATAGAATCTGCAGTTTTATTCCCAAATCTGTAACTCAAACCCAGGAAAGCTATCATATATAATACTATATTGTAATTTGAAGTCCCACAGGCAGTAATGGTAACTTCGAAACCATGTTCAAACTGTATCTCTCTGTATCCATGGATTATAATGCACCTTTGTTACACTGGGGGATCTTACTGCCTCTAGCTAAAGCACAGGCAAGAGCCAGTTTGGAGGACTATATGCAAGGTGGGTTGAGCAAGATAACAGGAACAGGTGGAGGGGATGGGACACTTCAGGTAAAATAGGAATGAAGAGTTTAGCTTATGAGAATAGGCTAAAAGAGTTTGGTGGTTTACTCTGGTGCATGGTTCTGTTCCTGCATGAAGGGGAAGACTCAAGGAAAGGCAGGAAGCTGTTTAAATTAAAGAGTAGTGTTGGCACAAGAAAAGATGGGTATAAACTGACCGTGTGCACCAACAGGCTGGAAAGCAGAAGATACTCACTGTCCGTGTGCACCAACAGGCTGGAAAGCAGAAGATACTCACTGTCAATGAGGGAGGGTTTTGGAGCATCCTCCCAGTCAGAGGAGTCTTGAACAAACACTTAGGTGTGTAAAACAGAGCTCACCACCAGTCTGTGACTGACCTGGGCAGTGGTCTCAGCACTGCAACTCCAAATGCCACATCTCTCACAGTACACAGGTCCTGGTTATGCAATTATTACCTTATACACCTTTTTGCTCCAACGCATTCATTATGTGTGTGTAGTATTTTGCTATTATGTATGATTTGGCACATAATAGGAACTGCACCATAAACTACACCATACTGCATACATGTGTATGTACATGTGATAACAACCAAAGAATATTTGTGAAAAACTGCTCTCATTCAAAACCCACACTGCATCCTGATCCTTTGGAAACATGTATACACCCCTCACTTTAAATGAGTAAGTTTTATTGCACTGAGAAATAATTGAACATTAAAAAGTTAAACACGCACAAAGCTATGTAAGATTAAAGCTTCAGGCAGTTTTGTTATTTGCCATCCCAGCTCCAAAACTAAACCTTTGTGAAAGAGTGATGATAGCTGAAAGAAAATCCCCTTTAAGTCAATGGCATTGACCTACAGTCCCCATCTATCTCTGCATCTCATAGCTACTCAACCCATTTCACCTTATCCAATATGCTATTACATGAAATACCAAGGCAAGGCTAAAAAAGCATTTCTTCATCTGCAAAACCTGGTAGTAGGCTCCTCCCTCTACATTTTTTCTTGGGAGGTATCCTAAAAAGCATACTGTAGGAACATTTCTGGAAATCACAAGGCTTTATTATCAATGCACTCTGGAAAATTGTGTAGAATTTGGCAGCTGTTTTTTTCCAACGGCAGCTCTATGAGTTGTGTTGGATCCCACAGGACAGTGAGGGCAGAAGGATGGACAGGAATAGAGAAGGCAGACCAAGTCTGGGCTTGCACACATGCAGAGCTGGAAAGCATGACATATGAGGTAGATGGGCCATGAAATTAAAGGAAAAAATGTATTGTGGGCCTTAGGAGAAACTCACATGATTTGACACAATCTGAACCGAGGGAGATTACAAACACAGAGATATTACACCTGAGCCAAGTAACTAAGCACTACATAGGTCCAAAGTACAGAAATAATTAAACAGGCATACCATGAACTGAATCAAAAGTTAATAAACTCTTATTTTTTCAGGATCAAACTTAAAGTTGGATGCACATTATAGGAAAGTTAAAAGAACAAAAAAAGTAGGAACAAACCCCAGATAAGTGAAAGCATAAAAGATATCCAAGCTGTTATGGGACTTATTTAATTGTTACCTTTAAGCCCTTTCCAGCCAGAAGCAGGACATGACGGGCCAACTGACAAGCCTGACGAAGCCCTTGAATCTGATCTTCATTCTTAATTTCTATGTCGTCTCCCCAGTCTGGTACAATGCCTGTCGTCACATAGTCTGGCTTCTTTATGTGCTTGGAGAAAAAGGATTGAAAATGAAGATCAGAAAACTGAGCATGACAATGGGATCATTTTCTCAGATACTGCCTCCTGCTTCATGGCAGCTTGCCCTTTCTGTCGTAGTATCGACCTTCCTAAGCCATCAGGGCAAACCCTCAAGGCTGCCTCAGTATTTCTTGCACTGCCCTTTTGAACTTAACATTGCCTGTTACTACTGACTTACACAGTCTGTTAGCCTTCCAGTGCTGAAACCCCAGATACTGCAGCTGACTTCCAGCACAGACAGTCTCAAGTTAGGAAACTGGGAGAAAGACTTAAAAACTCTTAATTTTTTTTGCAAAGAGGCACATTTTCTACAAAAGGCACCTAAACACTGGAACTGATAGCACAAACATACAGAATTAGTCTCAAAATTAAACCTGATCAAATCCCGTGTTTCTCATTCAAACATAACTCCTATTGAGAAATCCATGAGATTGCTTTTTGACTAAGAACCTTAGGAGTTAACTTATTTTAATTTAGAGGATTTACACATTAATCTAGTTCATATGCTGTGCCCAAATTTGTCCATCTACAACATTACACAAAGGTATCCCAATCTGCAATGTCAAGGGAAGTGTAATAAACCTCATTTTTTCCATACAAGAACTTCTCAGCCCTTGTATAAGGTGAAATTTAGTATCTGGGTTTTTTTAATCCACAACAATTTAATGACATTTATAAACTTGAAAGCTAGTAAGAACAGTAATGTCTTGCCCAGAGTTGGAAATGCACTTTCTCTCAGAGGGTCCTGGACTGTTTCACTTGCTGCAGAAGAATCCCTTTGCCCATGACAGCCAGGCTGATTTTCTGCCATGCTGGCCACAGGGTGAGTTTTGCACTGACTTCACAAAATACAGAGTCAAGTTGGCAGGCAGAAAGCCAAGTATGCAACAAACCCATACAATAACAGGGTGTAGGAGTAACAAAGAGTGGGGCAACTAGTGAGCTCTATTGGGACTTTAAATAGGAAGACTACTGTTACTGCTACAGGTACTTTATGTCTAATCCAATAAAAAGTGAAACTGTCTTTAGTGAACTTACATCACCAGAATTTCAGATTCCCATTTCTTTCAAGTTAATGCCATATCAACCTTAACAATGTTCTGTTGCAGTAGTTTAATTTAAAAAAACCCAAAACAATGCCATTTGTTGGGTTAGCAGCTCCATTCACAGCATCACCCTCGCTTTCCCCTTGGAGGGCACTTGCCCATTAACTGAGACATGATCCCACTGACCTCTAAGATCTGTGAAGGAAGAAGCTCAAAGCAGCATACAAATGCCTATATGGACAGTTTCACACCAGCATCTTAAAAACCACTGTTATTTCAATGTGATTTCCAGCACACTCTGAATAAAACTAATAACTTTGCCCTCAAGTTTTCAGAGTTCATAGACTTGGACTGATTTTTAGACAGTCTGAGAACTCCGATCTGGGAAGAGAACTTTTCATTATGACAATATATTTCTTCCTCTTTATCCTAAAAGAAGCATCTAAATACAGAATATAAAGTTTTTAAATTCTATGATTTTTAAGCTTTTGAAAATATATAGAGCACGTAGCCCTATGTTTTCCCTGCACACTGAGCTTCCACAGTCTCTTAGGGCTAAGAGCCCTACTTCCATCATTCCTATCTGCTTTCCTATCTAACAACTTTTTGTTTTCCATCTGGCCCATGGAAATGCCCTATATTTGGCATAAGAAATCTGTATTAAAACATAATTGTAAAAAATACTAATACACATCCTGTGAAGCACTGTTTAGAAAGGGTACTTCGGTTTCTTTTGGATAAAGGAAAGATATTAAACAGTTAATCTGTATGCTGTAATTAAACAGGGAAAAAAAAAAAAGAAAAGGAAAAAAAGGAAACCAGAAGTGGAACACATGTTCAATTTGCATTTGCATCAAAAAGTCCCTTTTGGCTCTAAAGCAAATAAAAATAAAAATATATGTTGCAAGGAGAAAGAACACTCAGGCACAAGAAAGACAAGCTTAAAATGTGCCATGAGGTTGTGGGGCAGCTAGCAGCAGGTATTGTATGTTCTCTTTCTGACATAACCAAATAATAAAACCATGAACAAAATATAAGCAATTTAATAATTAGCTTGCTAGAGATTTATACAGAAGGGGACTCAGATGATCATGAATGATTCCTCCTGACTGCTGGTAAAACTATCCACAATTGTTCCAAACAAGAATCTGGACCCAGAATTGTCAACAGATAATTACAATACTCACATTTATTCTACTATAACTGAACAAATCCCCAGGTCTGAACTCCCTCATAACTAAATACACCACTGTGTTTAACATGGTAGACAGCTGAACACCCACTCTCCTATTTCAAATACCAGACCAAGCAACAGGACAGTGATCCAACCCCCAGCTGTTGGACAACAAATACACTTGATCATGACTGCAATCTCAAACTCTATACTGACTGAACAACAGATTAGGTAACAGAAATTGCAGTACCTTAGGAACTGGGTGAGCTGGAGAAACCATGGCTGGCCAAACTATACTATAAGTAGTATTTCTTTGTCCCTGAAAGTAGAAGCATCTTTGCTGATGATTGCTTGAGTGCCTGTGCAGGTAGTTACGATTGCACAAAGAGAAGATTATAGGGCAGCCAGTCACAGAACCTGTTAACAGATAAATTAAAAATTATTAACATTTTTTTCTACTTCCACATTACAAAATGGTAAGTATGCAAAGAGGAGGGCATCATGTAAAACACAGCACAGAACTCATGTAGTTGCCAAGGGTAATTCAAATCTTGTACTGGTTAAGCAAGAGCAGAAAGAATGAGAAGAAATGAGAACAAAAAACCTTCCCAAACAATACTTCGAATCTTTATAAAACACCAAATCTGTTTTGGTTTGAGGGGAAATTCCCCACAGTTTACAGACAGGAGAGATGCTCTAACTGGCCTCTGCTTGGAGCATTTTGCATGGCTACACAGTTCAAGGCTTGGCAAA
The DNA here is from genome assembly GCA_013398075.1 of Notiomystis cincta. NCBI lineage: Eukaryota > Metazoa > Chordata > Aves > Passeriformes > Notiomystidae > Notiomystis > Notiomystis cincta. The sequence continues at coordinate 48,439 of VZRX01000667.1, read as the reverse complement.
GCAGTTAATAGGGGACAATAGCAAGAAAAGAGAAGACAAAAAAAAGAAGATTTAATGTTATTTCAGACAATATCTTCAGCTGTAGTTTTGCAGAATTGGTCACAGATTTGAGCATATAAAGGTAATGTTGCTTTTTATCTTGTTGCTCAAGTCACAAAGAACGGCATTCATTTTGTTCAGGGGGCAAAAGAAGACACTTCAGGAGGTATTTTTAATCTTGGCTAGAAGTAATTGAAGGGACTAAATTTTGCAATTTATTTGGAGTATTTGACTAATTTAATTTGCATGGGAATTTGGGATGAAAGTTTTGTAGCTCAAACTTAGTTGTCGGGCAATGACGCATTTTGTCCCCTCAAAAAAAAGAGGAAAAAAGGGAAAAGAAAGAGCATTGAGGCCCAAAGGCACTCAGAGACATCAAAACCAAAATAGTGCACCACAAAAGACAATGCTAGCATGAAAACCAGGAAATTCAAAAGGATTATTGACACTGCCCAGTTATATTACAATTACACACTCTGTATTTCCACTACAATCTAAACATAGGGTTTTTTCTGAAACATAAGTTTAACGTAACAGTTGATCTGCTTCTGAAAAATGTCATTATGTATACAAACACAAGAGCAATCTTGTGGCAAGTAATCCAGATGAATAATTTTTCTTCAGTAAAAAGTTTTTGTTTAAACAGAAGTAACTAAACATTTTTATATCACAGAAATTAAAAAATTAATCTACTGTATATTTTGTAACAATGTAATTTTTTTTCCCAGAAGAGTTTCTTTCATATCTTGCATGTTTTTGTTCTACTGGACCTTCCTTCCTTTCCTTTAGATGCATTTATCATGTTCAGATGCAGAAATTATCCTTCCACATGTGCAATCTTTCAAAGACAGCCCTTTTACAGTATTCCATGTCACACAGAAGATTTGAGTTATGCACTGTTTTGGAGCCCCAAACCCAGACTAAATGAAACAGTTGCATCAGGTTTGCACTGGAAGTGTTCCCGACTGTCTCTCTGCACGCTGGTCAGGGTTACACTCAGGTACCAATATCTGAAAGGTTAAAACCTAGGTGTTGTGTTGGGTTTTTTTTTGTTTGTTTTTGTTTTGTTTTATTTTTTGTTTTACTTGTTGATAAATAACAAAGTGGAGCTGAAGGGTGAGATTCACCTCAAGCTCTCAGTATAACCTAAGCACCCAATAGAAGCCACCTGGTTCAAAACAGAAGCAAGTGTCTCACAAGGAAGTAGAGCTGCCCAGTTAACAGTGGGCTGGATTGATTTGGTAGCCTATTAACTAGAATTTAAACAGCAGCCTCATAATCTACTTTTCTAGAGTCTCCTTCACAAGAAAAAAAAAATCATTGTCCAATTAACAAAAAACATTCAAACATA
>VZRX01000667.1:0-46943 GCA_013398075.1 Notiomystis cincta | reverse complement strand
TAACAAAAAACATTCAAACATACAAAAAAAAAAAAAAAAAGAAAGGATCACCTAACCTGCAACTGCAAGCACATCTGAAGAACCCAAAGCATCCTACCAACCCTCTGTCTGGTTTGTAGTCATATCTGGAATTTGGAAGCACAGAATCTGCTGAGGCAGCAACTTTGGGCCATCAGAAGTAGCAATCACTCTGACACTGTAAGCCAAGTTGCCTCTTTTTACAAAGTGCAGTTGAAGTACCTTGCTCTTACCAAAGCCAAAGGTACTACAAATATAGTGAAATCCCACACTCACTGATGTGGTTAGCTAAAGTCCACATGGACACCAACATGTCAAGGTGTATTTTAAATGCTCTCCTTGATGCCTAGAATGCTCCCTGGGCACCTTGTCTACTGTGACACAATCTAATTGGGGAAGAAAAGGTGCAAGTTATTCCCAATGTGCACCTCCAAATACACACTCTTAAATGCACTGAACCATATTCCTGGGTTCATGTCTATCAAATAGCCCACATTCAGAAGGGATACCTTTTTATTTGGAATTAAATTTTTACCTCTATTCTCCCAAAGATACACTGCAAGTGTTGTCACAAAATAACAGGATAATAAGGTACTGTAGCCTGTTGTTATTCTACTAACTACTCATTATAAACCAGATGCATACAAAAATATCTACTACTTGAACAGATGAAATGAGACAAGCAAATAAGTATCACTATTCTAAGATACAATTCCTAAATTATATCACCAGAATTATAAACACAGGACAACTAAACCTTTATTTGAAATATAAAAAAATTATACAAGAAAACATTCTCCTACAAAGTAAAAATAAAATTAAATAAAATGGCATTAAAATATAATGAAGTTACTGGTTTATAATGAAAATCTGGACTCCATCCACACACTTCCTTCCTCAAGGCCTTCCAATGCCTCCACAGCTCCTTTTATTTTTTAAGCTCCCATATTCCCAGCTAATTCGATATAGCAACATCATCAATCACCTGAGACAGGAACAACTTGTCTGTATTCTCCAAGTCTGGCTCAGAGATTCCCTCCTCCCCACCCCTTACACCCATCAAAGCTTTTCTCAGTGCCTTTATTTACTTCTGCAACACTGGTGCTCAAGCACATCCTTTTTGTTAAGCTTTCTGTATACATTAATTACTGTAAGATAGTTCATAAACATGGCATTTATGCAGCAGAAACTGCAGCCAGGGGAGAGCGGGGCACGTGAAGCCGGGTAGGCTGGTAACCGACCAGCACGGCCTGCACACAAAGTTGACCCTTTATGTGTTTATTCTGCACCCCAACAGCAAGGCTGCATCACGTGCCAGGAGCTACAGAATATTTACTATCAGCTGCACTAAGGAGAATTATCAGCAGCGTTACAGAATCACATCAGCCCTCGGATGCAGCGAGCCCAGAAAATTGCTGCCAACTGCTCCGCTGAGCCGCCAGTGAACGCCACAGTGCAATCCCTGGGCACACATGTCCTGCTGGAGCCACGGATTCCTCAGCACACCTTCCACACCTTCATCTGGACTAATAACATAAACATGCACTGTGAGCGCTTGTGAATTACCAGATGAATTTGTCTTGTGTGGAAATTACTTTTTTTTTCCTTTTAAATGAGTCAGTCAGAGGGGCTGAATACGGCATTCAAGAATTATGATGGGTGGGAGCATTTTTAAGTGACTGATTTTGCAGCACAGTGTGCCCTATATTTATTAGCCTTTTACTCTAGGGCTATTTTAATTGTTATCTGTTCATGCATGTTACACTATATAATGAAATGCTCCCATTTCACTCCTAGAGCGGAGAGTTTTTTATGTGTATCTCTATTAATGACCCTTAATTAAGTTGATTTTAGTAATTTAAATGTGATTTTCCTCTGGTCAAGAAGTATTTTTAACGGGAGATGTTGAAAATGAACTCTCACATAAGCCCTTTTCTAATGCTTCTTGTTTAACAGTTACTGCAATTTATCAAGCTATGTTTTCAATGAATGAAGTGTGGGGTAACTGTGCAAAAAACTGCTCATTTACATGATTCATCAAATGTGATTGCTAGCAACCATTTTTTGGGTATTTATTCATGAAAGATTTCAATTTTCCAAGCAATTAACAGAAGTATTACCAATGGATAAACTTCATGACAGTTCTGAGCTACAATAAATACAAGGGTTCATCTTAAAAGAGACAAGAAATAAATTAGCATATTTTAAAATAATTTAGTCATGGTATCAACAGAAGCAGAGTACCAAAATTATTTAGGATTACAAGAATTAACATCCGAAACTATTTAGGAAATAAAATCAACTTGCTCTTGATAAAGTTAACAACATCAAAAGCATTGTTCAAAATATGTGATTTTTCAAAATATGTGATTTAATCTTTCTTTTTAAACTGAAAAAAGAATTGACTGAGGAGATTTTCTTACTATGTACTCATTTGGAGGTAAAACATTAGAGATCTTTCATTTGGTTTGTCAAGTAATTTTAATACTCTAGCATAATTTAGATTCTTGTAAAAATACTCATTTTGCTGAAACTTCTGAGGATTAAAGTTTTAAATGAGGTATTAAAAATCACGAAGGGTAACAATATGTGGAATCCAGCCAATGCAACTAGGTAAGAACACATAACTTCTTACTGCTAATTACCAAATGTTCCCATTTTTCAATCCAAAATAATGGCTGTGGTTTGAAAGACTTTTACTTGTAATTGTAACTCTAACTGTCTAATAAAACATTGACTTTGTAACCCCCTTGCTGCAAAGGTATGTCCAGGCTTCAAAAATAGGATGGGAAAGATTAAAGGTTCTTTCCAGCTCTGTGTAACCTGTGTAGCAGAAGACCAGCTCACATTTCACATGCAATAACCTGTGCATTTGCTTAAAAAAAAAAGAAAAAAGAAAAAAAGAGGAAACAACCTCCAAGAACAACATAGGGAAATGCCTGAGGCAGAAGTTGAAACTGATTGGGCAAAGTAGAAGGACAAGAGCCCTTGAAATTAAACAAAAGCAAATTCATTCTGTTGACAGATGTTGATTACATCAAAGCCATGAAAGAACTTTTTTTTTGTTTCATTTTTTTTCCTTTTTTGCAACTAATACCTCCACATTTTCTGTACATTACGGATCTAATGTATCTTAATCAACATAATCCAACACACGATAATTCTCAAATTTGGTAAAAGTATATTGTAAGAAGGTCTTAACGACAGGCTTCTCCAAACAAGAGTGTATTCACATGGTCATGTCTGCATACCCGTGCTGGTCACGCCATCAGCAGCCCCTTACTTCCAGGGGTTAACTGCTCTGGCAGCCAAATAAAATACAGAGAGCGCTGTGTAATTATGGAGACAGTCAAAGGGCAGACTCTATTTTGAAATCTATTTGCACAGACAAGGTCTTCCAATTTCGCTTACAGGAAACAAGCTGGTAAAGGGGGTCTCCTCCTCTCCAGATGCTTTCCACACGTTTTTCCCACATCAGGAAATCGTGGACATGGACACCATGCAGCACTGTTTCCTGGATTGCAGAACTATGTCATTATAAGGAGAAGAGCAAGTCCATGCTTGTGAGAAATATTTCCTCCTAATTGGATGTATTAGGGGAAAGCAAAACCCGTAAGGACTACTGAAAATGTGACTAGCAGCAATTTGTAAACAGGACGCAGCCACAGCTGTCATGATGGTACTGCAAAGGAGAAAGCAGAAATGAAAGGGTAAAAACACTCAGTTTTTAATAGCATGATTGGGGAAATGAAATATTCATCAGGATAGATGTGACTTCAGCTACAACAGCAACACATTGGTGAAAACTTCAACAACAGCATGCTTATGACCCAGCCCCGATAAACCGAAACACAGGCCAGTATCTTGCAAACATTATATTCTAATTGGGATTGTTTCATTTAATTATTTAATTTTTCTGGAAATTAACAGCAGAATTTGTTTAGTTAATAAAGGCATTAACAGAACTGTTCTTGTTACTCTCCTAAGAGGCAATGATGCAAAGCAATGGTCAAACAGCAACTGACTCCAAGGGAGAAGAGTCAGCCCCTCCGCCAGCATCACTGTGATTCCCTCATGTCACTGAAAAAAGTCACTTTTGGCCCTCAGTTATGCTCCTGGCTAATTACAATTCTGCCCTTACTTCATGCAGAGTGGAACTGGGCAATTTGTTGGCTATGTGCCAATACAAATGAGTTTGTAAATTTATAAACTATATGGAAACAGATTCTTGTTTGGCTTTACTTACTATGATTTAGTCTAGACTCACAGACTAAAATGATGAATCAGTGCCTTCTGGAATAGTGCTGTGCTTCAAATTCATTATTCAGTCAAACTTAGGGCCAACAAAATAGCTGTTCTGCAAGTTGGTAAACTGGGAAACCACAGAGAATCAGAACCCCTTCTATTTACAGGAAGGATGACAGCCTAAGGGTACTTCATCCCAATAATAACAACATTCAAGTACCGGTGCCCAGGTCATGACAAGCCATGACCCTCCCCATAGCTCCTTCAGGAAGCTGGCTCGATGCCACCTTTTATCAGCAGCAACTGACTGTGCAACTTTAACAAGCAAGAAGAAAAAAAATAGTATTATATCCTTAAAATCTCCTCTGACCAGTTGAGCAGTTCTGTATATGTACACACACACAGAGTCACACCAAGGCAGTACAAGAAATAAATTAACTGACTGAGCAAAATTCTGGTATCATTAAACAGTACTTCCCCCTTTTATTATAGGATTTAAAAAATAAAGAGTACAATCTAACTATAGCTGAGTAATATTCATTAATATACCAAAGGAAATGAATTGTCTATTACAGAACATGGGATCAAGCTGTACAGAAGCTGGGAACAGGGCATTGCAGTTCTCCAATAGAGCCTTCCATCCTAGTGTTATTCCCACTACATTTTCTCTCTCTGATAGAAAAACACAGGAAGAAAATAAAAAGACAGTGTTGTCTAAAGCAGTATCACTGCAAAATGACATAAGTCCAGTACAAAAGCTGGACAAAGCAATATTAAGGGTTTCAATCACAGTTACTATCAAGGGAATTTAGGCTCCAGATCACAGCATCTGGCAAGTTTCAACTTCTCTGTCTAGCAGGAGAAACATTCCTCTTATGTTACTGCATTCCTTTATTGAGTAAATTAATTTATCATAAAGTGAATAAATTAGAATGAGAAACATATCTGTTCAGGCTTCCATATTTAAACACATTTTCCAAGCACTTTTTATCTATCTTTAGATTTTTTAAAAGATCAGAGAAATTACTTTTGCTTGAAAGATTGGTTATTGTATTAATTATTTTGATTTTGTAGGGAAGTAACTACTATTGGAACAAGTTAGTTTAAAAAATAACAGTTGTTTCAGATTAAAATAGTAAGTTATTCAAATAGTCCTCACATACAGCACAATACCAAATCTTGTTGTTTATATGCACCCACCCACAGCTCTAACATTCATTGAATCCTACTGGGTAAAATCTTTTCAGGTGCTCTATGAAACAAATGTTTTTCAACTGGCATGTTTCTGTCCTATATACATGTCTGATACAATATTAAATGTTAAAAATAAATCCTACTTTAACCTCTTAAATTTCCATCTGAAATGGAAAAAATATGTCTGGATCACCACAAAAAAAGCATTTCTCACCCTTTCAGTGTGCAAGCAACATTGCTGAAAGAAGAGTAATCTTTGCATAGGAAATTAAGGAATGCTCCTGAACATTGTATCAGGATGTTCTGTGTAGCTTGACACACGGGAAGAGAACAGGCAGTCAGTCTTTTTCCTGCAACAAGTATTTTCAATACACCTGCAGCCAGATCTCTAAGGATGCAAGACAATTTCTGAATCGTAGGTCAATCTTACCTCAAAATTAAGGAAAAAAGTGCACATGGCTAGCAACTTTGGGATGAATATCTTAATAAAATAAGATTACATTACTATTACTAATTGGTAAAATTGACAGCTAGCAGTATTTCTTGTCTTGTATTAAAAGTTGTTAATTACTTGTATTATCCTGGTTTCACATGAAAACACAAGTCATGTTAGGACAGTAAGTCCTGAGAAAACATACATGCATCCCTTGCTAGAGGATCAAGTAAAAGGTTGGGGAATGACATCCTATCATACAGATTTAAAATTTTATGAGCAGAGAGGTCTAAGAGTTTATAGCTTTTTCTGCTAAACTGCTGTGGTGATGGTAGAAATAAGCTCTTGTTTTTATTTCAAGAAAATGCTCTGCACAAGGAGATGTTCTAATCAAGAGCTTGCTGCAGATAACTTGTAGCATCCTGATTAAAACATTTATTTTTAAACCTGTCAGTCATTACTAGGTGCTATTAATGCGTAACTTGGAAGCTTATTCATAAATATGTGACATTTGGGTCACTGAGTGAATTATAATGGTAGAATTATGGATCAAATTTGGAAGAGTACAGTATAATGTTTGGGAGATGTTTTAAATGTTTTTTAAACACCTTTCACTTATCTCCTTGCTTAACATTTACAAAGACCTCTTTTTAGCATAAAAATCCCTGTTTATCAAACAGTGATACAGGAAGAAGTTGTTTACATTTTCAGAAGTACCAACATACATCACTTATGACAAAAAAACCAAGCACTCCATAAGAAATGCTCAATCACTGTCAATCATACACACTAAAATATACATAAACCAAAGCATGTGGTATGAACTGTATTAGGTTCAAACTGAACACAGAATTACAACTATAACAAACAAAACCCAAATAATTACTAGTGACTCACAGGCCGATTTACACATCTCACCAAACTATTGGAAAGGTAGGTAACCATAGAAACCTGTCAGCCTAAATTCAGCACTTCAAAATTTGTATTTAGTTTAAAATGCTGACAATTCTATTTCTATTTGACAAAATCCATATTTTTAAAGGCTTCAGTTTTTGCTTTAGTACTTAAATGCTTAAAATTATTTTATCTGTTGGTTACTAATAATTTGCCTTTTATATTTGATTTTACCCAAGTAAAAATTGCAGTTTACTCTCAGTAATACAGAATGTTAATATATTTTTAAATTGCAAATTAATTTCTAACATTTCTTTAATGACTGAAATTAAATAACAATATAAAACAAACACTTCTGCACTTACTATTAAATGTTTTGCATATAGACTTTTTAAGCTGCACAGTAGCAGAAAAAAAAAGAAATTACTCAAATTAACTGTTAAAGCTGAAATGCTAATAGCCTTTTCAACTTATAGTTCTTTTTCACTGACAATTGCAATTTGCATGGCTTAAAATTTAATACTATCATTAGTACTAATGTCCTATATTTTACTTCATAATCTAAATGAGTAAAATATTATTTTTGTAGTTCACTGGCTCTTGTACTTAGGCTGTAATGTTCAGTGTGTATTTCATTATGTAGATGAGCAATGGAAGTTGTCTAACATGATTTAAATGGGTCAACAGTATTTTCCTATTCACATTAATCATCCAGACAGCCACACACACACAAAAATAGCCTTGAAAACTAACCTAGCAAATCTCTTTTTATCCCTGACTCTTCCCACCACTCCAACACCAGCAAACACATGCTGAGGAGACGGGAGCCTCGGAAGCGGGAAGCCAAGGCTGGGCGCCGCTCCCCTCGCCAGTGCGCAGCTCCCGCCGCTGCCGGCCCCGCTCCCCGGGCTGCCCGCGGCCCCGTGCCAAGAATGATTCTCGTCCTGCGAAGTTCAATGGGAGCTGTGTGTTGACAAACTGAGCAAATTTGAATCGGCAAAATTCATTCTTGGCACAGGGACACACAAGTGTGCTGAATGCAGAGGCGCGCTGCCCGCTCCGCTGCGCTGGCAGCCGGCTTCTTCTGGCGTAAACACACTTGTCAGAGCTCCCACTAAAGTCAAAGGACACAGGATGAGGCCATTTATTGCCAATTGTTTATAAAACACATCAAAATTAAGGGTTCTATTCTCAAGCCATGTAACTACCATCTACGGCCCACTTCATATATGGCATATTGCAAATAAAATGGCAATTTATAAATAACGTGGCCCTTCTGTAGAAAGGGAAGCTGTTCTAATAAATGCTAATGGGGAAGAAGATAATTATAAAACAGGCAGAAAGTAACAGAATGATTGTGTACCAAACATTCAGACTCATTTATTAAAAAAAAGATATTATTAAGCTAAAAAAAACCCCAACCTAATTTCTGAACTGTCTTCACCAGGTTATTCACACACCTTTTACAGTTTATTGGACTATTCTACATCTGATTTTCTCAGCTAGATAGTGTAAGCAAGGAGTCTTTGCAAGAAGTTAGGTCTCAAACCCCTTTTTCTAGACTGAAAAGGGTATACACAGTGTTTTCTGCACAGATAGTAAATCTATAAGAAATAAATATTTCGCTTTCCACAAGATGAAGATAATCTAACTTGCCAGCAAAATATGACAGGCAATTCTCCTGAGCATGTTTAGCTACCTTGTCTGCAAAACTGGACAGTAATCTATGAAATTCTCTATAGGGACAGCCATTTAATCAATTACTAATTTGTAAACTCAACTCAGAACTTCTAGATTCAGTCAATTACATGCTAAAAATCCTGCTGCATAGTTTTTTCCCATGGAAAATGTGAAGTCTATTTCAATCTACATGCATGGCCTATTGAAAACTGATGTGACCGTGAACTTGAGTTTTACAGCCCCAGCCACAACTTCATAAATGTCAAGGCTCCAGATCCACATTTAATTGGCAGAGCTACAGTAAAGTTGATTCTGATGTGGCTGCTGCCCTGGCAATGGCACAGTCATTGGAAGTGTCATGCCCATGCCTGGACCACGCTTGCTCATCCTGCAGTGGTTGGTAACCCATTGTCACCACTTGTCACACCGGAGGGGACACGAGAGAACTGCTGCCTTTCCCCAGCCCCCCCAGCAGATTAGTTTCATCTGGTTGAACTTTCAGCCACCAACACCCCACCAACCCCTCTGCAACACCCATCTGGTTTCCAGCTGGGGATAGTGTTGCAGCAAGCTCTGCCAGTCTTTCTACTAGCTACCTCATTCTATACCTGATTTTGTGAAGAAGCTTTTACAGAAGAGCTATTTGGACAAAACAGCCTCCAAATGAACAAAAACAAGACTGTCTTTATCAAGTGGATTTTAGAAACAGCCACTTTTGCAGTCTTCGGTTTGCTATGCAATTACATTTTTGCCAGAAAACATGTATTAGTTAAGAAGAGTACTCTACAACTCAAAACTCTTAGACAACATAATGATACTGCTCAGAAAGGTGCTGGGACAGTTCTACCAGCAAAATAATTCTTGCTGGTACAACTTGATCTTTTTGAGCAATTGATTTAAGCTCTCCCAGAAGAGAACTATTTTCATGAGATGAGCTTTTCCTGACTTAGCAGGGTGTGTTAGAGCATGAATAAATCTTTATAAATCCAGACAAGACCCACTACTGTATCTACTTCTTTAAAGATCACCCATTTCTACCACGACTCACAGGGATTATGTTAATAATAATCAATGCAGAACAGCCAGAACTGGGTCGGAGAGGTCAGACCTGCCCAGCCACCTACAGGTGTAAGTTCAAACAGCACATGGCAGTGACATTAAAGCCTTGTCATCACCTACCATTTCTTCCACGAGGCACGAGTGCGACTTGATGCTCAGATCTGCACAAATGACTACAGGCAACACTTCCTCTCAGTGTCAACCAGCCTGTCTTTGTGAGATGCCTGTTCACTTTGTGCAGTGGAAAAGGACCTCAACTCAACAACTCTAGATGAGTTTACAAGCACACTCAAGAGCTGAGATGTCAAGCAGAATACAAACAGATCTGCAGTGACTGCACCATTTCTTACATAAAGCATCTCCATTTTACATGGAGGGAAGCTAGGAGTTCACTGTTGCTTCTGTCCAACTCCATCTTCACCTGTGTCTATCAGAAAATCTGAGACTGAACAGATGGAATTTATTTGAGAAACAAACTTGTAATTTTCTTTCAATGTTATGCCACATCTGTTGACTTTCATATTTAAAAAATACATAAGGCAGGATCAAATTTAAATCTATGTACAAGAAAGTATGAAATAGATAACCTGGGAAGTGTACACATTTCTATAGAGAACATCTGATATGCTGTAAGTATTAATGTATAAATTCAGATCGTGTTCATTACTGCAATAGCTCTTCATGGTTCAAAATGAGCTTGATGTAAAACGAAACATAACTTTAAACAGGTTTTAACAATGAAAACCTGAACATAAACATCTTTAAAGTGTGAAAGCTGAAGACTTTGTAGAGCTGGTTGGAGTGGCTGGTTATTTATAATCTAAACTCAAAAGAGAACAGTGCGACTTTCAAAAACACCCATGAAGTTTTCTCAGGCTGCACGCTACAGAGTATGTCTGCCAAAGACCTCCAAGGAGCTCTGAAGAGCCCTTTATTCTCTGTTCTAAGGCTTCCATACAGCAGGGCAGCTTGTTGAACACTTGGTTTTTAACATTATCCTTTTTCTTCAGAAATTAAGAAGGGAAAGACATTACTGATTTGAAAAGGACATGATCTCTAAAAGGACAATGAACAAACTTTCCATAATTTGTTTCTATGTCATAAAACACTTCCAGTGTTTTTCACTCAAATAATGTTTTCAATATGAAGTATTTGAGGGAATTAAAAAAAAATAATTCAAATTTCCCTTGTCCTCCAAGAACAGCCAGTTATCATGCAGCTAAAGCCCTCTGTTAATGAATAGTTCAGTTGTTAACATTTACCAATCACTTCTCCCAGATAATTTTAGAAACATAGCAATATAATGTAATAACTATGACAAAACAGACAATTTTGACACTTCTCATTACACTAAACATAGCCACATAATATATTTTCCTGCTTGACTCACATCCAATAAACTACAGGACCTTACCACGTGGTATGCAAATTTTCATGCATACTCTCTTGCATTTTACTCCTACAATTAAAACATGTGCTATTCTGGTCACATGACACATTTATGAAGTGAAGGAGACTGAAGTTAAGTAATTATATAATACTTATAGACAGTGAATCTATTAAAGTTGGGGTCTTCTCTCAAGCACGGGGCAGCTTTGTCCCTTCTGCTGTTGGGCAGTTTTTGGTTGCCTGACAGGCAGCTCACTGTGACATTTCTGGAGCAGCAGCCTGAAGAAAAGCATCATACTGTGCAGCACTGGCTGGCAACGAGCACCGGGGGCAGGAGACTTCTAGGGGTAGGAGTGCTGTGGAAAGCCCAGAGTGAGGGATGGGTAGATGAAGGGCTAGGGAAATCTGTGTGGCAAGAGCCACTGAGCACAGCAACATAATCTTTGATGGCAACTGCAGAGACAGATGTAAAATTCAGGGAGAGAAAAGTTACAGTAGTTCAGACAAAAGCGTAAGTGTCAGAAGAAGCAGTTGGCAAAAAAAAAAAGTAGAAAACATGGGAATCTGGCAATCAAAACACAAGGCATATAAGGAGGGTAAAAAATTACCAACTGAGAAGAAACCCTTATTCTAAAACAACACAATTTTAATGTTTTGAAACAGTTCCTTTTAAAAATCTTCTAGAGCCTGTTTTCACTCTAGACAACACCGAAGGCCAGTGGTTTGACCTGAACTGGTGAACACAAAATATGACTTTTCTTAAATGGAAACTAGAACTTGACTTCATACAATGCCTTCATACTTAGTGTGTTATAAATTGCTTCAAATACTGACAGGCAAACAGCCATTATGCACTCAAGAGCTCATATGCAATAATACTTAGCATTTTTATAGAGCTTTTCATCTTCAAAGTGCTTTACAAACAACTCATTAATCTCAACCAATGCACCTGCAAGGTAGGTAAATATCTGCATTGTAGGTGGAGAAAGACACAGAAGGTTCAATGACTCACCCAAAGCCACACACACTACCAGCCCCAAATAGCCCTAGCTCCTGGCTCCTGGGGCCACGAAGGACCTGAGCCCCGCTCTGCTGAGATCATACCTTGTCTTCAGCCACACAGCCACAGGAGAACTTGTTTTACTGTGAGGCAGTGGCAGAGTGGCAGTCTAGCCAAGGACTCTCCCTCTTCCAAAGCTGCTAAATTCCCAAGGACTGCTGGCTCCCACCACGATCACCAACCCCAGGAAGTGGGCAGTCCATGAGATGCCAACGAGAGACTCACAACATAGATTCTCAAACTGATTCACCACCAAGCAGTGAGCTGAAAAAGCCTCTGTGTTGCCAGAAGTCTTTGCCTCTTTCCCTACTTATTTCTAACTGCTGCACAGACTCCAGAGCAGGAGATTCCTACAACTCAGACAACAGAACCCTGAAGCCTCTGGCTTCTGAGTACTGCCACAATTCAAGAAAACAGCTTCACTCCTCTGGTGTTCTCTAACTATTAAAAACTTGTAATGAAATTTTGCCTTCAAGAATGGTAATTCTCTTCCCTGTTGGTGACTGGAAAAAAAAATCTTAACAAGATTATACTGCATGATTGTACTTTTAACTTTTTGAGGTTTAAAAATATCTGATATGATTTTTCCTAAGCCTCAGAAATACCAGGAATGTCAAACCTGGAGCAGACGAGAAACGTGGAAGTTGTGAACAATACAATACCTGTACTGTGCTACAGCAGACTTTATATTCTCTTACACAGAGAAAATGAATAATGAACTTTTAGTAATATCATCTTTATTCCAGATGTGTATTAGTCACTAGATGAGAAACGTGGAAGTTGTGAACAATACAATACCTGTACTGTGCTACAGCAGACTTTATATTCTCTTACACAGAGAAAATGAATAATGAACTTTTAGTAATATCATCTTTATTCCAGATGTGTATTAGTCACTAGATTTAAATATATAAATCTGAGAATCCTTATCTGTTCAGTCTTCACATTTAGGAACCCAGAGCTTAGCAGGTTCTCCAGCCACTGTAGTTCCTCCCTGGGTAAAAAGCTCACGTTTTAAAAATACAACTCAGTCAGACAAACTGTTACAATAACAGAAAAACAAACCCCACTTTTTCTTAAGATATCAAAGAAAAAAGTCTCTCTCCAAGTCACAGTATAATATGCTATAGTTAAGCAAATATGAGCAGCAAAAGATAAACGAATGGCAAAAATGTATGTAGCTAAAAGAGCTCTGCCAGCCTGCCCAGCTGACCTGGGTATAAAAGACAGAATAAGAGGAAAGAAGCAGCCTTTAATTACTCTTCCCCATCTTAATATTTTAAACTTATAAAGAAAAAAATAACAAGGCCACATAATCCAAAACAACATGAAGAAAAAACTCCTGATCATTAAGCAGAAACTACAAGTTCCCCACATTTAGAAGACTTTTAAGCTTATTATTTCATTGATTTAAAGTGAGATTGTGTTTGACTGCCAACATGATGCTTTAAAAAAAAAATGTCAAATCTACAACTCCCGATGAAAATAAAGGCATATAAGAGCAAACTAAAAATAAAACATACAGGAAATGCAATTAAATTTGATTACATTGAACACTAACATTCATTCTGCAATCACAAAAAAAAATCTAAAAATATTTTCTACATTAAAAACTCCACAATAATATTCTACAGCTAAAATAATACACAATTTTTATACAATGCAGTTTTTCCAACAGAATGAAACAGATTAAAGAGCAGCACGCAAGAACAAAATTAAAATACGCAATTGTATCCACTGAACTCTGGAAGCCTAAAAATGATGATGCACTAACCCCCCCCCCCCAACATCATAACAGCAATGCTGCAATATTTTTTGTTATTTTGTTTAATAACTCATCACTTTATTTGTATGCAGTAATGAAGAGATATCACAGCAACTTTTGTCTGTCTGTGTGCTCTACTCTTTCCTGCTTCTGTTTTCAGGGTAGGTTAAAAAGAATCTTTTCTCCTAATCATCAGCAAACCAATACCAGATTTCACTTGTGGTAAAGTATGCTACCCATCAGTACAAGGCAATGCTCCATAAAAACAACAAAGAAAATCAAAAAAAGCAAAAGGCAAGGACTGAACACAGTTTTCTTTCAATTCCCTTGGGAATCATGGTTCTATAGGTCTTGAATTCCCAGGCAGAGGGGATCATGTTCATCAGTTACGGCAGCTCCTCTGGGCCTAAGTCCAGGTAGACTGCTTGTCTAAACTTGATGAAATATAGGCGCCATCAGGTAACAGCAGTGGTCAGGGAGACTCCAGAAATGTGTAACTGAAAACTGAAAAATGAAATTAAAACAAGGCTGTAGCCAAACAGCCTCTTTCTACAGGATGGAATAACTGTAAGGCAAAGAGTTTACAATGTACAGACTGCTCCTTATATACATTCTCTTGCCTTTTCACATAGATAATATGAAAGCTGGATTGGGCAGAGAAGCATATTTTAAGAAACATTGATTTTAAATAGAAATGCTTAGCAAAGAAATCACTGCGACAAATACACGTGGTTTGAATAGACAAAACATTAAAAAAAAGTCATTGCCCTGTAACCCACCCTCCCTCCCACTACATTACTTCAAAATATTTTCAAATTAAATTTTCATGCTAATAAGTATTGCTAGATCAACAGCACTGGGATGTGGTGTCTAGAAGCACTGCAAGCTACCCATCATGGCACATCACCATGTCAAACTGTCACAGAGGAGGAGAGGCAGCGTGACTCTCACCAGATGAGCATTTTGAAGTGCTATAGGAGTGTGCTCCTTTGGGAGTGGAGAAGGAAGGAGGAACCAAAAAAGGAAAATTATCAATCCCCAGGTGATAAGATCATTGTAACTGGGCGCCCTACAGGTAGTTTTAGCACAGAAAAGGCCTTTTCAGACTGCATACACGATCAAGTACTACTTTGAAATCACAGATTGCAGTGGACCAGCAGGACTGTCACTGAAGAATGCTCAAAAGCTCCTAAGCTTTTGTTTAAATTTCCTCTTGATTCACAACTGTCACAATCAGAGCATCACGTCTACTGTATCCGAATAACATGGAAAGGAAAACCAGCTTAGGTTTCATGACACAAACCTCCACTGCAGCTTTAGCACCAAAACAGGTTGTCTTCAGGGTGACTTCAGCCAAAATTCACATCTCTTCAGAATGCAAAAAATAAAATACCATAACACCATAGAAGTATTTTTGGTAGCCTCAACCTTACACTCCAACTCTAGTTATACATGGAAAGCTCCACAAAAAACGAGGGTGAGTGTGCCAGACTGGCTCAGTAGGGTTTTCCTTGCACAGCTAGAGAACACCCGTGACACACAAATCCCAAACTTCACAGATATGTGGTATGTTGTTTTTATGTGCACCTTAAATTCAGCTTCTGGTCTAGGTAGGGTAATTCAGTGCAAACACTTGAATAAAAGAAACTCTGTATCTAAATCTAGAAAGCCACTTTACCTATGTCCACTGCTAAACTGTGTATTTGCCTGGTAACTTAAGAGCAGCAGGCACTAGGGCAACCTCAGGCCCTGTTTCATCCTGCTGATGCTGGGCTGCCACAAAACCCTCCAGAAATTACTCTCTCAGTGCTGAGTTTCTCCATCCATCAGCTGGTGCTCACGATTTCAGCCCCTTTTGTCTGCCTTAGCTATCTGCACTATGAGCTCTGAGAGGCAAAAAAAAATGTTTTATTATATGCTCACAGGACATTTGATCCTGTGATTTTAGGGAGTTAAGCTATCTGCTCTAAAATACAAGGTAATTCACTTTTTGAGGACCAGGATTTCTTTAGGAATGATTCAATCCTTCATTCCTTCTCCTCAAACACTATATATTACCCTAAACAAGCTTAGAGGCCACCAGAGATCTGTCATATACTCTACCACTACTCTTGATGTTTTAAGTAACAGAACATGCAAGGACCTAGTAGCCAGACACTTCACAGTTTGATCCTGCACACAGCCTCAGCAGGGTCATCTTCCAGTATAGATTTTAGGAGTCTGTATTTTTGTTCCCTTTAATTTAATCTCTAAAGATTGTGAGAGGTATCCTTTATTTCACTGATATGCTGTATGAGTATAGAGGAGGTTAAATCACTTATTTGATTCTTTGCAGGACAACACTAAGATTTGTGTGTGTTGGTTAACACTGCATTTGTGAGCCTGAAGAGTAGAGGCAACACCTAAAGGAGAGATAAAGTTTGCCTTCTGTGCTGCCCAGAGGCAGCACTGAACTGAGTATCTTGAATTAAAACCACAGACATGACTTTCCATTTCAGACTTTCCACCCTATTACCACCCTAAGTATGATGTTGAGCCTTTGCTCCTACATCTGCAGCCAGGTAAGGAAATGCCAGACAAGGACAACAGACTCTGGCAGGCAGTGTAGAAGTTGTGTGTGCAAACAGTCCCTGCTCACAGACACCCCATGTCCAACTGTTAAAACAGGGACAGTGCTGTAAAATCCACTTTGGAAGCACAGCAGCAAGACAACTCCCTACGATGGGGCATCCCATTTTCTTGCTAGAGTCACTCCCAGAGCTTTCTGGTATTCTCCTTCAGGGTCAGTAGCCTATGCACAAAGCTGGGCAATGGCCCTTCAGTGAATCACCACACCAGGGCAGCGAGCTTCTGCAGATGGTGGAAAAGTCTCCTACAGCTCTGCTACAGGCATAGAAAGAGAATAGGAATAGAAATCTCTTTTCTGCTTGGAGAAAGCTCCAGGTGAGCTTTAAGCAAAATTCTGCAAACAAAAAGTGGTAAGTGCAAAATACATTTCAAAATAAGGTCAATTTTGCCTGAAGGATTGTGGCCAGGCTTACTTTCCTTAACTTCTGGCACGTGAAAATATATCTGTCTAATACATTTCTCAGAGACTAAACACTGACAGATACAGGACACTGCCTGGGACCTGGGCACCCAAGATATAAGGCATGCAGAGCAGAGAAAGCATTCCCAAAAAGCTGAAACTAAGTACTCTTCAGGAACTTGTAATTAACTTTGTCTCCATGTGGATTTTAGCTACAACCACAATGGTGATGCTCTGGTGCCAGGGCAATGGGCACCTTCACACAAAGGAGAAAAGACTTCTTAGTCTGAAACCAATGGCTACAAGAGGAGGTGTTGATGTGGTAGAAAATGCTGGTTTTCAGCAGCTGTCCAGGACATCTGCTAATGACTTTCCTTCATTTAAAGGCAATCTTAGCTAATGCTGAGAAACCCAAGCTCACAGAGGAACCACACCCTACACATCCACCCTCAGCCAGAAGTCACAGATCTTGTAAGCAAAATTGACACAGAGTGCTGCCAACAATACATTACCTCTCGACTGAAAGAACAATTAAACACTTTATTGAAAGGGGAATATTTTTTCTCTTGTGCCTCAAACCATGAAAGTGCATGTCTTCCCCAGAGCTGCTGCACAGTTGAAATGGGAATAATTCCTTGCCTGCCTGATTATTTTCCAGACAGGGATGAAACTACCTTAGGATCATTTAAAAAATGTTGAAAGTGTACTACAATCAAATGGTTTGAACTTCCACCATGCATCACTTGCAGCTCATAATGCTAATGTTAAATTCTGGAGACATGAGTCTGTCTACAAATTAATGGAAAATGTGAATTAATATTTTCTTCCAGCTAATTGCCCAACTCATATATTGCACAGTGCAGTCAAGCACATTTGATCTTGAAAACTCTCTTGCACAAGTTTTAAATCACTTTCTTATTTGCCAAAAAATAAATCAGAATTACAAGATGTATTTAACTGTAGGTCTGGAACACTAGGAAACAGTCAAGTCTCCCCAAAACTGTTATCTATATATTCTATGGTTAATTTTTAGAAAAGCATTGGCTTAAAAGTATTGGAAATTACTATAGGTGAGGATTAATTGCTTGAGTTGCACATCTCTGAATTTCTTTTTAACAGTGAGGAAAATACAGACAAAGAGATGCTTCTCCATTTGAATTAATAGTGCTAAGAAAATTTTTATGATTCATTCTTAACACGAGAATGGTATCTAGTATGCTAGAAATTTGTGGTTAAATATGCTTATCAAAGAGCAAGCTACAACAATTTTTTAAAAATAAATGTTAGTCCTGTTTCAAAATGCACCACTAGAAAGATGGAAACAGACTGATTCAGGAGCATATGGCAACAAAAAAAAAATCAGAAATGAATACTTTGATTTCATTAAAAAAGAAAATCATCTGAGTCCTTTCAATTCCTCTTAGAAATACTGAAAAGTCTGAATTTTGTAAAACTGAGCATTACCAAGATCTGCAGATTAAAAACATGCAAGAACTGAACTGTATCAGAAGCACTGCTCAGTAAAAGATTCAGTAAAGCAGGTACTTTATTTATTTAATCACTTCCCAGATGGAGACCCCATAGCACACTTTTGTACAGTAACACACAGAGTTCAACATAAAATGGGAATTTGAAAGTTGATTACCAATTTTACCATCCTAAATGGCAAAGCCATGCCTGACCAGAAAGAAAAACTATGTAAAATTACATGTCCACACTCCATCTAGAGCATGTAAACCAGATCACTTCATATTGCCTCAGTCACTTGCTACACCTTCTTCTACTGGTCCAGGTAATGTTTGTAACTTGTGTAGTGCTTCAGGATAGTTTGATGATTTTCAATTAATACCCTGCTGGAGAAGAGTTTATTATTCCTTTAATAGACACAGTTTTGGCTAACCTAAGTATGAGGTATAGACAATACTCAACCATGTATTACTAACAAGGCTTGTGAACCAAACTTGTGACCTTTATGGCCCAAAAAAGAAAAAAATATAAAAACAAATGAAACCCCAATTCACTTCTAATGAAACTTGGCACTTCTGGGCAAACTTGAAAGTGTGAAGCTTTGGAGCTGTACTGCAACAGAAATAACTCCAGCTATGTCCCCCTGTTTTTATAAAAAATAAAAAGGTTTAAAACCACATTTATGTATTTCCCCCTCATTTTACTAACAGAGGGGAAAAGGTAACACTCTCAGAAAAAATTTGAAAACAAACATCTCTAAAAGGCTCACAGAAGAAGCAGCATCTCACAACATGTCACATTCTGTGATGCTGGAGCCAGCTATGGCTTCTAGCTGGGTGCAGCTTCCAGGCTCCCCACTGAGAGCCTGTGGACGAATTCCCAGTTCCACAAGGGGCTGAACGAGGCAGCCCAGCCCCTTCCCAAGCCAACAGCCAGCCTGGGAACACAAACTACATATCCAAGGGATGTACCACACCCCATCAGTCTATACTGACCGGACTTTAAAAACCTGGCCCACAGTACATCACCCAGATTATTACAGAATACTTATTCATTGCTAGGGAAGCAAGATCAGGAATCAGTCATATCAGTATATAACACAAAAGTTATTCATTTTACATGGGATATCTTCTCATCAATTATTCCCCTGTGGCTCTAAACCCTGAAATTTCATTACAAGAAATTAGGGGCTTCTACTGTACAATAATTCACCTGTATAAAATAAATAGATCTGTAAGAGATTACTATGCTTTTAATCATTTAAGATACAATTGTAGATATAAATGCAGTTCTTTCATGTCTTCTACTTCACTACCAATAAAGTAGCACAGATGCAATTATGATAATACCTGAAACTGTGATAATATCTAATCAGACCATTTACAAGCCAGTGAATCAGCACACAAATCCATCCTATTTCTAACTACAAACCATGACAGTGGCTTGATGTGTCTGTGTTCTGGATGCTTCCTAATCTTCTTTTACAAAACAGTAAGTTCAATTCACACTTCTATGCATCACCTGTAAAATTCTTTTTGAAAACTCTTTGAGCAAAGGTGACAGCTAAAATGCAGTTCAACCCACTGCTAGTCCACTCTGAAATGCAGCATTTGAGCATACAGAATTTCACAAAGGTTTGTGGGAACCACTCACAACTTAAAGAGCTGTGTGCCCTCTCCCTGGGTTGAAAGTGTTCGAATTCTGACATTAGCAAGGCAGAGACTATTCAAATAATTTCCCCATATCATTACTGAAGAGTACTTTTTAACTTCTTAATATCTTTCAGTCCATTTTCTTTTTTAATAAAGTGGTTTTTTAGGCTATCCTTCTGATACGTGGAGGAAGCATTTAATCAGTATACAAACTTCCAAGATCTCTGCTGCTCAAATGCACTTATGTAGAAACAATTCCATAATAAAGAAAACTTTCATAATTTATAAAAATGTAACACCAGATATATTAAAAATACACAAAAGAGGCTATAAAAAAGTAATTTTTGTTCAATTTAGGTAGAACAGATACCCTTAGGTAAACAGAAACCTAATTTAAATTACTTTTGTCTTTCAGTATTTGTTAATTAAATTATACCAAAATGTCTAATTTGGGTAAAATCAGATTTTGTTTAATCAATCCTGTTTTAAATATGACAGTTTCACTTTCTCAAGTCTCTGTAAAAGCATATCCCCTAGAGAAGCTGAACAAGGTTTGATGCCTGAATGGAGGGTAGGAAGGCTTAACAAATTTAATTGGCTTGGTCCTTTTAACTGGATGTCAGACATTGGGTTTTTAAGTACGCATTTAAGACGGAGGTAGGACATGGGCACACAACTTTCACTTGTGAAAGGTTATGTGGTAGAAAAAGTGCTCTCCAGAGAACCTCAGGGCCCTGAAAAGCCATTACACACACGGGCGTGCCAGCAGCTAAGAAGTTCTGCAGTTGAACGGGTTGGTAGAAGAAACACGTAATACTTATGTCAGATTACTTCGGCAGCAAGAATCACCACAGCAAAACTCGAGCAGAACACTGCCACAGCCTTCCCGCGCCGCGGGCTCCCCGGGCCGGCAGGAGCCGCCGTGTGCCGGCCCCACAGCGCCGGGGAACGCGCCTCAACAGAAGCCGAGACTTGGCAGCTGCGGCCGCTGCTCGAGGCCCCGCCGCCACACGCCAACCCCCGGCCGGCGGAACGCTCCCTCGCAGCCCTCGGCAGGCGCGGCGGCGGCGGGACCTTTCGCTCCTCGGCTCCAAAACGAGCCCCGACTGAGCANAGCACCGCGCCGGACCGCGCCGGACTGCAGAGCACCGCGCCGGACCGCGCCGGACCGCGCCGGACCGCGCCGCGGCTCCTTGGGCCCGGAGGCGCTGCCAGCTGCCCTCGTGTACGGCCCCCATCCTGCTCAGCTCGGCAGCATCTCTAGCAGGGTTGGTGACCGGTCCTGCCGCCAGCGGGAGACGTGGCAGTGACACAGACCTGCCCTAAATGGGACTCGGTCCCACATGAGTTGCAAGCGTAGTTTCCAGGAGTGCTGGAGCTACCTCATACTTTCTTTCCAGTAAAAAATAAAAACTAGTCAACTAAGCAAGTTAGCAAAGAAACACCACCACCCTCCTCCCAACTTGTACTTTTGTGAATAAAATATGAACTACTCTTTATGAACTAAGACTGTATCTAATTAATGGAAAGAAATATCTGAAAGGCAGGTGCCATGAGGATGGCACTATCTTCTTCAGTGGTGCCAAGTGACAGGATGAGGAGCAATGGCCATAAACTAAACCATAATTTTCATCTGAACATGAGGAAGAGCTTTATGCTGAGGGTGGCAGAGCACTGGAGCAGGCTGCTCAGGGAACGACTGGAGTCTTCCTCTCTGGAGAATTCAAAACCCACCAGATTCCAAAATATAGAACTAATACAAGTATCCTTTCTTACATCCTTCACACACATGTAATGATCTTTGTGTCCTTACATACATGGATGTGTATACACACAGTGGAAACCTGTGGGATAAGTAAGTAAATTGTCAAATGAGAACTGAGGCTGTTTATCTCCAGATTTATTCACCTCCTGATACAGCCAGTAGTAGTTTTTAACTTCCCATGTACAAGTTTTATGATTTAGTTAAGAAGAATAGACTCAAAGTCCAAGGCAGATAGGAATGCTGAGCATATTTATGTGTACTTTGGAAAAAGCCCCCCAAAAGTATGAACATACGAGATACACTACAAGATTTTTTGCAGCAAATTCCAAACATTCTCTGATCAAAAAAATGTGCTGTGATCCTCTTAGCCTTTGCTAGTAAAAGTACATCTCTTAATCTGCTGCCACAGCATGATAGGCAGCCTATCATATAGCTTATATCCAGACCACACAGCAGTTTAAAGATCAATACAATACCTTGCACTGCCTCCAAAAATTAAAACATTCCACTTGTTATAGCCACATTCTGCATGGAACTGACACGTTTCATCATCATTATTCAGTGAGGGGAGAATGATAAGATTTTCACAGAAAAAAAAGATACAGAAATAAATGTAGAGAAAGCATTGCTAAGCTGATCAGTTACACCTCGTGAGCACCATTACCCACTGCTCACTGGTGAGAGGTAAGCATACATTTCCTTTGCAGGGCTGAAATGCACACAGCTTCACTTTGTTCCTAATTCTGCAAGGCAGTATGGTCTTTCAGGAGTTTGAATTGCATTAGGCATCATTTTATCCTCTGTTGTATCCTGGCAAGGAATCCAGACACTCAACCCCTAGTTCTGCAACAACAATGTGCAGTGCAAAGCAATCACACCTGCTGCTGCTTGGCCTAAGCAACTGTATAGATTCTCTTGAGTGGGTGTGCTTGTGTGTGCTTGAAGAGAACAGCACACTCCACATGAAAGTATCCATAGGTGATGAGTAATTCACCACGTTTTCCTGAACTGTCACTGAAGGAGAGAAACAGAGAACTCCAAGGTAGCCTACTCTTACCTTTCTTGTTTGAGTCAGCAAGTATTTCCTACTCAGTGGAATGAACAGTGGAACACAACAGTGGAATGAAGCCACTGTTAGAGAAAATGAAGTGAATACTTGGCTTTTATCTGCAGCTGTAAACCCCAAATTCCTTATTGTAACAGCCTGAAAATTGGTTGATGGCATAACAAAATGGAGGCAATTCTAGTTATGCTGCTACCACCTTTGTAATTACCTTGTCCTTAAGTGTCAGGCCATTTCACAAATACTTGTAGGTACTGACTAGTGGTTAGATTGGACCAATTATTGTTGCATGCCAGAAAACAAGAGGAGATCAATCAAATTACGATCAATTACATTTCAAGTGAACTGTGTAATTTTTTGCAGTCTCTGGATGCATCTTAAGCCTAACAACAGTCATTATTCAGTAGTCTCTAATTTATGCTTAGATGCAGGTTTTCTCCTTTTACTAAGAAATATAAGCAACAGATATGGTGTTTAGGACCTTTATAGCAGTAAAATGGGGGTGAATATTTCCAAAAAGAGATATACCTGATCCTAACACAGCACACCTGAAAAAATCATACTCTGCTGTGTTCAAGTTCTGTCTCCAGAAGAAAATACATCACTTACTTCTTCATGTGTATAACTGTCTTTTGGTTACATTTGACAAATCCCCTGAAATGTTTAAGATGGACAGTGATGTCTCAAGATGTCCTGAGCTTCAGGTTGAGAGGCAGTTTTGGAGAAATCACTTTTCAGCCCAGGGTTTATTCAACACATCTGTGTGAAAGACTCTCATTGAAGAATGTTTCACATCCCATCTCACATTAGTTCTGTGCTGTCAAAGCCACAAGCACTAAATGTAGAATCTCAACTATTTCCTCCCAAAATTGGGCAGGCTGATATTAAAATAAGCAAAACTGTGCTAAAGAAAACATAAAGCTAGGCTTTCACAAAGCAAGTTTCAAAGAAGTCTGTAATAGTCTGTAAGACAACAGAGTTGTATCTCATGTACACACAAAATATTTTATAGAGCAATATAGAAACACACTTAAGTATAGCAGCTGGATACTTCTGAGGTTAGGCTTAGACTTTCCTATCTTAAGATTGTCTTAAAAGATGATTTAGTTCCACAGTAGCTTTTGCTGATGGGACTGGCGCTGTTTGGACCCTGTTCTAATCACAAATAGGTGTTCTTTTTTTCAGCACTGATGTTCACCTGATCCAGGGTGAGAGAGTTTGGAGCCCTGAACTTGCAAAAACCCAGAAACCTCCTACATCAGTGATACAAAATACGTATAGCCACGTAAAGCTACACGAAATAAAACTTACATCACAGCTCTAGGGAAAGAAAAATAACATATTTGCAGGTCCCCATCATATGAGATTCATTCTAGGCAAGGATTTTCTCTTTTCTATGAAATGATGAAGTTTTAAAACATGAACATCCCCTATAGCTCAGAGAAAAGCCTAACTAGAAGAAAGGGAAGCATCTAAAAATAGCAACTATTGAACATGGAACATCTCCCTTATTGCCCTACCATTTAGAAACAAAAAAAGGGATGTCAAGCTCTTCCCATTGATCTAGATTTTCTTTATGTTTTATCTCTTCGGCTCAAACTGTGCAACAACCACAAATGGAGCACATACCTCCTGTGTGAGGAATGTTTACAGCATTACATGTTCTTTATTTACTCAAGAAAGAAGCTAGTGCTACTCTCAGAAAAAAACAGTGCACAGTACTGCTCCTGCTATATAGATTTTTCTGTAAAGGCAAAGAGGGAATTCTGAATCCTCTTCCCAAGGCTTTGTCTTCATTGTGTCATTACCTGAAATTCCTCCAGTTTCAGTGGGAGCCTTATATCTGAAATGAGCTTTGAAGAGCCAAAATAGGACATTTTTCCAACCTTTTCTCTTTGCCTCTGGTCTGGAGAATTAAAAATATTTTGAACATATTCTGAAAACTGTTAAAAATCCTTTGTACACTAGCTTGTACCATTCTAGATCTAAAAGGGAGCTTAGGTACCCAGTGTGTAATCTTGTTTCTTGCAATGTGTGTTACTGAAGGCTTGAGCACAAGGAACAAAGAACCTGGTAAGCATGTATTTGAATGAGTAGCTATGAGTAGAAACTGGTATTTGTATTATTTTTCTTCTTACATTGTAAAAAGATGAGTGATAGGGAGGCAAGCTCATTCCTACAATTTTCCCACCAGTTATAAGCCAGTATGATGGCAGATAGCAGGCCCTGCCTGAGCTGAGCTTGCATCTATTTTTTTGCATCTATTGCCTTGTATAATAGCCTTCCATTTTTACTGGCTGCACTAAATTTTTAGCCTCACAATTCCAAGTATTGTCACTGGTGTGTTTAACTGCCTTTTTTAAATGGAATGTTTTAATAGAAAGAACTCAGTTAGATTGAAATCTTTCTGATCAGTGGAGAAAAGAGCTAGTAGTGTAAACCAGCTGAAATTACTGAGAGCATGGGGAAAAATATTTCCAATGACTTTAGGCTGTTTTCTTTTTTCTGAAAACGGACATATCTGCAACACATACTTGCTTATGAGATACAGATGTTAATATTTTACTGTGCTGTCTTTTTTTCAACTTCAAGTCCAAATTATCCTAGCAAGCAATGTTTCACAAAGCAGTAGCCTTACAGAAAAATTTTAAATTTGAAAGCTGAAACTCCAAGGTTTTATAGGATAGGCTTACCAATGTAACAGGTATTTCTAGTTCTAACAGTTTGATACTGAAGAAAACAGGTCAGAACTGACACTGTGAGGAAAGGTAAAATGGCAAAAAGATTTTCAAGCTTTCTAGTGTCTGACAGTCATAAAATATGATAAAAGAGAAGCATAAAGAGCAACAAAGCCTCAGTGAGAGACAAAAAAAGGAATTGAAAAAAAAAATCTATATAAGCACACACAAATCCTTCATAGAGACATTATGGGCTGCTTACCCTCCTGCTGACATTGCAGAGAGAGACAATAGGTCAGTCTTGAATTGCCTAAACTGCCACATAGCAGCTTTGTGTGTTGGTTTGTAGGAGGCAAAGACATTTGCTGCCCAAGACACTCCTTCAGCAACACACAGACCTTTATTCTCCCAACTACAGCAGTTAGTGTCCTTCAAATCCTGCAGCTTCTGGTAGCTTGCTTTCTCAGTTCTGAAGCTATAGGTATTCTGTTCTATTTCTTGAGATTATTAGCTGTTCACCAAGAAATTGTTTCCTAGTATCTGCAGAAGGTAACACTTATGTTTCAAAATACCTGAAAAGGAACAGTCTGACCCAGGTTTCTGAACATAAAACACTTTTCAGAGGTTTATTTACCTCTTAGGACAAAGAATCTTTACATTGGAAGAAAACTTGTGTCTGCCAATTGAACTAAATTCACTATTTTAGATACCCTACTGAATTTTCTTGAAGTAGATTCACTGTTGCCAGAGCTGAATTTGTAAGTGATGGAAGGGCAAATCAGCAACCTGATGCCAGAAGCATCTACAATGGAAAACTTTATAAATATACTTACAGATCTTATGTACATTCTGAAAAGAATATTCAAATGTAAAAAAATCTCTAATATGCCTTATTAGTATGTTGTGCAAAGTTTGACTTGAAATTTGAGTGAAGTGACTGCAGAATCTGGATTTTATCAAAATACAGAAAAAAAGTCACATAAACCTATTATTAATAAGACTATTATTAGTGTTTGCTTTAAGTTTCTGTTAGCTAGTAATAACTGAAAAGAACAATAGCAGCTTAGGAAACGTAGGATAACAGATTAAGTATTTGAACAAAAATATTTTTAATCCAGGATTACTTTAGCAACATATTGTGCCCAGAATAGGAGAGGGCTCCAATAGCATTCAGCTTCAGCTATCCAATTCTTATGCTCCCAACATCTAGAGTGAAAGAGTTTCTACTAAGCCTCAGTGTTAATTTGTCAGTTCACAAATCCACACAATTGAACCTCTCCAGTACCTACTTGCAATTCCATACAGACAGCTGTAGTAGTTCACAGGTCTTCCCAGCACACAAAAGTCAAACAACACTAGTTGTGTACTACACCACAAAGTATTTGTTTAAATAAAGTAGGTCTCTGTTCTTAGTTATGTTAATACAGAAATACAAACATTACACAAAACTTATTGGACTTATTTATAAATAGTATTACACTTTTTTATTTCACAATAGGACTCACTGAACAGCTGGAGTTGCTGCTGTGCATACTTCTGAGACAAGCATCCTGCAGTTCACTTGTAGGTGAAATTTGTTATCCTGTTGAAAATCATGAACAAAATATCCAGACTGGCAAGCTAGGACTTTGTCTAGTAGCATCCTGAAATGTGGGCATTTAGTCAATTTTACCATGAATGCACAGTCTAAAACGTTGGCTCAAACAGATGCACCCCACAAGCCTACTGAAGGAAACTGGCACACACCCCTCAGCAGTGTCAGAAGAGCTGTTGCAGTTTTCCAGCTGTCCAACAAGATTACTGCCTCCTTCTCTTTGCCAAGGGCAAGGATAGTCCAGACAGTTAAGACCACTACAGGCAAAGTCAGCAGGGCTAGTTTAATTTGCTGATGAAGACTGCTTCAGATACTTGGCTTAATTTACTGTCATGGATTAGGGTGTACTCACAAGGTCTTTCCTGGCAGCAGAGCTGCAGAAGCTGCTGCAGGATGGAAGGATTCAAAGTTTCTAGACCTCTAATATGCTGTTTATTCCTATCTTTCATGTCAAGTTTTGCAGTTCACAGGCACATCCCAACATTTTAGACCATTCCCAAGACCATACTGGAGTGAAAAACCACTAAAGGAACTGGAAGCACTAGTTCAAACTCTTTCAACTGTGTCAACATAAAAAGAAAAAAAGTCTGATCTATTAAAAAAAAAATAAATCTGCCCTTGTCACTCTGTGAGAGAAGTTTCACTATTTGTGAAAAGCAAAGGAAATTGTGATTAAGGAAAGCAATTTTGTGCTTTTTGGCTCAGTAATTTCTAAGTGAGCAGACAGCTCATTAGGCAGTATTTCTTCTTGTCAGTCCTACAGTTTCCTAAATGGCTTAAGCTCAGGGAGTATTAGTGCAGGCTGCTCCAGAAACACCAGAAGTATCCTGGACCTCTATGCAGGATCCAAATTTAAGCACAATTCTTCAGTGCAGCTTTCCTACTTCTGCCTTATAACCAAGATCTGAACAAGTTCAATAAAAAAACAAAACCAACCAAAGGAAAAACCCACAAATCCCAAGTTCCCCAACTTAACCTCAGCTTTACTACTTTACTACTATCAGGAAAGTCTTTTAACAATTGTTACTATTGATTAATAGATTTGAATACTACAGTAGATCAAAGATGTATCATACAGATAAGATATCCTAATCCGGATTTAAAATTTCTAAAAATAATTCGATAGAAAATACAAAATATCCCACAAGTTCTAAACATTTGAAAATTATTTCACTTCCTCCACATCCCATCAGATAGTGGAGAACTGTCAGCCTACAAACCCCAGTTTTGAAAGCTGGACCTGAATCCCATTAGGGCCATCAAACATGGTTAATAGATTTCAATGACCCTTATTCAGATTAAGTCCTCCAAAGTCTGAACTACCTGAAAAGACCCCACAATTTATTCCTTTGAGGGAGGACAGACAAGGTATTTAAGAACTAACCTCAGGTTTGAGAAGTAATGGATAGCAGAATAGAATCAAGGAACTATATAAAGGCACTTGCTTCCTACAGATTTATATTTCTTTCACTAGTAGAAGTGCTTTTGGAGTCTTCAAAAAGTCTTGGCTGGTTCCCCAGCTGAGGTATCTTCCTGAAAATCATGAACCTGAAAACTTGGGGGGTTGAAAAAGAATGTGCTTGAGGCACTTCAGAGGCTTAAACAGAATGAGTCAGTTAGCTTCCAGCAGCAGGATCCTCTTTCAGCAA
Source organism: Notiomystis cincta (assembly GCA_013398075.1). Taxonomy (NCBI): domain Eukaryota; kingdom Metazoa; phylum Chordata; class Aves; order Passeriformes; family Notiomystidae; genus Notiomystis; species Notiomystis cincta. Next base: position 18,310 of record VZRX01000667.1, on the reverse strand, counting down.
AGGGTGAAGAGTCTGTACACAGGAAACAGCCGAGAGACCACAGAACCAATTTTGTAACCTGCTCATATGACATTAACCTGCAAAGGTCCTACACCATACAAGAGGATCCAAGGAAAACAGCCTGAGGAGAATCAAGTTGGGAGAAATTAAAGAGGTTGCTTAGACTTATATATTAACTTGCTATTCAAGTATCTATTAAGTCTTGATCAAAACAAAAGGGAAAAAGAAAATTCATACAATTGAAGTAACACAGTATCTGAAAATCTACATTGTTTATTTCAAGAAGTGCCCCCAAACCTAAAGTACAACATTTTAAAATCTACAACACAAAAATAGAAAATATTCAAAATGCACAGAAACACAAGTCACCTTTAATGTGATTAAAACGTCACATGAGATTTTTTGCAGTTGTGGCAGTTAAGGATGTGCTTTACAACACTGTATAGATATCTGCAAGTTTCCTGTACAGGTAGGATCCTCATGCTTGTGCAAGTCGTTCTAGGACTCTTCGGTAATCTGAAACAAGCTGTTGGAAGCTCTCTTCTAACTGTTCACGTTGCAAGTTTAGGTCTATTTGGTTCAACTGATTAGTCATCTCCTCTGGTCTTAGACACCTCCTCATCTTGGCAAGTTCCCTCTGTTTTTTCTAAGCAATCAAACAAATAGTAGTTTGAACACAACCAGTAATTATCAAGAATATGGTATTTCATTAAAATTTATTCAATTTCGATATCTAGTTCTTTAGGATATCCCTAATCCCAAGAGAAGTAGTAACAATGTTTGATTAGTACATTTGTTCTGTTAAAGGCTCATAGTTTCTATACTGCCAATGAGCTAGTGAAGGAAAGAATAGTTTCAGATCTTTTTCCTTAACCAAACAGATTAGGTCTAACAGTACACCTACTGCTGAAGTTGGATGGCACAAAAAACGTGAGTGTAGGAATCTGACCAGGATATTTGGTCCTACATGGACATTAATTACACTGGTGTCCCATTACGTGACTGCTCAGCCAACTGATTTCCCTATGACTATCAACAACTAATTTTAAGCCTTCAGTACAAAGAAGAAGTTTCACAAACTCTTACAAATTATTCAAGTTACCAGGGACTAGCAGTAACAGCACTGAAAAGCAGTAAAATTATTTATAAGCATAAATGTATTTGTACAGGAAGATGATGAGTTGTCCTTGCTCTGTCACATGTGATTTTTACCTGTTTCTTAAAAACATCTCAAAACACTTCTGTATTTTCTTTACCCAGATAAACTTTTATATAGCTGACACCTATTTCTGAACTACTCAGTTCTTCAGGTACTTGCCATTCTTCAGTCTTCTCTAGCTTTGTAAAAGCAGAATATCATTCAACACTACACATTAAAAAAGCACATTATGTATGCTTGGTATCTTACCAATAAATCTTTGCAATACCTATGGAAACAATGCAGTAAAACAACAAAGGTACACCAACTTATTCTATTTCTAACAGTCTCAAAATCAAAGCCCTTTTGTGCTCTAATTTTACACTTATCTCCTGAAGGAATATTTGTGTTTTTTCTGTGATTGATGCTGAGAGTCAGGAGGGAGAAGTGGAGACCACAGTAAAGTGTAAAAGAGTAAGACCAGAAAAACTTAAAATCTCCCAAAGATTCCACAGACAGGCAAAGTTCAGTTCAGAAAAGGAGGTTCTGTACTTAAATCCTGATGAGACGTTCAGGCAACTTCCTGGCCAATAATCAAGAAACCTTTCATTGTCAAAAGGATGTGAAAAGCAACATAGATGTTTCAATTTTAGATTCACATTAGCTCTATGAAGTCAACATGAGTCAGATACTCAAAACATGATGAGCTGCCCAAATGAAAATAGAGATGAGTACCTTCTGGCCAAGCTTCTGTCAGTAGAACAACTAAAACTTTATTCTAGAATTAATTCAAAGTCTGCCTATTTAACAGGAATATCTGTTTAGGTCATAAATATTAGCTCTGAAAAAAGGGTGCCAGCTTCTAAATGCCTACTACATCTGATACTGTACCCTTAGGACATTTTTAAGTTCCAGATTCCTGTTAAAAAACAAACTCTCTTTGCATGTTTCAGATAGCCAGTTGTTTCAATATCCATTTCCCCCAAAATATACTACAAGCATACTGAGGTAGTACACAAGATTCTGAAACCTGCCATCAGTAATATTTTACCTGGGCAGTTTCAAGAGGGTTCTTTGGGAACAAGTGGTTGGGCTGGGCAGAAAAGCATATTCCCTTCAAGTAGCAAGCCAAGTATTACAATTTTAAAAAGCAGTGCAGCAGTGGGATTTACTTCCAAGAGGGATGACATGAAGAACAAAGACATGATCAAAGAGACACGTCTACCAGCACAGTCCAATAAAAAGCAGAGTTCATTGGAAATGGAGAAGACACAGTGAAACTGAAATTTCACAAGCTGCTCACCCTTTAAACTACCTTAGAGTGATGCCTTGTTCACTAATAGACCAAATCTTTTATTTCCTGTATTAGTACTACCTATCCAGAGAGCAACACATCCTCTGTATCAGTCATCCCAATCTAGTGATACATAAAAGGTCTCAGTATCTTTAGAAACCATCTCCTTGCTAATGTAATGACTTCAAGAGGAATAGATGTATTATATGTTTTTCCCCTGAGGTTCCTGCATAGTTTTTTTCACTTCTACTGTTAGCCAGGAAATAATTCTAAGATGGAATATAATTTTTATTAAACTAAGGTAGTGTCAACTTAGAATTATTCTACATCTGTACAGCACTGCTCAAATGAAACTCCCAGTTTATATAATAAAATGATACCAGTATTAAGAGTATGCAGTAATATTCCATATTATATGTTTATAAAGTTTGGTTCCCCCCTCAAAATGACCATCTCTATATTAAAAGTTACTTTCATTACATTTCTGAAAAGTTTTTGGAAACAGCACTGTGACTAAAATTTCTTGGAAATTGTTTAAAATGAGTGTATGAGTAAGCTATTTACTAGATATAACTACCATAAACAAGATGACTATTTCAGAACATGAACTTTAAAATCAGGGAAAAAAGGTGTTGGTTGCTTTAAGGATTCTTTTGAATCTACACTGAAATAACAAAAAACTAAAAATGCAGTGTTCTAAAGTAGCAATATTGCATATTTAGCAATACAAAAACCATTCATTATCCATGCACTTATTGTGTGCAAAGACTGAAGTGGAAACACCTGCTAGAAGCACTAGAATTGAAGCTGCTTATGGAATTTTGGATTTCGCCTACAGGACCTCAGTGTTGAGTGAGTGAATTGAAACCATGTAGAAATCATAAAAGCAACTGCTGAAAAATCACCTTATTTGTAGTGGACACTGAGTGAAATTTAGCAAATGAGACCAGATGCTCGTGAAAGAGAGCATGTTTTGATTAAGGTCCTGGCAGTCAGCATGACATGAAGTTATCACCAGATCAGATAGGTGTTTAACACAATGCTGGCCTCTCACTTCTACTAACAGCCCCTGTAAGCCCAACGTGATTACAAGCAAAGTTTTACTATTCTGGTGTCATGGTAAATGCTTTCAAGCTAATTGAGGTACTCCTCATGCTCTGGGTACCTTTTAATGCAGGACTTTGGTTTGCTTGGCAAGTACTTAACTGACAACAGTGTCTAACATGCTAGTTACAGCAATAAACCTAGATTTATTTGTGGCCTTTCTGACTCTTGATACAAAGATTGATGCCATTAGCAACTAGGATCTAATTTTTTTTAATCTGTATCTCAAACAGTCAGTTTATGCAACATGGAGCAATCACACTGAAAATCCTAGGATGCATAATTAATAGTAACTAAGAATATTACTTGGTAGCAAGTTTAGTACTTGCTTGAATTTTACTGGTAGTATTATATTATATTCCACCTGCATGGAGTTCAGTGTTGACATGACTTGATTACTCCCAGCAAGCTGTTTTCTTAAAACCCAGTAAACAATTAGAACAGGAATCTAAACTATACCTAGTCTGCAGTGTAAACTTTACCTCTCTTCAAATTTATGGCTTGTCTATTTACGATATGCTTTTAACCTCTTCAAGAAATTGACCATTTTTTCCCCTTAAACCTACCTGGGCATAATGCCACTTGTAGCTAGACAGCATAAGCTGAATAGTAACCTCCTGCTGGAACTGGGCAGGAAACAGTCAGGAGCCAAACACAGGATCTTCAGTGATGCTATGTACAAATGTCCTCTGCATCTGTATATATGTCAGCTGAACACTGCATAACTAATAGTAGTTGACTGGCAACATAATTGGCATCAACTACATTTATGGAAATGAAAGTAAAATCAAGTATAATTACCCTTGAAATAAATATTAAATGATACTTAAGTCATATACACCTTATAGGGCCCAATCAGTCTTCTTTTAACATCCAAGCGATAGCTTCTGGACTGTTCTGCATCACCCATATTTGTTGCACGCAATCGGAGAATTTCATAAACTCGTCTTGTGTGTTGCTAATGAACAGAAAGGAGAATAAAAACCACATCTGAATAAAGAGGACACTCAACAGAACTCCAAGTGGAGAAATACTGAAATATTAGAGTAATTCTTCATCTTATCAGGAGACAGGGGCATGGATAAATCTGTCCTCCTGTCTGGTGGGTTCAATGAATAAACATTTTTGGTTTTACTTCAAGACCATTTTCCTCCATGCAGCCAGTGTCTCATCTGTCAAGTGTTGCACCAGCCATAAAGGTGCTTCAAGGACTTACTGTAAGTGGACAGCAGAAGCCCAGAAGCCAGAGTCCAAACACACTCTAGACATTAAGCAACTAGAACATGAAGCAATACCAAGCAGTATCTACTTTGCTAATTTTAACAATCCACATACACCTACTGCCCTTCACAAGGCCCCTGAAAATTGTAAATATGAAAATGAAACAACAATATTTAAAGTTTCCTGTTTACTAGGGAAGAAAAAGACTTAGAAAAACTGAAGTGCTTTTGGTATCAGGATCAGAAAGTATGACATCTGGAGAAAAAAAAAATTATGTTGCTACTATATAAGTATTAACTTACACCTGTATGAAAACAGAATGTAAGACCAAGTATTTTTTTTGCTAAACAACAGAACAAAAATAAAGTGACTTGTTTGCTACACTAGCACATGTTCATATATTGTTAAAAAACCAAACAAAACTTATTTATCCTTTCAGGTTCAAAATATAGAAGGCTGCAAATGTAGTTTCCTTATGTAAGCTATACCATTTTCATAAAGACATCTGATTATGGCTTCACACTGCCCATCTCTCAAAGTTTAAAGTCTTCAGTAAACCACATTCAAATACATTTTTAATTAAGCAACTCTGCTATTTCACTATGTACTCAATAACTACATTCAATAACTTAAGATTACCAGCAAATTTAATTGTTCAATTTAACTCTTTAGTTCTCCAAGTGTTTAGAGTTGCATTAGTAAGTTGTTTGCCACTTTAGCATTCTGCATTCCCACAGCAACACTAATTTGCACAAATACTCTTGAAAGAAATCAAAACCATGTCAAATTCTATTACAACAGAATTTGTAGGTAAAAAAGACATTCATCTAAAACCATGAGCCATGTATCTCCAGATAAATCTTTAAAAACTGTAAAAATAAGCCAGTGTGTAAATTCCACGTCTCCATCTCTAAGTTTAAATTGTATTGTCCTAGTTTGATAAGAATATGGCAAGCTACAACTGTACTGATTTAATACCTTATTTATTTTCAATTTTTGTTGTGCTTCCGTCACCATCTCTTGACTGAAACCTTGCATTAACTTTACTGGGGAAAAGCAAAGCAAATCTTGACAGAGCTTTACAAGAACAAAGTCTCTAAGCTTCACATAGTTCTCAGATGGATCTTCAGCTGGAAAGAAAAAAAACAGCTTATCAACATTATTCGTTGTCTCATCTCTAGTATGTAATTACAAAGAATTATGGAAAACAAAAGCAGATTCATCAGTATATAAACAACTGTGCTTAATTGTTAGCACTATTATCAAAGGTTTTGATGTTTGACAGCAGACATCAAACAGGTTACAGAAAGAGAAACTTGTAATATTTTGTGTATTATGAAACTGACTTCTTTAAACGCATTTAATTCCTTGGGAAAAGAAGATTAGTCTAGAAATCTTTTTTCTTGTATCTTTAATCTATTCTATATTTGACAGGGTGGTAGAATTACTAAAACACAAAAGGGAAAACATGGGAAAAGACTGGTGGAAATATCCTACTGTATACAAGTAAACTAGCTGAAGACACGCATTGAGCAGGAGTTTAGTCTTTGTTAGCAGGGAAGGTAGGAAAAGGTACAAGGACCCAAAGGACAAGATTATCCAAAATTAAAAGGCTGAAAGGATTTAACCAAAAGCTGATCATGATTTCAAGTCACTTCCATTTTACTTAAAAAGACATCATAGCTATCAAGTGTTGCTTTAGAAAAAAACACTGAAATTGAGAACTAGCCTCAGTTAAGATCAACATGAGCCCATGTGTAACTATTTAATGCAGAAGGAAAATACATACAACATCGTGAATGTATTTCTTTTTTCCTTGCTTTAGACGAGCTCACTGCAAACAAGCAGCAGGGCTATGCTTCCACTTCAACACTCATTTTTCTGGGAGCTAGCACTGTGGAGTTTATTGCTAACCAGCTTACATCTCAGCTGTGTTTTCCTTCAGCTTTGAGGTACACTGTAAATAGTTAAAATTTGCAGTTTTAGGATGATCAAAAGCAAACCAAAGTTACCAAGAAGGACTGGGACAGAAGCTTTTGTCACACAGTATGTGTGGCACTGCACAACTAACACTTTATTTTTCTAGGTTGGGTTAAAATATATTGTGCATGAGAGGCCTAATCTTGTATGGCAAGCCTTATGGCACTAACTCTGCAAGAGAGACTGGAGAAGTGCACTATAGTAAATTGATTCATTCTTTTGCACTCAGATTAGTTAAAAGAAGAATGAGGCAGTTTCTCTCCAGTAAGCACTGTAAGCATATATTTTGCTAGTATCAGGATGACAAGGTATAAACAGAACAAAATATTTGTTGCAAATGTGAAAGTAATTTTAATTAGTAAATCATTAGCTTTTTCAAAGAGATTAACTAGATCTTCATTTCCTCTTTACAGAAAGGTTAAAGGCTTAATTTCACAATATTAGATGATACGTAACTAAATATCTTGGCCATATTAAGATTGTCCAAGCCCAATGTCCCTCTCAAAAAGGCCAATAAATAATTCTATAAGAGCCTTATCTTTCATAACTTGAGTGCTGTGTAGAATATTGCAAGCTTTCTCCTGCTTCATTCCACAAAAAAATTGAACCTTGCTTTAGTGCACATTTACTGTTTGCTACAACCCTGCACTTAAGGCACTGGGCCATGAACATGTCATAGGATTTATGCAGTACCAGGTTAAGACTTTGCTCATCCTCAATTATAAAAGCTTGGTAAAGGTTTGTACTATTAAAAGGAAAAAGTAAATGCATGATGCACACGAGTTCCTGTTGCATAATGAAGTTAAACTGTTTAAGTTCCCACAAACTGCATTGAAATTATGAGGTGGATTGCTTTGTTACTATGATCCTGCAACAACACATTATGACAGCAAGTGGTCTATTGGGTTTTAACTAGAATGGAGTTATTTCTAACCAAGGTGAGACTACACAGAGAATTGAATGGTCAATGTGTATTTGAACTGCATTTCTTCCTATACTAGACTTGAAACCACAGGACTGATGTCATGCTTGTAGCAATTTTTAATGTTATTTTTGTTATGCACATGGACCCTTTATGTGCCATTTCCACAATCTTTTCTTTTTAGGTATTTGTGCACACACACCTAGTACCATGGATAGCTTCAGCCAGCAGTATGTGCTCCTAGAGCACAAGTTCCCTACAGACTCTTTCTGTCTGTAAAATTTCAGCCTGCACAGGAATATTAATATGCTATTTTAGCCAGGTGTGTTGTGTCCCCCCTTAAATTTGAGTTTTGGCTAATAGGGGTAAAGTTGAACAAGGAATTTGACAAAGCTTGATCTCTTGGCAAACTCAGCTGTGTATCTCACAATAAAATAGTTAATTAGCTGGTAATCCATTCATGCTAGGGATTGAATATTCCTGGTGTGCTGTTCTCTAAGTAAAGTATTTAAGAAGCCACATTATATACACTTCTGTAAGGGTACTATTAATCCTGAACTGAAGCTAAATCTTCAAAAGGCTTTAAATTCAGACAAATGAACATAAAAGTTAACTTGTGGGCTAACAACCTGTGAGAGTAGCTTATTAAAAATTTAACACAAACCTGTTATATCAAGTACTGTAGGAGAAGACATATAGTATCTATGAACTGTTTCAAGCAGCTGAGCACCATGGCCTTCTCCTTGGAATGGTGGCAAGATCAGCATCTGGCTACAGACAAAGGAATGCATTTTCAGTTCAAATGCAAGCATTTGGAAACAAAGCGAAGTCTTAAAAAGAAAATGGTATTTCATTTTAGATTAAGGTACGTGCAATCTTCATGGTAAAATGTAATTTTTAACGGAATCCTAAAATTGTTAAATATTCAAAACTTGTTCGAGATTCCCTCCACTTCGAGGAGGGAACAATGAAATAAATCAGTGCATAGACAGCTAATAATGGGGATTTTTTTAAACAAATCAACACTATTATAAACAAGTATTGGGAACTTCAGCAGTTCCCTCTCCTGAAATAAAAGGCAAGGCACGAGTTACACCGCCAATTACCTTACACGTGGCCGGGTTTTGTCTGGGTACACATAGTAATTATAGACTGTCATGTAGCCTACGGTCGCAAAGAGCGTAGCTCCGTCCTTATTATACTTCTCAAATCTGCAGATAAAACAGAAAGCCAAGCAGGTCAATTACAGTCGCGCTCCCATGCAGTGTCCATTTTCTTTTCCATTCTCCAACTGAATTTTCAGTGTCAGCAAGCTACTCTGTGAGGGCCCAATGGGTACACCTGCTATGTTCTGAATGTACAATTCACTTAATTGGTGTGCAGCAACTTGGATAAATCAGACCTCTTTACAGCACTTCAGTGCACTTGCCTATTATAAAGATGAATAGGTGGCAAGTAAAAGAAAACACAGGCAAAGCTCATTTTACTGTTTAAGCCTACATTCAGGGCTCTAACGGACAACAGCATTTAATTCAGCTCTATTCTCAAGCTTTCCCAAAGCATAATGGAGGAAAACTCAAGCCTCATAAACAATGGTTTTTCTTTCCTGGGAAAAATATCATTATACTGCTCCAATAATTGGCCAGCCACAATTAAAATGCAGGCTTTGTGGAGGTAATAAGGTCCACTGTTGCTTTAGAACTGTACTTACACTAGAAAGTAGTTCCATCTTTCATCATCTACATCAATAAAGCTAGCAGTTTCAATAAACCACATCAAGAACGTCTGAAGCCTTTCATGATATTCTCGAAAGCCTGGACATGTCATGTCAGCCTAGGGAAAAAGCCAGGAGAAGTCAGGTGAAACCTATCACAGATGCAAGAGGAAAAAAATATGCAAAACCTAATTAAATTCTCTGATTTAAAAAAGCATGTTAATGATTTATAAATGGGTAAAATTACAGTATTTACACCCTGCAGTTGAATCACTACAGAAGGTGCATCTCTGCAAAATAATATTGAATTTGGCTGCTCAAAAGTAGAAGTTTAACTTAATTTTTCATACCTTGTATATCTGATATGTTGTATCTTCACCAGCTTCCTCATTGTGGATAGAATATGTGTGTAGCAGCATTCCAAAGGGCTTGAAGTTGACCTCCTTCTCCAGCAGAGACACAAAGTCATCTGTGTTTGTGCAAAAACCAGGCGGAATGATTTCTCTAATTTTACTTTCAACATCATCTGCCTGGAGATTACAAAAAGGGAAAGAATCGGTGGAAGATTAGAAAAAGACAGCATTGATGTCACTGTTGTGCTTAAGAAATGAATACATGAGGCACACCATATCTACCAGTAATTAAAAAAAAAAAGGAAAGAAAAAGAAAAAAGAAAAAGCAAGCGTTCTTGTTGTTCATTAACGATCTTCCAGCAAGTAAAGGAGCTGCACTCATGAGATCAGAAATGTCACAATCCAGCCTTTGTAAGCATCAAAAAGCTCTTGGTTACAGCCCAAGTTCATGAATATTTTTAAGTTTGGAGATTGTTATATTTGTTCAAACTTGACTCAGAGCGTTGGTAGCTATTCTGTAAGCACAACATGTTCAGAAGCCAAGACTGTTCAGACAGCAATTCACCAAGACTGCTATGCTACATGGCCTTGTGGAACTCAGGTTCCCAAACAAGCAGTTTACAAGAGGTATTAGGTGATGCAGAACTAAGTGGAGAAAAAGGGACAAAGATCAAAAATGGTAGCTCCCAAAGAGGAAAGTGACAGCTAGCACACTCTGGCATTCTTACGGCCCCCTGCTTGAAATGCCTGTCTATAGAATCAGCTGCAAAACACAGTACAAACTCAGACAGCCACATCCTGCATTCTCATAAAAGAAAGTTTTGAAAACAAAGTTTGACATAAAATAGTACAACTTATGAATACTGTCAGCAAATCTGACCTGTAGTCTAACATACTGTGGAAGACAAAATATTCTGACACCAAAATTTAATTCAGAGATTACTCTTTTCAGATAGCCCAAGTTAGAGACTATCAGCTGAGCAGACTTCATAATCCTTTTCAGACCCCCAAAAGACCACTTGATTGAATACATTTACTACTTCTTTTTAACCATGAATATTTGATGAAGCTTCACAATAACGTATTACTGCTTCTCACCAGGCAATAAAACTTAATGAATTGGTCTCAACTTAACAAAACCATACTCCTCAATACAACCCCTAAAAGCCTGACATTACATTCAACAAAATGAGCTTACATTCAATTCAAACTTTGCTCTGGACAATGAATCCAGGTTTTTACTTAATGGAGTTTGCCATGAGTTCAGCTGTAATGTTTGTATTGTATCTATTTCCACAAGGGCGGACACAAGAACACTTTGTGTTAACTTACTAAGCAGCTCTTTCACACCGTTTACATGCATGATGGGTATTAGTTCAAAACCAAGACCCTTGCTACTTAGCATTCAAAACAGGGAAATTAAGATGCTTAGAACAAAATACACTACAAAAGGCTAATACAACATGCTACTAATTCCTGTCCTTTCAACCATGGGCCCTTAAGCAGAAGCAATGCACCTGCAAGTGAATAGCACTTTATCATTCAGTTACATTTTTAGTGTAGAGAAAGATAGACTTAGTTCAGCACAAACAAGTTTTATTCTTAATGGTTTGGTACTACCAACATTTATATTTATATTTGGAGAGAGAGCTATTAAGCAGTTAAAATACAGCTCTACAATACCTGGTGTAAGAACTCAGTAAAAACGTGTACAATCTTTACATTCATTTCATTCTCAAAACAAAGATAATTTGTTGGAGCTTTCGCTATTCTTCATAAACCAGTATTAGCTAAAATATGTTTTCTTTACACTTACTGATTTAAGGGCATTACACAAACCCAGCCACTTCTTCAGAATCAATTACATTAAAGAACTTACTTATATTGGACACAATTTAGAAATGCCTTTTTTTTAAAACTAATGCATTTTTACACAGATCTTATGTCTGCACTACAGACAGAGCTGTAGGAAACCACAACTAAGAATCCACAGCAACTTGCATTTTATATAGTTTGTATTTATAAGCATGCAAAAATAATCTAGAATTAAAACAGTATTTCTAAGCAACAGGACAATAACTCAGACTATATGGATGACATCTAAGAAGGGTGAATATACAGAAGGAATTACTATGTACATAATGTTTGAGTAGTTTTCCTTCCCCTCACATTTGTAAGTTCCTTCGTTAATGGTGAGAAGGAAGCCAAACTGTGACCTGCTCAAAGCCTGTAAGGTAACACATCCATCACTGGCTGCCACCACAGAAGAGTCTTGTTTTCAATACAACAGGAAGAATTAAACTATGACAGAGACCTAGCAAATAAAGCACTAGATAATACTTCTTGGTTCCATATGACTACAACATATTTTCACCTATTGCCTCCTAAAAATTCTCTCCCCTTGGAATGGGGTCTGACAAAAGCAAACAGTCTTCAATTACTTTTAGAGTTAATAGGATCTCTCCTTCTTAGAGAGGAAATCCCAGAAACCTCAGTTTGAGCAGTGGTGGAAGCTTAAGACGTGCAGTTTTCAGTTAATAAGACCTGGAATACTGGGATCTTGATATATCAGCCACATAAAAAAAGAATTTATTTCATTAATATCTGTACTTCTTAATGGAAACATTCATTACTTAGTAAGTCCTTTTCAAACACTTCTCTCTGATGTGCCCATAATCCAAGGCACTACCAAAATGTGTTTACTGATGTCCCTTGTGCATTTCTTTGACATCGGTGAAAGGTTAATTCCTAATTATCAGAGCAAGACATTCATACCTTACCAACTGGAATGGATGCACACAAGTTTCTCTTCCAAAAACAATCCTGTTTACTACTATAGCAATGTTTAACACAGGCAAAGCCACTTACAGTGAAGCATGCAAAAACCTGAATTAAGCCAGCCAAGAGTTGTTGAATGGTTCATGGGAGTGCTGCCTGTGATGTATCACCTTCACAATCAGAGTCATGTGAGGTGATGACAGGGAATTTGGTTTAAGCTTGTAACTACACTTGATTTGTAGCAGGACTGTTCAAGGTGGTAATGTCTCTTTGTACATCGATTTTATTTAGAACTTACTATTGTACTAATAGGCAGCTATGACACTTGCATACCATATAGATGCTATTTCAAAGTGACTTAATTTAAAATAACTGTAGAAGCATATTTGAGAGCTGAACTTCTCTAAAAATTGTATGCATGTATTTCAGTGGGGAGCAATGGAGTGATCAGCAGTATCACGTTACAAAAGGGCCAAATATTAAAACAATACTTTTAAATTAACTTTTGTATAAAGCAAATGTATAGACTAAATGCAAAGCAACATATAGATTTTAGTGAAATACTTTACCCCTATCCCATCATAAAATGCAGATGAAAAGGAAGATACTGGAACAGCTGCAAATCTCAAAGCAGCAAGCAATTCAGAGGTCATTGCTATTAATATTTACACTAGAAGAAAGCAGTTTCTCTTCAGTTCTTTGAAAGAATCAACTCCATTCAAGGGATAAATTCTGTCTACTTGCACTAAATGAAGTGCTAATTTCTGTTCAAAACATGATCATACTTTGCTGGGGCTTCCCCAATAAGATCATCTCCTTAAAGATGGACCTAAACCATGTTAAGATGCATAAATATGACTGGAGTTCCACCTTTTGACATTTCAGGACTGTATCTCTTCCTCATGCTCAAAAGATCTTGGAGGAAGAAAAAAAAATTAGTGGTATTGGGATGAATATTTCTGTCAGTCCCTAGCAGGGATAGTAGCAGCTGCTTTAGCAATAATTAAACCAAACTTAATATTACCCAATAAAACCACCTGCTGTTGAATGAGCTTCTATGGGTATTTGGACACAAAAATCCTCAGCTGTGAATAACTCTGTGGAGCATTAATGCCAACTTACTTGTAACCAGTTATGGTAAAGGCACAAACTGCCATCCTTTCCTAAACGCCATCTATTCACAGCACAAGATTATCTGTCATGTGTGGCAGATAGTGTGCATTTAAAATAATTATCCTCGAGGAGGAAAGATCAGCAAATAGTTAACTTAGGAAAATAAATGTTAATATGCATTCAAATCAACATCCTGCTGTAATGACAGCTTATGTTTTAACCTCTGCAAATGCATTATCTTAGCGTGGTTAAACTGACAGCAAATACGAATGCAGGAAAAGATTGACTACAGCCGTATCTTTTTTTGACATATGTTTAGAAATAGCAATATAAGCAGCTTATTTGAATGTACAGAGCTAGTAACACTAAGGGAAGCACAGGGTAAACAACCACATTCTTCCCTTTCAGTCAAGGCATGTAAATGCTCTGGAGAGCATACAGAAGTGTTGCTCAAAAAGATCTTTTCTGTTCACATCTCAATCCCTTAAGGAATTGAAGGAATAATTTAGTATAGGAAACAGGGCTTGAAAAAAGCAGACATTCTGAGCAATCAAAGAAGTTGCACTGTGCATAGGGCAAGACAGACCTTGTTTAGGCCTCCAGACAGGTAAATTGGGTTTGCCACTAGTACAAAGTAAAAAGGTGCTATGGTGCACATTCCTGTTCTATTTTGAAATTACAGTGGTGAAAGGTCAGGCCATTTGACTTTAGTACGTGTACTCTATGGCCAGCAGCCTCTCCTTTTTTCCCTTATTTCCAAAAGAAACTTCTTAAGATTGAAGAGCATGACCTTTCACTCCTAAGACATGTTGCTCTAGTCTCCAAAGTATTTCAGACATGTCCAGGAACTTAGCCTGTTGAACCAAGAATATCCTAATACCTTCAGAACAAGCAAGGATATATCTTTGAAATTAATTTAAGTCATTCCAATGTATTTCTCCTTTCACAATAGGCCTTTCCTTGAAACTATTTAAATAAACTCCAATGAATTTGAAAGTAGTAACTTAAAGGCAGCCTGAAGTCATATTCAGAGAACATACAGACAGTAGGAGAGAGGGAAAAAAAAAAAAAGCTCTTCTATAATTATTCTATAAGCTTAGAAAATCTGCAGGAAAAAGAAAAAACAACCAACTAAAACCCCTGCAGGTAATTGTATTATCACATTCCTTTAAGAAAGATGTAAAATATACATGATACCCACGCAGAAGTTTATAATCTCTTTTCTGCCTTACTTGTTCTCCGTGTTTAGAGAGACAAAGTCAAGCATACTATCTCATGAAGTGCTCACAGAAACCTTCTCCTTCTCAGTGATTGCCTCCATCATAAGCCTCACCAATGCTAGTCCTCCTCCTGGTCACAGTTAATATGAAAATACACACTAGCCAAATTGAGGTTTATTTTGTGGAACTGGCTTTGGTACCAGCACCTCTCATCTGACACTACTTGGATTGTACTGTAGTCAGAGAATGGGAAATCTGTAGAGGAAGTTCAAAGCTTTCTATTAGCTCAGCAAAAGGAACCTTGATTTGCTTTTAACGTAAATCACGTTTAAGTGGGCAATTACCAAACCTGGAACTCCTGTCCATACCGAGGTAAGGCTTGTCAGTGTTATGTTGAAGACAGAAGCAGAGCTGCACTTACCTCCACACAGTCAAACTTCTCGTTTACTTTCGACGTGTATTCAATGCGGAAGAGCGTTGAGAGGTTCCCAGCAATGTAATACAAGAGGATCTTGAGTCCCTTGTAGCCAAAAGCAACTTCACTGAGAAAGGAGGAAATAACAACCAGCAACTCGATACATAATGAAACATTCACCTCACCGTGGTTTCATTTCAGGACACGCACAGAATCTTGCCCAGTAAGGTAAAGAAAGCTTCCTAACAGGAAAGGGGAACCCAACTGGGATGGGCACTATCCAGAGCTACCCTACAATGCTTCTATCATTTCACTCCTCTGGTGGGGATATTCTGAACTCAGCAAGGCACTGCCTGTGTCCTTACTGTGACAGCTCAGGAGAGAATACTTCCAACAGCTGATACTGTGTTTATGTTTTTCAATAGCTTTAACTCATTAACAGTTACTTACATTAATTGATCGCTAACATTTATTAAAAATTACTTTGCAGTGTAGTATAAGTTGGAAATAAACTACTTCAATTTGCAGTCTATGAAGCACAGATAACCAGGTGTAGCAATATGTGCAGAGTTTTTAGTTGATGGTTTCTATTTAGTTATTCAATCTAACCAGGAATTAGTATGTGCAAAAAAAGTATAAAATACAAAAGCCTTTTTTACACTTTGAAAATACAAGCTGCCTGAACACAAACCCTGTAGTCTCATGAAAAAGAGGGAATTTCTTTTCTGAAGAAAGCCTGCAGAAAATAGTAATGTTCTGAAAGAAACAGGCCATTTTTTTTTATTTTAAAGCACAGCTAAAACATTTTTTACTTTTTTTTTCATGGTAGTACATTCATAATTTAAAACTTGAAAAGTGCCAGAACAAGAATTTGTTTGTTGGCTAAACTAACAGATCAGAGAGTTCTCTGATTACCAAAAATTATAATTATCATCAATGATAGCTGCAGTAGATATGTAGTAGTGTAACTAATTTATTATATTTAATATATGCAGTTCATCCTAATGGAAGTACTTAGAATGCTTTCAAAAGGAAACTGAAACTAAGAAACAGAACTACTTAAGGAAGTCCACAGAAGCATGCAGCTAGATTTTTCTTATTAGTGTGCTTTTGTTGTTGTTAGTTTTTTGTTAACTATGGCCAGATGGTTGAGTATCACTCTACTGAAAATAATAAATGACCCTTCAGCACTAATTAATTCAGCATACTCAAAATAAAAGAAATACTACTTTTCCACCCACACTTTAGGAAAGACTTTGACACCAGCATTCTCCTGGAGAAACTGGCTGCTCATGGGCTGGACAGGTGTACTCCTCACTGGATGGCCATGCCCAAAGAGCAGTGGGAATGGTGTTAAATGCAGCAGGCAGCTGTTCCCCAGGGCTCAGTGCTGGTTAATGGCTTTGTCAGTGATCTGAGTGCTCACTGAATTTGCAGACAGCACTGGGCTGGGCAGGAGTGCTGATCTGCTGGGTCACAAGTGACAGGCCTGGGGAAGAAGAGCTGGAAGAGGAACTGGGGGTGCTTCTCTGCACGTGAGTGACCACGAGGCAGCGTGTGCCAGGTGGCCACCAAGGCCAGTGGCATCCTGGCCTCTATCAGCAAGGGAAGCAGCAGCACCAGGGCAGCACTTCTTCCCCTGCACTCAGGAGTAGCAAAACTGCCTGATTTTTAGTGACTTGGAAGCAACTTTCCTCTTTGGGACCTATAATTTGAGTCTGGAAACGTGAACTTACTCATCTCCAAACACCTGATGGCTGTACTCTGGATTAAATGTTGTGTTGTCATCCTCCAGATCCTCAGGAAAACGAACTGGGGGAAAAAAGAAAGAAAAGAAAAGAGCATGACCAAGTCACCACCTTCCTTCCATCTGTTTATCCACAGATGTCCTGCTAGCTGCTCACCCAAGTTTCCACTAGAGCCAGGCAACTTCAGTTGAGAAACTATGTCAGGGTGGCCTACAAATAAAATCAAGGCACCCTGTACAATTTAGATGCATTTTATTTGACCTGAGAATATCAAGTAGTTAATTAGACTAGAACTGGGAAATTGATACAATGTATACATGTATCTATTTCTTAGGAAGGTACTAAAATACTTCAGTATCACTTGTACAATATTTTAAAAATGGTATTACCTAGCTTCAGTTGAATTGCTTCATTTGTACTACACTTGTATTCAGCCAGCTTCTTCTCCATAGCAGTAAGTCCTGGAAAAAAAAGGTTTTTTAAGAGTTAAGATGTGTTCAACCTACCACTATTACTCAAAAAACATATTAAAAAAGGGTCATAAACCAAGAAAAAACACACAACACAAAACCAGCAAACAAGAAAGATTAAAAAAGCTACAGTATACCACAACATGTCAATACAGAGAATAAAGAGAACTATCTCACACACTTTTCTGGAACTAGAAAACATATAAGTATCTCTTTTTAGTTGCTGAAAATTAAAGTCATTAGTATAAAAATATTAACTATTCTAAGTTATTACCACTTAAATATATATTTAATGACGTAAGAAAGAAAATAAGAATTCAGTATAACATATTATTTAAGAAACACGCGTCAGGACAGTCAAGTGTTTGCAATCGTTTCCATAAACAGGTGTTAATGAACTACAGCGGCACGTACACCAGCAGCAATTACTTCGCCAGCACTACACTTCCAGAGCGGATGCGGAATAAGAATGCAAATAAACTGTATTTAATCTGACTCCCAAAGCCTAATCCAGGACAGAAGACACGTTTCACCTCAGGTGTGTTCCAAATGCTGTACAAACACAGCCCCCCCTCATTCTAAGAGTACCATAAGAAAGCTCTTCTATGCCTCACTTCAGGCAGCAAGCTTTAAGTAAAAACATCTCCGAGGTTTTAATCCCCTGCCCACGGCCAGCACACTCGCGGAAGGGGCAGGGAGACACACTCTCACTCAGCACCTCCAGGCCGCGGGGCCCTGGGCCCGGGGGCAGAGCGGCAGCCGCGCTCCGCACCCGCACAACCCCTGCCCCGTCCGCCCGCGCTCACCGCGGGCCGTCTCCACCCGCACGCGCCCCTTCCG
>VZRX01000664.1:0-22955 GCA_013398075.1 Notiomystis cincta | reverse complement strand
TGGAAAAGACCTCTAGGATCATCTACCCTAGGCATTAACCTGGCACTGCCACATTCACCGCTAAGTCTTGTCCCCAAGTTCCCATCAACTCATTGCAACAGTTTTATTCATCACTATCTGGCAGTTTTGATGCCCCTACATCAATAACAGGAAACAGACATCTCTGCTTAGAATTTAAGAACTTTTGAAAAAAAGGGGGAAAACAGGAGTTGAACAAAAGCTTTTAGACAGAAGTAAAAAGCAAGGCAATTCTGGACAGTTGTTTGTTTTAAACCAAGACAGGAGAACCTCTAAAAACTGGAGACACTATTGAAGGAGATGCCAAGTTAGAATCCAAACTGAACCTGCTGCTACTTTCCTCAGCTGTTAAAAAGAAACTAAGACTATGATAGAAAACAAGTCCCTGAAATCTCCAACACACCTGTTTAAGAACAACAATAATGTCTTCAGTGCAAGGATATGGGTATGTGACTGCTACAAAGAGAATGAAGGGAGGTCTACAAAAGGCAATTGCATGTGTATACACAGTAGAAGGCTGTAAAAAACTGGGGGTTGGAATGTACTGAAGAGGTGCTACTGTTCAGAAATCACAGATTTGGATGTGCATGTGGATGAGATCACTAAGATTATTTATGGCTAAAAAATAAATTTTAGACTGCAAAGGGAAATGGGACAAAAAGAGCACAAAGCACAAGTCAAGCTTTTTCCTACTGAACACAGTATCACAATGCACTGCTCAATCCCTCTCCACATTGATCCCCCACTCAAGGGCTGCTTCATTTCCTGTTCTTCTCCCATTTGTCAGTGTATGAAACTCAATACTGCAACTACACACCTTAAAATCAGTTGGAGTAGACAACTGAAAATATATTCACCCCATGTGTGCTGCCCAGCTTCTGGGCTGCTATTCAGGGAAAAAAAATAAAAACACAATTAGATAC
Source organism: Notiomystis cincta (assembly GCA_013398075.1). Classification (NCBI taxonomy): domain Eukaryota; kingdom Metazoa; phylum Chordata; class Aves; order Passeriformes; family Notiomystidae; genus Notiomystis; species Notiomystis cincta. The sequence goes on along the minus strand of VZRX01000664.1, from coordinate 22,014 downwards.
AGTTCCTCTACTAAGGACAAGGCAACCTTACTATTTAAACAAAGTTTCTTCCTTCCCTTCCACACACATAATCCTTTGTCAAGAATCACAGTTGCTTCTATGTGTACTTGAGAAGTTTTTCTCCTGTATCACTCACCACCTCCTCTTTTTCCCCACTCTTCTGCTCCCCCAAGCACAGGTTTTGCACTAATATTCCCAGCCTTTGTTCATGTACACTGCTTTACATCTCCTCGCCTTTGTAACGTATTACTGAAACAAGTTCTGACCACAGTCTTTTACTGTCTATTAAATATTTTGCTCTTTTCTACTGTAAAAGTCCCAGGAATTACTCAATTTCAGCAAGCTGCTTTTTAACTCATTTTCTCTCCCTCAAACATTTGGCTTCCTGAAGTTCAGCAGATTCCTTAAAGGCCTCTCTCAGCATTTCAGTCATGACATTGGGAGATTATTAATACCCTCAAAAGTCAGTCTAATCCTATTTAGAAAAATTTCCAAATCAATGTTGACATTTCAAAACTACTATCTGGTCTCACTGACACTATGTGAGGTAGTTTTAACTCAATCTGATTTAGGTATGAGGAATCACTTCACTTCCATTCCCAAGAATTCCTGCTATTGCTATTACAGTAGACACTGGACTAGGTAATAGCCTTCCAGAAGCTTTACCCTACATTCAGGTAACAGCTCATCAGTCTCTTGCAGTTTGCATATCTCAAAGGTTATCTCCTTCTCTTTTTGTTCTCTCCAAACCTTTATAGTACATGTCCCTTTTATTCCCTTTCTCAGGGCTCTTTACCTAAATTTATTCATTTCACTTATCACTGAGAGTTAAGTATTACCGGCCCATAGAAGTCTTTATCCCTCATCACATGAAAACATAAATTCCCTAAATTTCCTCCTTAATATACAGTTTTTTATATTATCATTTTTCTTATTATAACAGGCTCAGCTCCCACATGACGAATAATATTCTGATTCTGAAGCTTACACTTGCAGAAAAAAAAATCTGCATGAGATTGACACAGCCCACCTTGACATACTAGTATACCTTTATTTCACATCATGCCTTCTGGTCAAACAGCTGTCACTGAAAAAGATATCTCAATATGCTTCTTTGCTTCAAAGGATTTAATGAAAAATCCAGAGTCAAATTCTTTGTACAGATAAGATTAGCTTCTATAGCCAAAAAAAAGAACAAGATAGTAGGAGAAGCTATAAAAACCACTGTCCAACAAGAAGGATTTCCGTCTGCCAAAATACTACATGAATAACTGTACTATAAATACAACTCTTTTGCTACAAGAATAAACCTTGCAAACTGTGCCATACAGGCACTTTAGGCAAGGCATTCATTTGATTAGACAATTAGAAAGTCAAGCTCTCTTCAGCAATGAGGTAAAAATTTAACCAGTATGGAGACAAAGGTATCCTATACAGTTTTTTGCAAAATGCTAAGACAGATTAAGGATCAGAATGTTTCTGACCTTTCAGTCCATTTCACAGTTGAGCTGACTGAGGCCAAAATAAAACATAGCATTTAGCTCAAGACATTACAAAGAACATACCTGGCAGAGAGTTTCAGCTAGGATGCTAGAAAAGCTTGTTTTGAGACATGGTCATAGCTTTGCTGTCCCATTGCAGATATGATCTGGGGACTCTGAAGTACCTAGAGATGTGGAGCTGCACCATTCTTACCTATCTGGAGAGGGTCTTTGACAGCCCTCACCCTGAAGAGCTGCTCCCCTCGCTGGAACTCATCTGCACTGCCATTTGCCAAGCACGAGTACAACCTGCAAGACATAAACAGAACAAACCTCAGACAAACACATCCAAGAACTTTCAGCAAGATTCTTTCTAAAAAAGCATAGTATCACTACTTTGCAACAAAATTCTGACTGTACAGTCACATAGGTAGACCTCCTATAATATAAAATCTTCAGCAAAGCTTAGAAATAGATCTAAAAGCAGAAAATCCTTGACTGTGTAGTTACATAGTAATGTGGAAACATAAGAAATACAGTCATATAACAATATCAACTGTGATCACTGATGTATTCAGCAAATTCTGGTTCACCTATTTACCAGCAAAAGGCTTGCACAGCACACTGAGCAAGCCCTCCTTGGCAATTTCTGAACCCAGTTAAAGCTCTGACTCCATCAATAGGTTTGGACTGGAAAGACGACTTCATAAGACTAAAAAGGACAAAACTCTACAAGCTACTTTTAGTCAAATTAAAGGGTGCATTTATTTTGCTATCCTATACACACAGAACCTAGACATCTACATGGTTTTCCTGGCACATAGGCAAAGCAGCTCACCCCAGAATAAAACCCTGTATCACAGCATATCACACAGTAATCTATCCATGTATTATAGAAGGCACATGAGAGCCACAGAAGCACCAAATATACAGGACATCAAAAGGACAATGATTCTCCTCAAGTGAACACAACCTTTTCTAAGGCATCAGTGAAAAAGAAATAGTATTTATCACCTGATATCTTCCTCATTTTCTGGGAAACTCCAGAAGGCGATTCGAAGTTGCAGTTGCTCAGGCACTGGAGGATAAACTTTCTCCACCACCTCGAATGGAATGTGAAATGCAACCTGTTTTGCAGAGAGTTCCACCAATGGGATCACCAGCCCATCTAGCAAGACAAGAAACAAAACACAATTAGCCACTCAGAGAACAAAACTTGTGAGAGGCTAAAGAGGCCAAAGCAGGAGCTCTTCCATTTTCTCTTTTATCTCACCATATTCAAGATCATTTTTGATGGATATCAAAAGTCAGCACAGAAATCTTTTGAAGAGTTGTCTCTCAACTCCATGTTTGTTTTCAGCCACTCAGGGTATGGGCACACATCCCTAAAAACACAGTCCTTGGCCAAAAGAGCTGCATCAGCCTAGCAGACTTGAACTTTGTCTCCTGACAAAACTGATGTCATTTACCAAGACTTAGGGAAACCAAGTATTTTTCGCACATTTCTGTTACAGTGTGGCAGGAATATCCTGCAAATTCCAGTAGTTTACACAAAGAACTATTACAACCTATGTGCACAAGTAGCAATGGAATAGTTATCCAGGAACCTTAGTGTTGACTCTTTTTTTATAACATTCAGTATTCAGCTATTTACAAGGTTTTCATTTCAATTAGTATTTGTTGGTTTATTCCCTTCACCACCACCTTTCATATGATATCTGTCTTTATATTTCAACTTCTTTAGAGAAGCAACTGGGAATTCATGTGTCAGTGCAGTGCTGACTACACTAAGCTCATGAGGATCTTAACTGAAGGCAGTAAGAGCTTCAAATAAATACATTTAACCATCACCATTCTACCAAACTAATTCCATGTTTTAAGTTTTTAACTGCTGATGAAGATTTCTTCCCATCAGTCTATAGAACCCTTATGTTTCTGCTTTGCTCTGACCTAGATTACACTTTATACAAAATGCCAGACTTGTCTTATCTGCAAGTACATCTCTGCTTTACTGAGATCACCTCCTTACCCATCACTACAGCAGCCCTGGTTCCCCCATCTTCCAAAGCCTGATGCCAAAACCTCTAATTAATTCAGTTTCAGATATTCCATGTTATGTCTCCTCGCCTCCCTCACCAGCCTCTAAAACACCACTGGAAGCCAGGATGTAAACCAATCTGGCCCCCAGCTCTCCCTCCCCACAGGCCTCCAGGCAGCATATCAAAGGAAAACATAAACCCTGATGTCAGTAAGCACTTTCTCAGCCTCTGCCTAGAGACACCCTCCAGTCCCAACAGCTGGGAAAGAGAGAACAGGAGAGGGCTTTCAAAGTGCATGCACACAGCAAAGCAGCCAACATCTCCCTCAGCACTGAGCAGACCTGACAAATGAAAGGATTACATAAATATGGAAAAAACCCCCACAGTTTTCAAACCTCCACATTTATGATTTTTTTTTCTGCAGTGAAATTAGATTCATTAACCACTATTCCATTCTCCCAGACAGAGTCAGTCTTTTAGTATCAGGGTTGTTCCTCCACCACCAGTGATTTTTACTCTGTTATAGATCCAGTCTCTTTTACAGTACTATAGTCCCATTCACAAATATGACAGAAGCAAATTGTAAAATGGAAAAAGATGTGTCCCTTTCTCTACAGCTAGCAGATAAACAAGCTTTTAGCAGAAAAGTAATTTCATTTACACTTCTGACAACCAAAATAGACAAAAAGCTTTCCTCAAGTCACTAAAAAATATGGCTTTTAATTTGTCCCCTAAAAAGTGTACTGTTTTTAATTAGTGCAACATAGCCAAATGAATATCATTCCTGCTGCTACAGTAGTAGAAGATACCACAGAAAGTCCAAATTGAGGCACTTTCATACTTGAAATTACTCTAAGCAATGAAAAGAGACATATTTTCCCTGTTTAAAACGTGTTTCTTCTACAGAGGTACTCTATTCAGTTATCTCATTACACAATACTAGAAAAGAAGTAATACCTAAACAATCTCTACAAGGTAAAAGGCTCAAAAAACAACTTCAGTACTGACTGAAACACCTGCACGTTTTTCTGAGAGCTGCAAGCCTTCAGCCTGGATGGTATTCCTTTTCACAAAGATCTGGTGCTGGGTATGAAGGTTAGATTAGAAATGCTACAACATGAGACCTCCTCATCTACTCCAGCACAAGTCAGCCAGCTTGATTTTAATAACTACACAGTGAAGTAACGTAACAGGCTAACTTTGCACTGAACCCATTCACTGAACCATCAGCTGTACTGCATCAGTAGCAATGAGCAGACGACAGGTGGCCAATTATCTGGCATAACTCAGAGCACACAGCTTAAACTTCTTCAGAATAAGGCAAAAGCAGTAAAACCTGGAGCAAAAAAACCCCAACAATCTTACTTATAAAACCATGCACAGTTCTAAACTTCTGAATTTTCTATAAGGAAAAAGATACATGGAAAAAATAGGAGAAAGTAACTGAAAAGTAGGAAGTTATTTGTCAATCATACTTCAAGGGTGAGTGAATTCACAACAGCTACCTTGGCACACATGTAAATGCTAAAATTAAGAAGTTAAATTGCCCTAAGGTTCAAGGGGGTAGCTGCCCATGTAGCCAAGGTGAGACAATTCTACCTGCAATATGGCACAGAGCAGTATTAGAGGGTCTTTTCCCTTTTTACTCCTGTGAAGTCAGCTGGACAGTCCTGCTTTGGTGCTAAAACTAGACACTTCAAATACTCTCATCTGAGTTCTAAACAAAGAGAGATCTATTCAATGAGTTTATTTCTGGATATACAAATCCTGGGTTGGATATATACCTACTTGGAGGTAGATTCATACTCACTTGTATCAAGAGGCATTACCAATAAAACACACAAAAGGTACTCTCAGGATCTATAATAAATATTTTTAGCAAGGAAGAAAAAAGGAAGTCTGCTGAAAAAGCAAAGGAGAAAGTGTCACAGCTTCTACTCAGAAAGCAAAGACAGGTATAGGAAGGAAGACTGCAAATTTAATATTAAAAAAAATTACACAGCAGTGAAGTCAAACTTTACAAATTCTTGAGATAAAACCATCCAAGGGAGAAGATAATTTTAAATTGTGGAGCAAAACTAGCAAGAATTTATTTGCTCTTGGGAAGCAGACATGATAACCCAAGCAGAACAAAAAGCACATTTCAAGTCTTGGAAGAACAGAGTCACAAGTAAAGCATAAGCAACCTGAAACAATTCTCACAGGTTAAATGACTAAGAAAACTCTGGAAGGGATTCTGAGAAGCCATCTAATCTATATCTTCCACCTAAAATGCAAGATCAAGCATACCTGAACCATTCTGAATAAATCACGCCTCATCTACTTACTACCACACAGAATATGCAGCTTTGATGAGGACTATTCTGCCCTTTTTGCTACTGTTTTACGTGAAGTACAGGTTTGATTTTTATAGTTATTTTGTAACAGCTAAAACTTGAGCATAGATGTAATTATTCCTGCTGGAACAACAACAACAAAACACCTGACCCCAAAACAGCCAACACAAGCTGTGCACACAAACCTGCACTTTCACCAGCAAAACAACTTTGTGCCAGCAGGACTTACAACACAGAGATGAATGTGTAGCAGTTGCTTAACCTTTGCTATTAGAGAGTAGGCTGTAATAAACTGCAGCCAACAATTACTCATAAAAACAGATCATGCTCAAAATGAGCTAGCACTGTTCCTTCAGCACAGTAACTGAAAAACAGAGAAGAAACAGCTTAAAGAATCAGCACAATAGGGACCACGAGAATACCAAAGAGCTATTAAACATAGCAAAGAAAAAACAACTGGACTAAACACTGAATGTATCTGTTATCAGGTTATTTCCATTGAATTACTTTCATTCGACAGACATCCTAAAAATAAACTATACATACAAGTGAATGAATACAAATGCAAGTGAACAAAACTCACAGCAAGAGAGAAGACAGTGCAAAGGTAGGACAATTGCTTTTTATATATATATATATAACTTTAGAAAAATGGCCTGTTAGGCTGCATTATCTTCTCAGAGATGAGACTATAGCTTTGATTTTATAGCAATCCCTGGTCCCCATCTCACCTTTCCCATCACCTTTCTCACTGGCTTCAGTCCTAAATGTAATAAAAGTAAGACAACTACACACAGAACAAGACGATTAAAAAACTTAAGTGAATCACCTCTGATACCAAAAGTTAAAGTGAAAAGAAAAGTAAAACTAAGAGAAAATACACAGAGTTCAATCTTGACCGGTGAAGGAGGTAGGGGGTGGAAGGGTGTGTGTGTGTGTGTGTGTGTGTTATAAAACCTGTTTTACAATCCTCATTTTAAAAACAGTAAATAACACATTGCTTTTACAAGATTTCCCATGTAGAATAATAAAACTGTTACTGTAGAATGCACTTACAGCATTTCTACTTGTTTAATTTAAGTGCCTGTCAGTAAAATGCCCCTTGGCTTCAAGTCACTGATACATTGTCTCTCTGCTATCCCTTAAAACCAGAATGTGCTGAGAATTCTCAAACAGGCAAGCAGAGGAAGCACTGCATTTAATCACAACATACCTAAATCAACTCTTTAAAAATATTTGTTTTCTGTACATTTTCTTCTAGAATTCTGCTGTTGGTTTTAGTTTATTTTTTTTTTTTTTCTTTCTAGAAATTTATTCTGAGTTGATGTCTTTAAGAAGTAGGTGCCAGAGAAATATAGTCCTTCAGGGCTCAAACTCAGCAAGAAATATCAGAAAACTTCACCTTTGTCTTGAACTCTGTAATACTTGAAGGTGAATGCTGTGAATGTACTTTTAAAACAGTTTCCCAAGGTGAACATAGAAAGATGAAACATAAGCCTTTTAATTAAAAATGTACTTGTTATTTCAAATAAATCCAAGGCATTTGGCCATTGCTCATACTTCATTTTCTTCTTCCATTTTACCATATAATCAACATTTTATAAAAAGCAACATGTCTATTAAAAATAAACAAAATCAATCTCTGAACTGAGGATAAGACATATGGTATGTAACAGAAGCATGTTGCAAAAGTCTGAAAATAAGACACTTTCTCTTCCTTTAAAGGTATTTCTCATGCAAAGCTCCATCCACAAAGCACATGAATTTTAGTTCCCTATTCAAAGAGGTGTTAATTAAGAGCAGAACTGATTCAATGGATCACAGATACACCACCATCAGTTGGTTTTCTATCACACTAACATTTTGCCTAGGTAAGTCCCAGCCCTACAAAGTCAACAAAAAGGGAGTATCAGAAGTGTTGAACTAACATCCCTGCAGCCTACATAAGCAGTGAGGGCCACAAGACACATTTGTGTCTCCTTGCTGCTCTGTGGCTTTCAAGCACAGACTTGTGAAATGAGTAGTGAATACTTACTATACAATTTCCCAAATTTTAGGCAACATCATTAAAAAACACAGCCCATCCATAATGCACTAGTACATAATACATACAGATGATGGAATATTAAGAGCATCCTTGAACAGTCTTGGGATTACAATCTTGGGAGTAAATCAGACTAAGTACAATTAAATTAAGGTTCATGGTCTAGTCACAAACAGGATAGCTATGTTTTCAAAGAGGTAAAGGAAAAGCTCTCCACCTAAGTGGAAGAGATTTTTCAGCCACTCTGTGCCTGTAAGACTTGGAATATATGAAGTACTGAACCACAACCACCAAGCCCCAGAAAAAAATCTACCTAACATAAAAACACAACTGAAATACCTAACATAAAATTAAATATACAAAAGAAAGAGAGGTAACCTACAAGCACTTAAAACAATAGAACTCTTTACCTTTAAACACCCATACCAAAATGGGTCAAAGTTAGAGGAGAGAGGATTTGGAATAAAAGAGTGCAACTAAATTGAACAGCGTAAGAAACTTCCATTGTAAAGACTCACAGATGAACTTCTGGAGCAAAAGACAGATTAGCTACACAAACACTGAGAGCAGACCATCCAAAGAAGCAAGCTAGACAATGAAGAGAAACCTCTCTCAAGACCCCCTCTTTCAGGCCTGTGTTCAGATACTTACAATTAGGGATTAATTGCCCTTCAAAGATCATCAATCTCTCAGCTGCACATGATCTCTTCAAATCACACAGCTGGTCTCAGTGCTGTGCAAAGTGAACACACACATCACAGACTGTTGCAGCTCAACTGGAGCTGCTGGGTGCTCTTCCAGCAGCCCAGCAGACACAAGGACTGAGCAAACACCAAGAACAGGCTCCACTCACTTCCCTCAAATACAACCCAAGGGAACAAAACCAACAGGCAGGTCGGGAGGGGTGAAGACCCTGAAGCTGAGCCAAGACTCTTCCACATCAGAACCTGGCAGGTGAACGGACCCAGGGAGCTGCATCTGCACCCAGTCCCCGTCTAGCTTGACTACATGCACAATGAAGCATTGAAAACCAGAAGACACAATGTAGTACTCAAACACTGACTCCCAGCTGTCTTCAATTAGGTGTTTTCAATTCTCCTGCTTCAGATTAATAATTCCATGCCATTTTGTACAAAGGAAAAAAACCCACAATGTTCCTCATAAGAAAAACCAAGCAAACCACAGTATTCCTGAAAAGCAGTTTTTCTTTTACAGGTTAAGGAAGGTAAAGTGAAGATACAGGTTCCTGATTCCCCATCTATTTGTGCAGCATCAATCTTAACAAAATAAGCAACTCCTTTACACTGAAATACTTGCTGTACCAAGCTATAATAAAGTTTCAGCTGTTTGTTTCTCAGATTCTATGCACTTCTAAACCAGTTCTCTGCAAAATACCTCAGCATTCACAAAGCCAGCTACAACAACAAATGGAGAACAACAGCCTTTGGTAGAATTCATCTGTGTGAGTTTTTCACACACTCTGACAGATCAAGAGGGTTAGACAAGACAAGAATAGGAATCAAGTGATGGAGATAGGATGCTACAAACTCTACTGCTGATTTACTGTTAATCAAGATTGCTCAGAACACAGACCAGAGGGAACGTTCTGACCTGAGGGCTCCCTTGGTTTTATTTTCTCTTAATGTTTCTGTACATCTAAAATATCCACATAATCATGACAAGCAAGCACAATTAAACAAATGATCTAGCAAAAGCAGCAAGGACAGGACACTGTAATGCAACCCTCAGGCAATTAGCCACAGGAAAAACTCTAAAAATATGGTTTTGTCCAAGAGGCTTGTATGGCAGGATGATGTTCTCATCATGGAAGAGTGAAAGTATTCATATACACACACATACACACATTTTTTTTAATAATCAAAAACATACTACTAGAGAGAACTAAGTGATCAACAAATCAGCAAAATGCTCCAGAGAACAAAGCAAGACTCAGTTTGAATTACAGGTACATTAATTTGTTCATAAAAAAACTATCATGATTATGTGGTTTTATTTTTCTGTCCATGCAATTCATCCATTAAATATGCATATTACCCTTCTTACTGCCTGTAAACAGTGCAGAACTCTCAACTAAAAATTTGGGGTTTTTTTAAATTTAGGAAAAAATCTGCTTCTCAATTGCTACTACCCCCATAAGCATACTAATGATCCTAATGGGGTCTGTGTTTGCAAGACATTCTTATATCTCTTATCTGCTCAGCAAGAGTTGTGCAACTCTATCCGAACACACAAACATTTTGCAGCAGTGAAATGACACTGAAACTTATGTCAATGAGTTGCAAATGCAGAGAATATAAGACCATGTTGAAAGCAAAAAGAATTTGGGGGAGGCCTACATCAGCCTTAAGCCACACAATGACATTTTTATGTACAAAACAGTTGAAAAGATGAATAAGCAACATAATTTTTTCATTAACATTTACTGGATGAGACTGATGAGATTCATAGCCACAAACCATTAAAAATACAGATCCCAGATGGGCAGATTACAGTCCAGAGTTGGAAACTTCACACTTAACTGAAAAACTGCAGCAACTATTACCCCACAAATTCCATTACAGCCATCACAACATTTTAAGAATGGCACTTTTTTTTTAACCCAATGCAAAAAGGGTCATTTTATCACAGAAGGGTATCCAATTCACCCACAAAGTCTCTGCCACCTGCAGCAAAAGCCATAGCAGAGTCAAATTTCATCTGAATTCAATTTCTGAAAACTGCTTAACACTACACCACAAACAGCTCATATGTGTAAGTGAAAATATTTCATGGCTCAAGTCATCTTTTGGTTGCTGGATTTGGATTTCCCTTTGAAATGAGAGAAGTGTGTTATTTGGCTGACTGCTATACATATCTCCTGGCATCATGACTTCTGCTCTAAGATTTAAGAAAGTTTAGGAAGCTATAATTAGTTCCTTCTATAAGGCAGGCCTTAATATACAGTAAAATATCAGAAAAACAATACTTGTATTTTATTTGCACACAAGCCCTGTAGAACTGCAGAATACAACTGATTGCAGATTTAGAGGAGATGAGTGGGTGGGGGATTTATTCAAGTGTCAGTAGTTTTAAATCTGTTAAGGCTTGCAGCTCCCTTCTGCACATTTCTGACAAGCTCATTTTACAATAGTTTTCTACATTCACTCTCTGGATGCATAAAGAGCTAAAAAAAAAACCCCACAGTTGAAAACCAACTGACTTAACTTCACTCACCTGTGGAGAAATGGCATCAGCACTGTGCTAACATCAATCAGAGACTGCACCTGAAAACAGTTTTTGCTAATGAACCTGAGCACCTAACAGAGGAAGAATGCCACACTCAGCACAACTCCTGCTGGTTCAATTTTATACTGAGTTCAAACTATTTTATCTTTATGCTATTATTTTTAAAGTTACAACTTTAAGCATTTCAGTGTCATGCCAACTCCTGGTAACACTTTCACAAGGCTTCATGAGACAAAAAAAGCCCTAGAAAAAAGGAAAGCTGGTGAGGTTTTATAATAGTAAGCAATAACTGACCAGAAAACTAAAATTCAGAAGATGCACCATGTGTGTTTAAGGTTCAAGAGTTCTAATGCACTAAGACTTTAAAGCGGTGCACATTTGAAAACTTTTTCTGCACTCTGAAGATCATCTGGCTGAAAAACAGATTTCCCTTCTTCTCCTATCAAAGCTCTCTTCCTTATGTCCTTAGAGCATCACAGCTACACCATTCTTACTGTATTAGAAACCTAGAAATAAGAGACCTCTGCAAAGAAAACCACTTTAATAACGTCTTCAGAACTACAGCTGAAGGAAAAGGTGGAAGGCTACCGGTTACATTTGGTAACAAAGAATATGTTTGATGAGGGAGGGGGAAAAAAAAAAATCCATGATTTGGTTTCATGACTTCAGCACCAGCACATTCCTCCATCACTACCCTTCAAGTCCTAAGATCCTACTCACCCATGTTCTGCCTAATGGTTCAAGACTTTGTTTCAAAGGCATACAAATGTACCCACAGAAAACATCTGCTCTGAGAAAATGTAAGGATCTCTTCAAACACAACTCAAATCTTGATCAGAAAGGTGTTTTTTCCTTTTAATTCTATTGCTAATCCTACACAATAACTGTGAAAATCTGCACAAGGCTGTGTTAATGAAACTGGAATATTCTATGGCCTTTTTTTCAACTCTAACCTACTCTAACATGACTGAGATCCCAAAACTCTGATACCAGTATTAAGCAGGTAATGCAACATTCACACCTTGACAACCTCCTCTGGAAATTCAGACAGGAAAATTCTTAATTCAAACCTTTCCATTTCCTTCCCTAAAAAAAAAAATAAATTCATTTCATAAAAAGAGCAGCCTGGGCAAGCAACCGACAGCTGTTAGAAATCCTAAAATAAACAGCAGATTTTTGTAAAGCAAGACAGACAGTGCTACAAAACACTGCATTCATGCCAGTGCTGGCCAAGGTTTCATGACAAATTGGGCAGCTTGCATTCAAAATAACTCTACAGCTGATAAAGCAGATTAGCTTCAGGCAAGTCCTTTCCCCTGCACTGTTACTCCTTACTCTCTCACCCTGTGCAGAAAGAATTCTGCACAACCAAGATTGTATATCCAGAGCACAGACATCAAACAGCTCCTGCCTCCTGAAAGCAAGGCTCAGCATTACTGGTTATTCCCACTCCTGCCCCACACAAGGTATTTTAAAAGCTCAGAATTCAAAATTAGCTCCAGTGACCTATGACAAAAAAACCAAAAGCTACAAAGACCAACACAGACCAAATATTTTTCAATATGTAGATGATGGAACAGAAATATAAATCAAAAGCCTGACTTCACCACAGCTGAGAAGCAATCTCTCTCAAGAAGTATTTATATATTTTCAGACACAAAACAGTCATACAAAACCTTGCAACCTCTACTATTTATTATGCTGTTCTCTACCACTCGTAATTATCCTTAAGTATAAAATGCAAAATTAATCTCTAACCAGCTTTTTCCATGTGTCTAAATAAATCCCAGAAGAGTATCACTTGGTCTCCAAACAAATGCACTAGCAAACACTGAAGAGCTGCATTTACTAAATGTATCAGCATGACATGAGACCAATTTGGGGGAGGGGGAGTTGTGATGGGAAAGTTATTGTCTGAAAAAAATAAAAGATAAGGCATTCTCACCTCTAGAGTAAAGTAAAAAAATTAAACAACTGTCAGGAACTAGAAGAAAGTATCACCTCTTAATATCACTAACTAGAAACCAACAGAAATTTAAATATCTATTTCATAAATGCAAGTAAAAGAAGTTAGATATCTAAATGCTTTTGAAAAAAATCTTACCTGACTCCTTTCTCTCTCCCTTGGTTCTGTAAAAGTCTCCCCAAATCTAACCTCAGGTCTATGGCTTTTTGAGAGGTTACAGAGCTCAGTCAGCAATGTCCTTCAATTGCAGATTCTCTCACCAGTTCGAAGGGGCAGCAGAGCAGTCCCAGCCAGCCTGAACGCCCCTGCCAGACACAAACTGCCAAAGCCAGCAGTTCCTAGCCTGCCTTACACTCTCAGCCCCTAACAATTACCTGTTCTCCCACTCCAGGTAAGGCATTCATCTGATCATTTGTTATTTACCTACAGCTGGAGAAAGTCCCCCTTCTAACAAGAAATAAGCTCCCTTCCTTACATCACCTGTAAGGAGAACAAAAGGATACAAAGGCACATAGGAAGCAAGCAGGCATCTACAGAATGTTTAGAGAGGAAGGGTTCCTTACAAGTTTATCTACTATTTTCAGTGCCCAAAAATAATACCAAAAGCATCCCTGTGAGGCACTGATTAACTGTAGTTCACTGCATGAACTTGGCTAGGCAAATGAATATCTCCCAAGATCTCCCCAACAGCACAATACTGAAGCAAAGTCAATCATCTTCTGAAAATGTCCACAGAACACAGCTCCTGTTCATTACTAGACAGGCAAAACCAACTCCCTGTCCTAGAGAAGAATAAGCAGTTTAGTTAACCCCATGCACTGCTGCTTTAAATGCAAGCAAGCAGTCAACGAAACTTTGCAACATTCTAGGTCAAATACAACTACACCTTCTCTGCAAGACATGCATAAAAGGCCTAAATTACAAATATTTTCACCTGGCGCGCTGGTAAACAAATTTACCAGCTGCATTTCTTTCTTCCTCCTATCTCAGCACTCACTGACCTAAATATGAGGTAAGAAATGGAATTACATGCAACATGCAACAGGAATTGTAAAGAGCTCAGGAGAATTGCTAAATAATACCCTATAGACTTCACAAAGGTATTAGCTTCTCAGAAAAACGGTAATTTCATTTGTACACCTGTTAATTACATACTACCTGCAGGACTTCCATGAAGCTTCAATGTCAAACCCTTACCAAGTATTTTTACATCACAATCATTTCCTAAAAGCTTGAAACTTGGGTATTCAAGCTATCATCAAGCTATTCAATTAGCCTCGAGCATGGATTAACAAGACTTCATGCTGGCACACTCTCCAAAGGATGAGGCAAACATGATTGTACCACACAAGAATTCCAGTACAGGGATATTGAAAAGAAAATAAAAATACTGAAGAGTAAGTCTCAAGAATCACAACTGGCAATACACAAAGTCAGGCAAATGAGAGCATATGCAGAGAACAGTACTCCTGAAACAAGATATGGACATACTCCATAAGGCCATAAAATATCCAACATTCACAGGTTCAGAAACTTTTCTGTACTTCAACAAAGAATCCATTTTGTCACACACATTGACAAGATGCCATCAAGAATGGCTCTAATGCACACAGGGATTATATTAATGAGTATTTCTAAGAAAGAATCGAGACGGTATCTTGACAACTTTTATTTTAAGGTCGACTCACTTTTTCTTTTCTTTCCTTCTGACTGGGGAGATATGCTCAAAGCAGCATCTTTAGAGATATCAAGTGTAATGAACGGAAAAGCCACAATTAACTTTTCCCACTAGTTTATCTGTGAGGGGGTTGGGTGTAGGAGCAATTCTAATTGCATTTTAAAAAATTGGTGTTTTCATGCTCAGGGCTCCATCAATGAATTATTCATGTTTACCAGTATTTCTGGATAGCAAAGAATGATGACCATCTGCTTAAATTTTTCATCTCTCTGAACAGAAGAAGCCAGAATCAGTGGTCCATGTGTTCACCTGCCCACTGCTGCAGCAAGTCACCATGTATATGTCTTAACTTGGGAGGAAAAAGTACCCCTGGATGCCTCCCTGTAAGCACTCACTGCTTGCAGACAAATTCTGGGTAATACTTCTTTTATCATGCTACCTATTTATATTTTTGTAAAAAAAGGTGGACTTCTTTTTTTTATACTGTTTTTGGTCTCTGAGGTCTCTCTTGGTCATTCTGTCAACTATGTTCTCCCCTCCAGCATCCAGCTTTTCTCCCACAAAGGGACAAGATTTCTTCTGAGGACAGATATTTTTCTTCATCCCTCCATCTTATCAGTTTATCCTTTCTCTTCTCATGCCCATTTTTATCCCACAAGAAAAAGAAGCCTGAAAGCCCTACTATATGTCTCATAGTCACAAGATAAAATAGCAGACAAAAGAAAGGAAGAAAAAATCACTGAGACATCAAGAAATAATACTCAGGTCCCCCTACTTGCAGCAGCTGAATGAGAATGTTAAGATTTTGTTTAAAGACACTATTCCTGCAATCTTTCCAGGTTTTCTCCTTCTATGGAAAGAGAATGTCTTAACTTCCAATTTTTTTTTCTCACACCAGCAGAAATACAAAATACAAAAAAAAAATCAGCATGAGCGTTTTCCAGCTTAAACATGCTCAGCTTTTGCCTTAATGATACTGGTAAATACTGACATCTTCATTTTTCTTAATTTTTTTTTTCTTCCAGCAATCTAGAAACACTAATAATGATTCATTGTAGAAGGAATATTTAATTAAAACCAGGTACTTTTCACAGCATCACTTTTCTCAAAATATGCAATTCCAGAAGATTTTAATTAATAAGTATATTGCAACCTGACAGAGCTCCTTTGTTTTACTCTTTTCAAAGACAGTGTTTCCAGCTGTATGGAAGCAAATATAGATCAACTAAAAATAATCAAAACAGCAAAGTTTCACAAGTCTTGCCCATAATGTTTAAAGCACATGGAGAAATATGGTCAAAGCCATCATTTTCAGTCTTTTCTATTAAAAATGGTACACAACTACCCACAGCCTTGCCAGAAAAAACAAGAAAAGATGCATCAAAGAACACACAAACTGAGAAGAACGAGAACCTTCTGATTGGTAATCTTACATTTACTGCTCGAGATACAGCTTCAGAGGAGGCAATTTAAAAATGTGTGATATGATATTTTGAAATTAGAATCACTATTTCAAGTATTTCCTATATTACACATCACTGCTGTTTAATGTTTAAAAAACTAAAATTCTAAATGTAGTATTTTAGCTAGCTGACACACATGTGCTTTGAATTTTACATTTGGAGGGTTTAGAAGGATGTTACAAAACAGGAGGGAGGAAAGAGCTTAATACAGATAAAGTGCATTAAAATAAAGTTGAAAAAAATAACTTCTGTCATGACACTATTTTATATTAGTCTTATAACTGCTTTACAGTCTTACACTTAGATAGCTAATGCAAAAAGTTGTTGGTCTAAAAGGAGAAATGAAATTTTAAAGACATTATTCAACTTTAAGAACCAAAGAATAAATAGGTTTTGACTCTTTGTAAATGTTCCTTATAAAAAAACCAAACAAAAGCTTCCAAAACAATTATCAATATTCTAAATAGACAAACATTTACTCCAGAAGTTCATTAAAGTATGTAAACATCTTTTGAAACTGTACATTCCTTTTTTCCCTCTGGAACAAAGTACTGCATATTACCTAGGACACAGAACATTCTAAGAGGAGATGCTCTTTGCTCCTGGTTTATAACTGGCATAAGAGAAACTGTTCAAATCCCTGATGTCCACTCCTGTTCCCTCAGAGGTGTTGCTGGGGGAGGGAGAGAAGAAGGGGTTTGTGTGTTTGGTTAAAAGACTGCAAAACAGAGGTTGACTTCAGAGAGTGGGAAAAGGGGGCTGGCCACAAGTCAACACGTGAGTGCTACTCCACAACTCATATGCTGGATGATTTTTGCTTTGGGTGGATTAAGACCTCTAAACAGACTTTCCTAAGTTTGATCAGTTGACTTCTCATTTCTTCCTTCCTCACTAAAGAAATACAGACTGTACAAAAGGTGCTATTTTTCTGCATATAGGTTATGCTATGGATTTGTTGCTGTTCCTCAAACTGAACTGGAACTCCAAAATTGTAGACTTGCATATTAAATCACACTTAACTGGTGGGTCTTCAAACACACAGACCATCTCACCATACTATGACTAGCAGCAACACCAAACCAGAGCAAGTGCAGCACAGAGTGTACAAGAGCCCAGCACAGTTCATGAAGCCAGGAGGACACCTCCACCTATTGAACAAGCCTGCCTGGCTTCTTGAAACTTCCCATCCCTCTGTGAACTCATCCACTCAGGGAAAAAAATTCCCTAACTGGGAGAGGGGGAGATAAAGAAAGGGATAGGAAACAAAGGCAGAGCACAATTCAGAGTCTAGGATCAAACCTGAACCCTTATCCTTGTTCCCACAGAGGTAAACATGCCATGGAAAAGAATGACCCCTGTAGCTTCAGTAAGCCTGAACTGCAAATAAAGCCCCTGTGATCTCTGGTCATTCAGCAACGCAGGGATCTCCACCAGGTGAATGGAAAGAGAAAATAAACACAGAAAGAAAAATCCATTGAAGCCAGGGAGAAAGATTAGTAGAAAGATGAGACAAAAGAAAATGAAACATTTCCCCATAGTAAGGTAAGACATTAAAATAAGCAAAGAACGTTCAAGAGGGGAAAAGAATCTCAACTAAAGGGAAAGGCCAAAAAACCATAGGAGAGATAAAACTGGAGTGGCAATTTAAAATCTCAGTAGTAAAAAAGTATTTCCTGATAGCTTCTTTATGTGGTTTCTTCAGTACCCATTTCTGAAGAGAAGAATACACACATTCAATTACCTCAAAAAGGCACAGGAAAATGCAAACGAAGAGATAAATGTGTGAGAATCACTCTCAATTTGTCTGTATCTTCCAAAAGACAGAGGTATTAACGCATTGTGAAACACCTTTTTTTAGAGACAGCTTCTGAAATCTGCATCCCAGGCCTGAAAGCATGCACTTAATCATGCCCATCAGTCTCGACAAACAACTGTTAATGCAGATTCTCTGCGGTGTCTTCAGCAACAATGAACCAATGTCCCCTTTACACCTCGTATTTATTACAAGGTAATAAGTCCCTTCATCTTGAAGTTTTGCTTCTGCTCCACAGCAAATCAATATCACCACCAGCTATGGATTAGAGTACAAAAGTAGGTGAAATTCATTTACTAGAGTGAGAGAATGTAGAGAAACCTATCTTCTACTAGCAACTAAGCCCTCACTTTCACATTACCTTTGCTCTTTGGACAGCTGATCTCTGCTTATTTCATAACTACTTTTATCTTCTCATCAACATTTATATCTTTAGAATTCTGCTGCTTCTATAAAGAAACTCACTAGGGACCCATATAACACCTTTGCTCAACAGTTACTGTTTTGGCATCTTACTAATGAAATGGGATATACTATAACAGATATATTTGAGCTAGAACAGATTTATCATGTGTAGCATTAAATTAGAAAACACAACAAACAAGACATATTACACCTGTACCTCCCAGAAGTGTGAGTTGACTGCATAATCTCCCCCTTAATAGAAGAGGCACAAATAAAGCAGGAAAAAAAATCAGTTGTAATGAACAGTAATGGCCAGTAACAAAACAGCAGCAAACCACAGAGTCTCCATTTCCAGCTTCACTAGGCTCAAAGACTGGACAGACTTTGGGATGACAGCAGCATTCTTCTCTGAAAATACCAAGAGTCTGAAGAGCACAGTATGGATTTGAAAGAAGACTAAATATTTCTCCTGCTGTTTTCTGAAGTTACTACTTGAACAGGGGTTAACTTGAATTTCTTAGTTACTGGCAATCCTGAGGAAGAAGCAGTGCTCTCTAAGCCATTTATTCTTTTCCTGTATAAATTAATGAAAATCAGTCACTGTCATTTTACCAGTATAGACACTGCTCAGACTTTGATCTCTAAACTGATCATATCTTCACCTCAGGCTCTGTATATTCTCTGCCAATGATTTTCTCTATACAGCTTGTAGTTTTGAGGCACTGTGCCCAAAACTTCACGTTGTGGGTGCTCCTAACAGCTTGAAAGAACAAAAACTGTCTGAGGCTGGATAAGGAGAATATTTTCTAAGAGCACTACCTGCATCAATTCTTAATCAAGTCTGAGGGGCTTTTGCAATACAGTATACAATAGTTCAAGCTCACAGGAAAGGAAAGGAAAAAGTCAAGTTTTCTCACTAGCTGCCTACTGAATACAGATTCAACACAATTCTTCAGCACAATTCCAACCAAATCCACTATCAATGCATAAATATAAAATGAGTAAATATATTGTGAAGGCACTATTTAACAATCCTACAGTGTTAATGGCAGCTTCTTAAATGTCTGGTAAATATTTATGCTTCAGAAACTGTGAAAGGACTAAGAGTGGGAAAGAGCATAGAAGCTTTCAAGAAGAAACAAAGGCACAGTGAGTTTGAAGAGATAATGAGTGAACTTGAACATTTATTCTTAAAAAATCTATCACAAAAATACTTATGTGAAGCTAACAGATGATAAAACATTTGCAGAAAGACTACACTTACTTCACTTAACAATGAAAAACACAACTGCTTTAAAAAGCAAGAAGGGCATGAGAGGATCATAATGGCTCCTGGGAAAGAATAGACTGTCCAGAAAGTGGAGAAAAGGCAGGTGGGTGCATTTGTTAGTAGATGGGTAACAAGTTGGGGGAATGTGATTTGATACGTTAGAAAAAGAGCTGGAGTTACAAACTAACACCAAGAACCAGATAGCTCTGAACACACTGCAAGGACACTGTATTTCCAAACACCCCTTCACCTTAAGTTCAGTGCAGAACCCTCTGCCTGCCTGTGCAGTGAAAGCCTCTAATCAATGATGTATGCAGGTAATGACTGGCCAAATATCGGTTAGAAGCATTACACCACTCAAAATTAAAAACACAAGGGGTAAAGCAAGCAATCAAGGCAGCTGACAAGAGAACAAGGCATTCGGAAAAAACAAACATTCAAAATAATCACAAGACTCCCGGTACTCCCAAAACTGACAGGTTTCCTCCAGGATTTCAGGGCAGGTGAATTAGTGGAGATTAAGAGTAGTTTCAAAATCTAAGGGCACCAATGAAGTGGACACAATGCATTCCTTCCTCACATTGGCAATTCTACACCTAAGGAGAAAACTCCTTTCAAGAGTATAATACAGGAAGACTATAAGAGTACTTTACCATAATAGAAATTAAATAAGGGAAAAATCAACCAATTACAATTCTATTTTTCTGATGTAACTACTCAAGACACCTGATTTTATAAAGAAATCAGTTCCAAGGACTGTATTAGATAAACCCAAACGTTCCTCTCCCCCTTCCATCATCTTTCTAGCAAACCAATGGGGTGACTCACAAACAAATGAATAACTCATCTTTTTTGCAACCCTCTGTAGTGAATACTGTGTACATTTGCAACAAGCTACCCCAAGCCTTATTATTAAATTTCCAGTAAGCATGACAGTAATATTAAAAATACCCAAGAAGAAAATAAAAACTTGCAAAAAGCAAGAAAGCCACAGCTGGTGTGTGTGCAGGTTGGTTGTTTAAGAGACAGCCACCAGCACTTCCATCAGTCTTAGGGGGATTCTCTTTGAACCAATTAATGAAGAATTAGACACAAGGACAAACTGAAAACAATTGAAAAAGCTAGAAATCCCTTCTATTACATAACTTGCCTGACTAATTCCCCACCAAAACACAGGCTGAGCTCCAAACTGGACGAAAAGACAAACAGTTCCTCTTGTTTTCTCCTAGCATTTAACAGAAGAACCTAGTGTCTAACCTTGGGTTTTGTTTGCATAGGCAACAGGACACAGTAAAATGGCAAACTGTGGAAATAAAAACACACAGCTCAATTTTGAATTATCACATTTGAAATGACTCACTGCAAGCGACAACCTCACGACCCAGCAAGTTCTGTGTTTTCTGACTTAAAAACACTAAAAAGAAGAGGTATTAAAAATAACTAAATTGGTAAAGGAGTTCTGAAATCCAAGGAGATTCCAGACAATGACAGATCTCACACCAGACCAGACTTACTGGCAACACAACTGTGTACAGCAAAGTTGCAAAGTACCTGCAAGTGTTTCACACTGGTAGGATCATATGTGACTTCACAGCGTGAATAAATCATTATTTAGGCCACAAATCTGCATTCACATTCTTCTCAAAATAACTTTGCCCAGAGCCTGGGAACTGCGAGCAATCACCTTAGAGGAGGCAACAGTATCCTTCCAAAATGTCCCTCCTGTTCAAGTAAGACTCTCAAACAAAGGAATTAGGTATTTCCACACAAAGCTTGAAATATATGAACCAAGCATAAGCATAAGCAGTAAAAGCCTCACCTATGCAAGTCTGCAGAACCCAGAACAGCAACAGCTCAATATGGTGTAAATAATTACAATTATCACAGCAATGTTAGCTAGTGTGTTTTACACAATGTCAGAAAAGAGCCTGAAGACTGCAAATATGCACAATCTACTGAAGTGTCTTTTCCTTTTAATGCAACAAGTGGGTGACAGCAGAGAGCAACTGCTGCTTGATTTAACTCGGTCAAGAGAGCTCAGGGAACTAGGTCAAGACTCAGAAGAACATGCACTCAAACACTGAACCAGTGGAGAAAAGTTGGCTAAAAGCATCTCAAAGTTGAAAAAAAAATTACCTTTGCAAACATCAACCTGACTTGCAGAGCCATACAAACTAATTCAATACATCTCTGTCAAACTAGAGATATCTTTATTTACACACCACTACGTTTTTAAAACTTCCACTCCTTTCCAGCAAGCTAACACGTGCAAC
>VZRX01000659.1:1986-17037 GCA_013398075.1 Notiomystis cincta | reverse complement strand
TGGAGACAGAAGGTGATTCTGGCGGCTGCCCTTCTGGAGCACAGCTCCTCCAGCCAGGCTGCTCCCTGCCCTGGGAGCGGCTGGGTCTGAGCACCTCTGACAGTGTGGGGTGCTGCTGGCAGGCACCATGACCAGAGCTTGCCTGAAAGTTGTGGCAAAGTCCTCTAGAAAGATCCTGGAAGAAAAGAAAGCCCCGGTGTTTGTTCTTCCGAAGGGAAATCCTGTTTAGGTGATGCTTAACTCCTTAGGACAGAGATTTTGCCCCATCCCTGGAAGTGTCCAAGGCCAGGTTGGATGGGGCTTGGAGCAACCTGGGGTAGTGGAACGTGTCCCTGCCTGTGTCGGGGCGCTGGAATGAGCTGGGATTTAAGGTCCCTTCCAACCCAAACCATTCCAGGATTTCTGATGTGCCTGTGGAAATGTGCTCCAGATAATTGGATGTGCTGTCTGTGCTGGGGTTGGAGCCGTGGAGTGAGTCCTTTGTCACCTAAACCATGTGACAGCACACGTGGCTCAGCTCTTGAAGGTGGTTGCTGACCTCTGTTTCATTAAACCTGTTGAGTTTTCATGGGAACTTCCTTGTATCCTGGTGAACTGCTCAGGGCTTTCCTTCCCCTGACACCGAAAAGGCTGTGCTAATTTGATACCCAGGTAATTTGAAACATAATTCCTTGCTGAAATGAAATGTCTGGTTTGGCTGATCTGTTTCACAGAGATTTCTCCATAGTGGAAGGGTCGCTTGGGAGGGGAACTAGAACATTTAATTTGGTTTTCTCCTTTTTGTTGCTCCCTGAAAATTTCTCCTGAGGTAGATGGAGCATGAGTAGATTGGCTTAGTTGGATGTTTTAGGTTGGAAAATCCTTGTGATGCACAGGAGAGAGAAAACACTTCGAAACATTCAGAAAGTTACTCTGATACTCTTATTTCCTCCAAATCCGTGGATTTTGCTGTTCCTGATGGGCAGGTGCAGAGGTTTTCCAGTCGAGATTGCCCAAGTGACCTGGTGTGCTGGAGTTGGGATTTCTCCGTGGTTGTTGCTGTTGTTCTCTGCTTCCTTAAGATGGTGCTCACTCAGGAGGAGCAAAAACACTGACACTATCGAATTTACAAATTCCAGTTTTTCCAGAAGACTTCAGGTATTTCAGTGGATATCTCGTGAGTGTGCTTTGGAAAGAGCTTTATTACAGAACTCCTCCTGCTTGTTTTGTCCTCCCCTCTCCCCAACTTTGCTCTCTCGTTAGCAGCTCGTTGTGGTTTGCTGAGTTGCTGTGGCCTCTTTGTGCTTCTGCTGAGCAGGTTGTGATCCTGGGAGCATTTTTGTAAGTGGGTGGAGCTTTACGGAGGATCTGAGCCTCCCAGTCCATCCCCAGTCTGCTCTTCCTCACCAATCATTTCGGTCAGAAATCTCCTCGCTGTTGCAGAGCATTGTCTCCGGCTCGCCGGGCTCTGAGAACCCCTCTTAGGTGTATCAGGGACGATT
Organism: Notiomystis cincta; assembly: GCA_013398075.1. Lineage (NCBI taxonomy): Eukaryota > Metazoa > Chordata > Aves > Passeriformes > Notiomystidae > Notiomystis > Notiomystis cincta. Next base: position 15,556 of record VZRX01000659.1, on the reverse strand, counting down.
TCCAGGCTGTTTCCCCAGTGCTGATGTCAGGCTGAACAAACGCTCCTTTGTGCGGCTGCCATGTGATGCTGCTCCCTCCCGGCGAGGAGCCGCTCTCAGCTCTCCTGTTACTCCTGCCTTTGTTCGGGAGAACTTCTGTTCCAGGGCAGTTGTTTTTATTGGGAACATCTGGCCGTGGTTCTTGTCCTGTCCAGACTTCGATTCTGGGCTGAAACTCAACTGCTGCTAAACCCCCAGTGAGTGTCTCTCAGTGTGGCAGGAGGCCACTCTCATCTGACAGAGGTGCCTTGGCACTGCAATTAAACATTGCTGCATCCCTTTCCCACGTCTTTTTCCCTCTGAATTTAAACCTGGGAAGGCCAGAGTAGGGCTGGGAGTGAAGGAAGAGCCCCAGCATGGTCAGATCTTAGCGTGGCCTCAAGCTCTTGCACAAACCTGTGGATCCAGGCACACACTTGGGATACAGAACATGCTTTTCCTAAGGTATTGCCAGCTCCAGCAGGACAAAATTAAGGTTGTTTCTTCCCTAATCGAGTATTTTTGAATCCTGCACCCCAATATGTGCGTGAGACATGGCAGGGTAGCCTAAATTCCACATTAATGAAGCGCTTCCCTGGGTGGATAAAATGGGAGGAAAAACATAATTAGCTAAGGAAGGAGAGCCCCTCTGCAAGGCTGCCTTTGCTGCAGTTATTTCTGTCCCCTGAATCATTAATCAGCCTGGCCCCGTGCCAGGGAAAGCATTAGCCAATCTGCAATTTCAATGGCTTTTTGCTTCCAGTGCTAATGGTAGTAGCAATTCTAACCAGAATCCTTTACTACAAAAATAGTAGTTAAACCACCTAATCCTGTCTAATACTTGTGACTTCACATTCTTTCTTTACCCACTATTGTTATGGGAGAAGACTAAAAATAGTGCAGTAATCAGTTGATGGAACAACATATTTTAACCCTGGATCTGGTCTTTAGTGGCAAACCTGTTGTGGAGCCTGTGATGCTTTGCTCGCTGTCAGCTGGGGAATGCATTTCCCCTCTCCTGGATGCTGTAAATGTGTCTGAATGCACTCAGAGCTGGTGGTTTTTGAAATAACCTCCTGTGTGAGCTGTTCAAACAGCCTCCCCCAGCTGAAGGAGGATTTGTTTCCGTCTGAAATTTGTAAACCTTTAGTTCATTTAAAGAGCTTTAACAGTTGTGAGTATATAAATCAAAGTATCCAGCTGCAGATTTTGGTTTACTCTTCTTCTTTCTAAGGATGTTTCTTGGTTTTGATGATTTTTCCTCTTCCTGTCTCAATTCTGGTGTTCTTGTAGTAATGTTGACTTTTTATGGGGCATGTTTTACTAGAGAAGTGTTCGCTTGGAGTTTTTGTTGGGTTTTTTTATTGCAAATTGAGCAAGACTTAAAATGTGGAGGCTAAATGGATGGAAATGTTACATTCACACTTGCAGAATGTCCAGGAGTTAAAGATAAATATCCAAGGGATAATCCCACTCTGAAGGTGCTCTGGGTAAGCACCTGGAATGTACGAACAGGGAGAACTTGGAATTGCTCATCTCCTGTTTTCTCACAGAAACAAAGTAAATGCTGTTGGATCTTCCAGGCCAGCTTGGGAAGAGATTGGAGCAACCTGGGACAGTGGAAGGAGTCCTTGCCCGTGGCAGGAGGTGGAATGAGTTGGGCTTTAGGGTGCTTTCCTCCCCAGATCAGTCTGGAATTCTGGGCTCTTAGAGCTGAGAAATCAGGACATTTGTCCCTCTGGAGAAATACAACAGTAATATCATTTCCCACATTGCTCTGCAGCAGTGGAGGAGCAAAACAAGAGATCCCCCAGCAGGGTGGCACCTCCAACCCTGTGCAGAGCTGAAATCCTGAGAGGCTCCTCCAGGAGCTCCAAGAGCTCAGGCGGCAGCAGGAATGAACCCTTCCCGTGGATTTGTGGTCCCAGCACCCATCCCTTGCTGTGCTTCTGTGTGCCAGGAAGGCAGAGGCAGCTCAGGGTGCTTGGCCCAGAATTCCTTGTGGAGATCTGTGGGATACCCTGGAGTTGGTTTGCAGGGCTGAGGGAGCACTGGGCCCTGTAATTTACTGGAGATCAAAGGAATACTGAAATTACCCATTTACATGTTCCAGCTTCAGGAATTCCCTGGCTTTGCAGGGCCCATCCTGCCTCGGTGGGAGCAGATCCCTCCTGGCCAGGAGGGGAGTTGGGGGAGAATCCAACCTGAGGGAGGGAAGATGGATCCTGGGTAAGGAAGGGCTGGGAAAAGGGAAAGGCAGCCTGGAAATGGGGCCACGTGAGGAGCAGGGAATGAGGGAGTGGGAACCTGGAGAGCTGGGGCTGGCAGAGGTTTGTTTTGGTTCCCCTCTAACAGAATTTGCTTTAGAGCAATAGATAATTTAAACCTTCAGTCACTGTTACCCCCAATAAATACAGTATTTGATCTATTTTATGGTCAACATCAAAGAATAGAAAATCATAAATCAGGTTTCATGGGGCACTTTTAGAGACAATTCATTTTAGATTATCACTAGAATATTTCTGAGCTGGTTATTTTTTAGATTCTTTTTCTCCAAAAGAACTTCTAGTTAGTTTTCTTTTTTTTTTTTTTTTCCCTTCTGTACACCTGATTGTTTTATTTCTTTGTTTAATTCCACTTGCCTTTTGCTTCCTGGGAAACATGACTGGTGTAAGGAGGAAGAAAAAGATCCTTTGGGGTTGAGAGTGAAATTTAGCCTTGGATAGTTTAGCTGCTTGTCTGCCCAGGTGAATGTAAATTCTACATAAATGAGGATTCCTTAATATATAAAAAACTGGTGTACAATCCCCCGGGATACCTGAGATGTGATACAGCCTTGCACTTGGAATTTATATGTAAAGGTCATTTTAGCAACCATATTTGCTTAATATAGGGTGCAGTATTAACACAGATTGTTGACATTAATATTTACCTAAAATTACAATTCAGCCGCTTTGCTGGTCGCTCTCAGGGCAAGAAAACCCCCTTGGATTATTCTAGAATTAAAAAATACAGTACTGGAAAACTGCAAGGTAAATTCCCTGTTGTTCTCATGCTAATTTCTTAGGTCTTCAGCTCCCTGTTTAGTAATCAGAAGGACAGTTTGGGGCCCTGCTCGCTGCTAATTGACCCGAGTGCAGAATCCCTTGTGACAAGTGCCACGCCCTGGGCCTGGCTGTTTGCTGGGAGCAGATGGGCGGCGCTTTGCAGCGCCGGCAGCGCCCCGGCCCCCGCCAGGAGCTGCCCTTGGCTGCTGCTTCCCCTGGGCATCGGGGCTGCTGCACTGGGGAGTCCTGGAGGCCTGGAATTCCGTGGTTTCGTGGAATGTTTGGTGGTTTGGGTTGGAAAGAAACTTAAAGATCATCCATTGCCACTCGTGCCATGGCAGGGACACCCTCCACTGTCCCAGTGCTCCCAGTTCCACCCAGGGACACCTCCCACTGTCCCAGGGTGAACAAAGCCCTGTCCAGCCTGGCCTTGGACACTCCCAGGGATCCAGGGGCAGCCACAGCTGCTCTGGGAATTCCATCCCAGCCCCTCCCCACCCTCCCAGGGAACAATTCCTTCCCAAGATCCCATCCAGCCCTGCCCTCTGCCAGTGGAAGCCATTCCCTGTGTCCTGTCCCTCCCTGCCTTGTCCCCAGTCCCTGTCCAGCTCTCCTGGAGCCCCTTCAGGCCCTGCCAGGGGCTCTGAGCTCTCCCTGGAGCCTTCTCTGCTCCAGGGGAGCACCCCCAGCTCTCCCAGCCTGGCTCCAGAGGGGCTCCAGCCCTGGAGCATCTTTCTGGCCCCTTTGCTGTGTTGCAGTGTTTTACCCCGAGGGCACCAGGGCCTGCTCTGGGGTGGTGTGTTAGAGCTGGAGCAGGAGGGGTTTTGTCCCAGTCCCTGAGTGTGGGTCATTCCTCCAGGCCCACCCTCCAGGGGGATCCAGACCCTTGGGTCTTTGGTGATGTCTGTGATGAGCATCTGAGTCTTGGCTCTTCTGTGTGAGACAACCTGCAAAACAAATCTGTGGTAGGGTGTGTTTAAGAGGTTTGGGGGCAGGGAAAAGTGTCTTTGCCTGGGTTTGTGGGGTGATGGATGAACAGTAGGCCCTGTGATATCAGCACTCAGAACATCCTTACCTGTTGGAATTGTACCTTTTCCCTGTCTGTACAGCTCTGTCCTTTCAGAAGTGCTCCAGACATGGACAAGGACTGGTGTCTGGGTAGCTTTGGGACAAGGAAAGCATTTGCTTCTGAGTTGTTGTCACAGTTTCGCGATGCTGAGGCTGTCTAATCTTATTTAAAAAGAGAGAAAGTGCAGTTGTCCTGTCTGAGGTGGCTGCCTGACAGGAATGAGCTGCTCGAGGGGCTGGAAAATCCCCGTGAATGTGTTTGGTTCAGAGCTGCTGAGAGGCTCCTCTGCAATGTGTGAGGTTTGAAGTGGCCATTGACCCCAGGAGAAGTGGCTTTGGGTTGCTGAAATCTGCAGTACAGGGGAACTGAAAGCATCCCATGGTTTTTATCCTCTTGGAATAGGGTTGGATGTCTGCTGTTGGAATTGGGAAGGGCCTGTGGAGCCCCAGTGTGAGGCCAGGGGCGTTGGGAGGATCAACAGAGTGAAATGCAGGGTCCTGCCCCTGGGTCACCACAACCCACAGCAGCTCCAGGCTGGTCCAGAGCCTGGAAAGCTGGGAAAGGCCCCAGGGGTGCTGGTGGCAGTCTGAACATGAACCAGGGTGTTCCCAGGTGTGCCAGAGGCCGCTGGCACCTGGGCTGTGCCAGCAACAGTGTGACCAACAGCAGCAGGACAGTGACTGAACCTGTGCTGGCACTGCCGGGGCACTGCATGACAGGAGAGACATGGAGGGGTTGGAGCCCCAGGAGAGGCTGAGGGAGCTGGAAAGGGGCTCAGCCTGGAGAAGAGGGGACTCAGGGGGGACCTTGTGGCTCTGCACAAGGAACAGGGACAGGAGGGGGCGGCCGGAGGGGTGGGTTTCTGCTCCCAGGGAACAGGGACAGGAGGAGAGGGAACGGCCTCAGGCTGGGCCAGGGCAGGCTCAGGGTGGAATCAGCAGGAATTTCTCCATGGAAAGGGTGCTCAGGCCTTGGCAGGGGCTGCCCAGGGAGGTTTGGAGTGCCAATCCCTGGAGGTGGCACTGAGTGCTCTGGGCTGGGGACAGGATGGGAACTGGACACAGCTTGGACTCAGTGGTCTGAGATCTTTTCCAACCTCAGTGATTACATGATTTGGGAGAATGAGATTTGGAGGTGTGACAGAGGGGAATTTGCAGTGAGGAATCCAGCTGTGCCTCAGGGCTGTGCAGTGGGAATCCAGCTGTGTCTTGCTTTATCCCATGTTTTCCAGCAGAGAGGTGAGAAGTGGTTAACGGCAGAGGCTGAGTTCTCCCCAGCCTCAGGAAGCGCAGTGATCCGGTGGTTCTGCTCCAGTTCCTTGACTGGCTGGTAGCGAGTCCCACTTTGGGGTGTGCGCTCCCGCCGGGAAGGCAGGGAATGGTTTCTGAGTCAGTGGAGTGGCTGGAGCCGGAGTGTGTTACAGTGACACACATTCCTGTATCACTATGTGGAAATTGCTCTTCTTGAATGAGATTTACATAATTCCTGAGCACATCCGTGCCTTTCATGGCAAGGGGAGGGATGTTCTTGTGCAGTGGAACTGCTTTGGAACTCGGTCCGGGGCGTGGTGCTCGTGTCCAGAGCCTTCATTCTGTGAAGTGGGGTTCCAGGGTGAGTGTGAGCAGAAGGGAGGAGTTCTCCCACCCTCGGGAAGGCAGGAGCTCGCTCTTGTGAGGATGTGACCCCTGCATCCCTTTGCAGAGGCGCAGCCTGCCTGGAATAGGCTGGAGCAGGGGTGCAGCCTTGGGGTGCTGCTGGCTGAGAGCAGGAGTCAGGTTTGGTTGGATCACTCCCGAAGTGATTTGGACTCCAGCTGCCCTCTCCTTGTGTGATGCCTGATTCCTGAAGTTTGTGGAGCTCACCTCTCCCTCCAAGGAACCAGGGTGTCATGTTGTATCGAGATGTCAGGGCATCGCTCCCTCGTGCAGCCGATTGATCCTGGCGTTGTCTTCTGGATTTCTTTCAAATCTCTGCTTCAGTGGTGAACCACATTTTCTGGTAATCAAATCTCATTGGCGTCAGTGCTCATCTGGGGAGAAGTTCTCTCTCTGGGAACATCCTTGTTTCTCGTGTTTACAGCACCCTGCCTCTGCTCTGTGCTCCTCAGAGCTCAGGATCGTTAACAAGAGCAGATCCTGATGAGGTGGAAGATCATCTCTGTTGTTTAATTGCCATTCCAGAGGAATCCCCGACTTTGGAGCGCAGAGGTGTTGGAAGTCTTGGCTTTGTGCTTTTCTAATTCAGACACTTTATTCTTCCTGAAAGGGAAATGGAGGAGCCCTGTGATGTTTATGTGCAAGGAGGTGAAAATTCGTTGCTGTTTAACATTACAGGAGCTGAGAAATGGGAAAAGGATCTTTTGGGTACAGTGTTTGAAAATCAAATAAATAGATCCGATGATCAGTGAAAGTAAAGGAACTGTGTGACTGATAGAAGGGGACTGAGGACTGTGTTTGTATCTTTGAGCAAAGAGAGGCCAAAATCAGGTATATAGACCTGACTTAGAAAGTGCTTTTATCCATATTTGTTAGGATTGTTCAAAGAGAGATGATTAGGGATGTGAAATATTTGGGAATGAATAATCTCTTTGATTACCTCACCTCTGATAGCTGACAGAGAAGGCAATTTTTATTTTCTGATTTTTGTAGAGGCTGGGGTAAGGGATATTTGGAAAGGGGATGGAGGCAGCCTCTCTCTCCTGTGTGACATTGTCCCGTTAGACTGAGTCCAGAGGAGCTGCCATGTCAGCTGCAGGGCTGGAGCACCTCTGCTGAGAGAGCTGGGCTTGTTCAGCCTGGAAAAGAGAAGGCTTTGGGATGATCGTGCTGTGGCCTTCCAGTGCCTGCAGGGAAGGATGGAGAGGGACTGTGGACAAGAGTCTGGGGTGACAGGAGGAAATGGCTTCAAACTGACAGAGAGTAGGTTTAAATTGGATATATGGGAGAAATTTTTCCCTGGGAGCGTGAGCAGGCCCTGGCACAGGATGCCCAGAGCAGCTGTGGCTGCCCCTGGATCCCTGGAAGTGTCCAAGGCCAGGCTGGACACTGGGGCTTGGATCAGCCTGGGACAGTGGGAAGTGTCCCTGGATGTACTCCCAACCCAAACCATTCCATGAGTCCACGTTGACCAAACCAAATACAAATATCAGAAGATATCCTGGGTTTTGCTGGGATTGTAATGACTGGATCTTTGTTGTGAGGTTCCCAGAGCTCAGCACCCACCCCTGGGAGATGATTTGTTTTGGGGAAGCTGCTGGACACGCTTGGAGCAGCCTTTGCAGGGGCTGTTGGGGTTTGCTGGGACGTCACTTCAGCAGTGATGAGTTCCTGTCACCTACTGAATCTCTCTGTGCAATTCTCCGTTCCTCAGGTGTCTCGTGGAAATAATAATTTCCTCTCTGCCAGCTTTTGTGGTTTGGCACATCTGGGGCTTGCAGCACTTTCCCTGAGTTCAGCTCCAAGTGCTCCATGGAAGAATTTGGTCTCAGTGACATTTGTATGGCACCAGGCAGCTGAGCTGTGTCAGCTGCAGAGCAGGGATGGAGCTGTCAGGGCAGGAAAGTGTGGAGCTGCAGGTTTGGGAAGGGGTTTCACTCAGTGTCGGTGGCCTGGGTGACCAATGTCACTGCAAAAGGTGGAGAGACTGAGGCAGAGCTGCAGAAAGGTGAGATACAGTCACAGATACCTGAGTTTTAAACTGGGATTCTGGATGACTGACCATCAAGGATTTGCAAATTATTTAAATATCTATTAAGTAACTCAATAATATATCACTAATCTTTTGCAAAGCATGATGGTCACAGAGCAGTAGAAGAATTTAGACTGGAGGGGATTTTTGAGGGTTAACTGTGGTGCTTTCTTTCATCTGATTCTTAGTTGAGATCGCCAGAATATTGTCTTAGTTGACATCTGTAGAATATTGGTTTAGAATAGAAATAAAACATAACCCCAAGGTCTTGGTCCTGCTGGAAGTGGTGCTGGAGCATCAGAAGCCAGGGTTAAGGCCAGTGATGGTGGTGTAACATTACAGTGCTGGTCACTGACGGGCCATGAGCATCTAAACCCTTTTCGTTTTTTTTTCCTCCTGTAGTTCACCAGTCGGCATTGCTGAGCTCCTCCCCTCGGCCTGGGAAGGCTCTGTGCGAGCCAGGAGTGAACCCTTCCTGTAAGCCTGGATCAGTGTGGGCATTACTCATTTCCCAGGGCTTTCTACACTCCTCCCTGCTCGGCCGGGCTGTGCCTCAGCCCCGCCGGGCTGCAGGGAGCATGTGGCCGCTGCAGGAGGGCAGCAGTTCCTGTGTGTGCAGGGTGCTTGTGGCTGCTGGCACCCAACTGCGGGGCTGGGGAGGGCACTCACCTGCTGGGCTTTGGCCTTGAGTCCACAGTTGGGCTTTCTTTTTTCATTTGCTTCCTCCTGTGCGCTCAGCGGCTGAGATTTGGGAATGAGAAGCAGGAGAAGGATTTTTCCTGCATTTTCAACTTTCCCAGTCCGTGTCAGGCACTGATCTCTGCTCCCTGGGATGGGGAACAGGAGCCAGGGCAGGGCTGGAGCTGGGCCAGGGCAGGCTCAGGCTGGAGCTCAGGGAAAGGTTCTTCCCCCAGAGGGTGCTGGCACTGCCCAGGCTCCCCAGGGAATGGGCACGGCCCCGAGGCTGCCAGAGCTTCAGGAGAGCTTGGACAGCGCTGCCAGGGGTGCCCAGGGTGGGGTTGTTGGGGGGTCTGGGCAGGGCCAGAGTTGGGCTGGATGATCCCTGGGGGACCCTTCCGCCTCAGGGTGTTCTGTGGTTCTATCAACTTGTTTAGCCAATAGTTTCAAGCTCCTGTTTATTTTCCTGCTCTAAATCACTCAGTTTTCATACAAACCGTTGTATTTTTCTCCTTTGTGTCAGTGTAACGTGAATGTAAATTTGCCAGGTTTATAGAGGAGGCTTTCCTTGATTTCCACCTGAAGTGATGTGGGCTCCTCGTGCCTTGACTCCCTCACCTGAAACCACTGTGAAATAGGAGTAGAGACAGTTGTGTTAGGCTTTGTGTGTCTTAAAAGTAATTGCTGGTTGTTCCTTTCTTGTGAATGTGTAAATTTAACGCCTGTAAATAAATCTGTGTGTAATAATACGTGTGTGTATATAATACTGAAAGTATATAAATGTTGTAACTGCTGGGAGTGTTCAAGGTAAGTCATCCTCTGGAGCTCCATAACCTTGTTACAGGCTGTAATGTGGAATGTAGCTCTCAGTCTGGAGCAGAAAAATGGCCATAAACTCTGATTATAATAAAAATAACAGCAAATAAAAGCATTTCCTCATGGCTTTTTCTCCCCCTTCCACGAATAGGTGCGTTCCATGGATGAACTGAATCACGATTTCCAAGCGCTGGCTCTGGAGGGACGGGCTATGGGAGAGGTAAGTGAGAGGCCTGGAGGAAAAAAAATCCTTATTTTGGGAGGGGGAAGAAATGAAATAGAAGTTTTTTGAGGCTGCTGGGATGATTGTGATGCTGAGAGTTCTCTGTTCTGCCTGGGAGGTGTCTGTGTGTGTGTCTCTGTGTGTGTGTGTGTGTGGTTGATCCAACCCCAAACCTGCCAAGCTGGAATCCATCTCAGAGGGAGGAACAGTTAAACCTCCACCTGTTGGCTCATCCAACAGGAGAGAGTGGCTGGACAGCAACAGCCTGAAATCTGTCTGGGAATGGGCGTTCCAATCCTTGGGGCAGGTTTATTTTGGGATTCACTGAGCTCAGACCCTGTCACGCTCTGGGCTTGCCTGGCTGGCATTGTCTGCTGCCTTCTTTCCATTCCTGGCCACCTTTTCCTTGGCTCTTGCAGAAAGGCCATGGCCGTGTTTGACGTTTGGAGGAACTGAGCCAGGGCTGCAGAGGGAATAAGGGCAGGGCAGAGGCCTGAGACAATGGGCCTGCAGCTGGAACTTCAGGGAGCCCCAGCCAGAGTTAACTGAATCTCTCAGAGCAGCGAGGAGGTGGCTGATGTGGGGGGAAATGCCCTCTGGTTTTCCTGGGAAAAAGGAGAGCTTATCTGTTTTTAGAGTGACTTGAAAGAATAACTTGTTCCTGTAGGTTCCTGGAAGCTGGATGGAAAGGCTTCTTTGCCTTGCCTGGTTCCTTTTGCCTTTAATGAGTCTCTTGTGGAAGGACAGAGGATAAAATCATGTCTGGTAGGAGGATGTTAATGTGTGACAGCTCAGCTTGATGCAAACCTGATGCTCCTCCCAAGTTCAGACCAGTCTGTTTCCTCCACATTTAGGCCGTCCTGGCTGTTACCCAACGCATGAACCAGGTTAAAAAATCCTGAACCCTGAAGTTGCTCATTTGGAGAAAAGAGCAAACCAGGATTGTGGCGTGGTGGGATTCATGGGAGGGTGCCCTCTCTCAGGTCAAAGACCTCCTTCCTTCCCCTATTCCTTCACTCTCCCCTTTTTCTTTCTCTCCCCTTTCCTTCTCCCCCTTCCTTCCCTGGAAGACCATAATCCAGGGTTGGATTTTGATTTGACTTGAGAGGAAAATCCATTTCTCCAGGTTGGATTAATTTTACCCTAAGACTATTGACTAAGAGGAGGTGAAAATGATTTTCAGAGGAGCAAACCTGGCATTAAAAACCTGCCTGGAGCTGCTGCACAGCAGCTGCTGTGCTCCATGTGCAGCTCGCCTGTGGAATGCTGGGGGTGGGAATGTTCCGAGGAGATGATTTCGTGACACCTCATTTGGGCACCGGGTTGGTTCTCAGACGAGGGAGCTCAGGCTGCCTGTGAGCAGGTTCCCAGCCAGCACAGCACTCGGCTTTGCTCATCACACGAGGTCATGGAGCTGAAATGCCTGAAGGAATTCCTAAAAATGCTGAGTTTTCCCAGCTTTTAGTTTATTGAGGCATTTCTGAGTTTGGGTTTGTGTTTTGGAGCTTTGCCTTCCACTCATGACTCATTTTTTTCCCCCTTGTAACTGTGATGCAGAAAGTTTTGGCAATGGCATCCTTTTGTCACTGGGCTTTTCCACATGCTGGAATGAGCGAGTTTTTCCAGGAAAGCTGACATTTCACCCTTCTCTTGCAGCTAAACCACTATTCCTTGTTTCTCTTGGGGTTTTTCTCCCACAGTCTCAGAGTTTCCATTCTTTATCCGTTGAATTTTCTTGGTGTCTCTCCAAGGCTGATTCCAGGAGGTCCCACAGGATCTGGGTTGGCTTTCAGGACCATGTTCCTCACCTGGATTTTTTGCAGTTCAGATGCTTTAACAAGGCACTGGTGGTTTCCTCCCCTTCTTCTGCTTCTGGAATGAGAAGGAAACTTGTGGAGAAAGTCAGAAAGTCTGAAATAAATGAGGAAAATTAAGTAAATGAGGAAAAGAATAAATTTGATTTGTATTTCTTTATCTGCAGGGAGTGTCAGGAGTCTTGTTCTTGGAGTTGATAGTGAAAAAGCTGGAGGAGAAAGATGAGGAAGAGCGTTTCTGCATTTAGTGTTACATTTCTTTTATCTTCTTGTTTTCTTGCTTCTTGTTAAGCACCATTGTAATTTCAGTGATTGAAGGAGTGTGTGAAGACATCAGAGCACTTTTTAAAGGGCACTGTCAAACAGTTAAATGCCTTATCTATGTTGCTTTCAGAATGCAGATAATACTTGGAGATCAACAGATATCCTTATCTGGGAACATTAAGAATGCTTTAAAAAACCCCACAACTTCATCTCTCTTGGGGCTGTTTCCATCCTCAGACTCCCAGCCTCATATTCCCGAATTTCCAGCGAGTGGAAGCGCAGTATTTTCTTGAGCAGGGATTGAAAACACCCCGAGAGCCCCTTTTTCTCCACTCTGAACTGTGAAAGCTTCGTAATGTGTGTGGTGACCATGGCCAGTAATGCTGGAAGCAGCTCTGAGGGCAGGGGATGTGTCCAGGTGTTTTGGCACCTTGTCCAGCCTTTCTCTGGGATGAAGGAGCTCGCCTTGGGGCTTTGCCCAGCAGTTCCATGTGGGATTTTGGTGCTGTGGCTCAGCCCAGCACTTGTGGCCCTTAAGGCCTTGATCCCACAGCCCTGACCCTTATCTTTGGCTTAACACGAGCCCTGCAAGTTCCCTTTCTCCCCAGCCTCAGGATGGGGAGCTGGTATACCTGCTTTTCCTTGGTGAAATCCCTTGGATCTGTAGCTTTGCAAGAGGGAATCTTGGTGCAGTGTCTTTGGGGATGGTGGACAGCACAGAGGGGCTGTGCAGTGCAGTTGGGTTTGTCCCCAGCCCCTTCCAGGCATTCGGGACTCTGGATTTGGAGTAGGTTGTGCTAAGTCTGTGTCTGGAGTCAAGGAGCAGCTGGGTGAGTTGCTGATGAAATTTAATCCCGAGAGTGGGAGGAGGATGGGGACACAGAGATGTGAGGCAACTGAACTTCAAACTTGGGATATTGCGGGTAGCAGGGAATTTCATCCTGCCCTGGGAAAGACATGCTGGTAAGAAATATTATGCATTTAACTGAAAGTGTTTAATTATTGTAGGGCTGCTGCCCTGGCAGATGGCACTGCTGGGATCTTGGAGTGTATGGCAATGAAATTCCTGCAGCCCCTGGGGATCTTTGTTGGGGAGCTCTGGGACATCAAAACCTGGAGAGGCAGCTCCGACCTCTGCTCCCTGGGATGGGAACAGGAGCCAGGGAAGGGCTGGAGCTGAGCCAGGGCAGGCTCAGGCTGGAGCTCAGGGAAAGGTTCTTCCCCCAGAGGGTGCTGGCACTGCCCAGGCTCCCCAGGGAATGGGCACGGCCCCGAGGCTGCCAGAGCTTCAGGAGAGCTTGGACAGCGCTGCCAGGGGTGCCCAGGGTGGGGTTGTTGGGGTGCAGGAGCTGGATCGATGATCCCTGTGGATATTCCAGCTCAGGATGTTCTGTGATTCTGTGCCCTATTGGGTAGGTCCTGGAGAAGCCCCTGCAGAGGGACACAGTCACAGTGGTTGTGACACCAGTGCTGGACACTTCCATACCTGCTTTAAAGAAAACAACCACAAACCAAACAAAAATGAAGAAAACCCACCCCAAACTAAACCCTCTGCTTTCCATGCTCCTGGTGCCTGTGCCGTGTTCCCATAAATTCATGGTGCATTGGCAGCTGGGAATTACACTTGGGTTGAGTTTTTCTGTTTCCCCGGTGCTGGCAGCAATGGAGATGGGAACAGCCAGGATGGGACAAGGATGGGAACAGCAGGGCAGGGATGGAGATTGGAGGAGAGAGGCTGGGATACAGGTGGAAACAGTGGAGTCAGGTTGGTGAGGGTGCCACAGGCACGTGAGGAAAGCTTGAGGCAGGGCTGGGAGCAGACCTGAAGAAGAGCACAGGGAATGGTCAGACATTGCCATTCCATCCTCTCTTCACTGCTCTCTCCCCAGAGCTGGGAGTAGAGCTGGGAGCTGCCTGTTCCTTGTTGGGCTGGGGCAGGGGCTGGGGCAATGCA